>CM039718.1:9495208-10073091 GCA_022539455.1 Dendrobium nobile | reverse complement strand
AGAAGACAATTTCAACATTATCAATCTTCTTCAAACGGCTATGAAGAATTGGAAGGTTAGTAAACGCATTGAAGAGAAATTCTCATTCCTTCTTGATTTCAATCAGGTTATTTTTTTCTTTTAGTAAAAGATGTTGTAAAAAATTAGCGGATATATGTGCTAATTTGTCTTTAAAGAGTTCGTTTACTTGGGAGAACATTGGTGATCAAGATATTCCTCCTTCATTCCTGTTTTGCTTGAAGAGGAATGTGACTCTTTAGGTTTGCTTTAGGCCTTGTTCTTAGGCTCTTTTTTTTTATTATTAATGCTATTTGCATTTCTTCAAAAAAAAAAAGTTCTACCTTTGACATTGCATACAAGAAATCCTTCGATATACATTAAACAAGTCTATTTATAATATAATTTAGTACAAAGTATCTTCTCCATTATTCCTTGTAAGGGATAATCTTATTAGTAGTATTTATTACATATTTATATGGCACTTGAAATATACGATCTTTCTAACTTTCTAAAAACTCTCCTCAATAGGATTCCAAGTACTTTAATACCATTAATGTTGAAAATAATACTTATTAGTAGTTTTGGGGTATAGAAGAAGTGCTTTGGCTCTATGATTTAGAAAGGAGGTAGCCTTTTTTTTTCTTTTCCATCATGATTGCATTATAAAAATCATCCTTTAAATTTTAAAGTTCAAACATCTCTTCCCCATTCTTAATATCCATCCTATGACCAATAATAAATTTATTCGCATGCTGTCAATTATTAATTTCCCTAATGGTCCTAAAAATTAAGCCTCAAAAGTGTTGAGGAACTTAGTGTCCTAAAGGGTTTCATGTGTTAGAATTAGAAGTCTTTTCTTATAATATCTTATTATAGTGCCTTGGCTAATGCTTAGCCCTAAGTATATCCTTTACCCCTGCCCAAGTGAGGTTGATCCTTTCTAGTCACTACTCTTATATTAATATGCTACTCTAATAGATCTTTTCATTAATAGTAAGTTTTCTCTTAGTACAAATTATCCTCTAATCGTCATCCAGCGCATTACATTCAAAAAACTCATCCTTTTATACTATCTAATCCAAAAATTAAAGGATCATATACATCATTATAGGTGGATTCTTCAACTTTAATTCTCTTCAAAGAATCATTATAATTTTTTTTGCTTATCATGGTGGTAGTCATTGCTATCATTCAAATCAAAAGGTTACTTCTTAAGGGGATGATCTTCCATAGAGTTTTAGCGAGGTTTGTTATCCTCTAAATCCAAATTTGTGGGCTATGCAAATGAAAGAGGTTGGGTAGGACTTTTAGTGGAAAGATTTTGGATTTGTGGCACCGAAATATCCATCTAATTTCTCTATTCATCAATCCTATCCATAATCTTAGTCAATTTTTGGTGAATGAATTCTTAGTTTCTCATGGCATAATTCTCAAGAATAAACTCATTAAGGTGTAGAGATATTTTTTATTGTTGACGACTTGGGAAAAACCTTAAAAATGATTACATCATGATATAATGATTATTTTTTTAAGATAAAAGGCTCCTTTTATTCATCAAAGTAAATATTTGAATGATTACATCATGTTATAAAGCTTAAAATCAAAGAAATAAATAAAGGGGGAAATATTAAAGCCAAAACAATTAATTATAAATAGAGCAGAATCACTTCAAATCCTTTCCCGCACAATAATAATAAAGAAAAAAACTAAAAAATTTCAAAATTTTAATTTTAATCATTTATACAACCACATATATTTCCAAATTAAGACTTTTTAAATTTTTTCGGACTAGATAAATGGCTCTTGATCCTTTAATTTTGTAACGTTCTTCATTGCTCTTTATATCTTCTTGAATCCTTAATCTTGCCCTTGTGGTAGGGTCAAAATAATTTTATGCTTGATATTCTTCATAAACCTCTATGATGAGTCTCATAATTGATTGACTCCACCAACACTAGGTTACCAACTTTTTCATATTAAGACAATGACAAGATACATTCACACCTACCCAAGGCATTGTTTGTTTCATAGTTAGCTCTAAAAATTGAACTTCAAGCATCTCATGAAGAAATCAAATAATGAAGTTTCAAAAAGGTTCACCTTGCTTGTATTATTTTTTGTAAGGCCTTATAATTATTCACTCATTTTTAAGCATTAGTATACCTAATGTATTGCCTCTTGAATTTAAAAAATAAGACAAAGTTCCTTAAAGGAAGGAGGCAAACTCACTGATTTAGTGACTCCTTTAAGGTGGTAAAAAGTATTTTTCATTTATATTTCATCATTCATTAGAGAAGTAGTATACTTAAAGTAAGTGATGTGATTGATAGGGTTAGAGTTGAGGTGGGATCATATACTTCATCAAAGGACATGCTTCAATGATTTTTTTTGGTAAAAGCACTTATTAAAGTTAGGTTATAGTGCTCAACACTTTGCGATTTGAAAGTTTTTTCAATGCTTTTGAGATAATAAGGGGCATTGACCATCAAAATTGAGGTTAATGAGTGAAGACTCAAGGTCTTAGGGGGGTATGAGAGTCAATTGAGTCATATTTGGTTCTCTGTACAAGTAACACCTTTAGTTGCCTACTATAGGGTTCTTTGTATCATTTTCTTGATCCTATCTTCCATCAAACCAAGTTTTTGGTTCATGATAAACTTCTTATTCTCTATCAACATTGACTATTCACTTTATTATTCCATATTATGTACTAATAAGGCCTATCTTTCAATTCATGTCATCAATTCAGACTCACCATGTCTTAGAGGATAATAAAATCTTTTTCTAATTAGAGACTCCTAAAAATTTACAAATAAGATTGGCTAAGAAAAGTATAGAGATAATGAGAAAAAAAGAGAAAGAGAAAAGGGTAAAAGTCTATAACTTTCTAGTTTCCTGATAGTAATTTTTTTGAGATAATTATTTCATGTCTCTAGGGTTTGTCCTCCAACCACTATGTATTAGTGAGGTTGAGACATAGCTTTGTTAAAAATTTTACTTTAGAAGCATGCATATAAACTACATGACTATGGGCTCCAAAAATTTGTGCCCTAGCCTCTGTGAACCCCCCATTTCTTTCTTTCTTTCTTTTTTGGGTTATCAAGGATAGTTTTAACAAGTAGGTTTTGATATAATTTTTTAAAAGGCATATTGGATTGTGAATAAGACATCACCTAAAGATTTCACCCTCATTTTGCGGGGACTTTATGATCCGAGTTCAGGTTTCCTATAAGCGCATGCACTTATAGTTAAACCCCTCCAGATAATGAGAGAGAACTTTCAATTAAGGCTAGTTACATAGATATACATTGTGTGTATTGTATAATAGTAGCATGGGTTTGGTTTCTTGAGATTAATATTTAAAATTTCATCATGTTTCACTTAAAGTGTATGGTGGGGGAATTGATGATGGATCCGACCAAGATCCCATGGTTTCTTCATCCTAGGTCATCATGATCCCTTGTCTATTTAGTTAGAGGAGATAGTTGACCCAACCCGATAAAAGGATCTTTATAGACAGTCGTGGGTTGTTTCATCCAAGGGTACCTTATAGACATAAGGTGAATATTTGTTTAAAGGGATAAATTTGAAATCCACCTTAGCTAATAGAGGGCTTTATAATCTATCAGTTATATCCTATTGATTCATATTTCAAGGATTTGAAACCATCAGGGAGCATGTAGGCTCTAACCATAACCATAATTTAGTGGTGCCATTTGGCAACAAAACCACCTAATTGAAAGGGTCCCGGTCATAACTATTTACATGTGGTTCCATTTGGGGATGAAATCCATAGTGTGGTGACATTTGGCGATGAAACCACCTATTAGAGGATACGTGCCATATTCTAACTAGCAAAAGATTATTTGAGAATGAATCATAGTGATATTCTTGACCAGATATTGACTCTTTATGAGCTGAAGTGATTTTTAATTTTGTCCATCTCGACAACTTATTTTGGAGGGTGGATGGATTTTTTAAAGTAATTAATGATTTATTTCAATTTTAAATATTTAGTTTTTTGTATTTTTCAAATTTTGGATTTTTATGGACATTTAGGAGGCTTTTTTAATGTTTATAGTCCCCTCTGATTGAGATTTTCCATCAAAAAGACCATCATTAGGGTCTATGTGAGCAACTTTATCTTATTAGTTGAATCTTGTCGACTATATCTACTTGCTGACAGAGGATCAGGTTTGTTGTCAACTTTATACCTTCAATAATGAATTTTCTTTGTTGTAAATCTTGAAGGCTTAATATGAATGTATGAAATGCATATCATGGTTGATATCATGACCATATATTTATTTGATAGTTGAAGCCATGTCGACTCCTATCTACTGCATAAAAGGATCAGACTCGAACATAAATTCATCTCTTAACTCGCACAACATCCTCAGACATCATGTGTGTACCTATAACATGCTTGTCGGGGCTCATATGGGCATATGTTTGTGTATGTATTTTTTTATGATTGATTTATATAGTGGTTATATATATATGCAATGCTATGGACGCATATGAGTAATATGTATATTCACACATACATCTGTACTTCCATGTATGTATGTGTTTTTGAACATCTTTTTTGCATTTTGAATAATATGCTTATGCTTGTATCTTATAACATTTGCATGATTAATCTATTGTATTTGCATAATTGATGCAATATGTTAGTAAGACTGTCATGATATACTTGTAGGATGCATTTATGTGTCATATGTATGTTTTTATTGCCACCTTTTATGGTGGCATAATGCATAATGTATTTACAAGAAGATATAAGGTACTATTATGATGTAAAACACTTCACATATTGAGTGACATTCCCGTATCATAGGTTATACAAATTATAATACATGTTTATTCTATGAATTTGCATGTTGATGTGATGTGTTACTAAAACATAATGTGCCATGCAATATTGAATGACTTATTTGTTTGAATTATTATACCCGCTGTAATGCATGGATGAGAGAATTTTAAAATATTTGGCACAAATTAGTCATGCAGATGATTTTTATTTGAGTATGCATGGTGTTTATTTAGAATCTTATAAACACATAATGTCTGCTCATACGAGTGTTGCATATTCGGTGGTGTTGTGCTGTGCTACAGGTCATTTGCTGCTTTATACACGTAGACTGGCATGCACTAATGAGTCTCCTGTAATGGCTCATAAGTATGTACATTTTCTACCACTTCTCTGCATTTTCTTGTAGGCAGTACATTGAGTATATAACGAGCTTCATGTAATGTCTTGTGGGCATTTGCATTTGTTGTAGCTCTTCTGCATTTGTTGTGATATTCTTTTCATGCTTATAAATAGTATGTTATATGTGCACCTATGGGCTTATCACACCTACAACATATCTACTTTTACCACTTACAGATGCTTGCCTTTATTATGAGGTCCTTTTGTTCTTGCTTATAGATGATGTGCGCATTTGTGTCCATGGGGGACCTGCTGTATGTACGGTATATCCAATGTCTTTTAATGCTTATAGAATTTGATGTGTTTATTTGTATGTTGACATTGAGTATAAGGCGATGCTGCATTTGTTATATGTTTTTTTTTTTTTTTTGAAAGAAATGCAGAATGCATTTAATAGAAATAAAAATTATTACAAAACACTAGGTGATAGAAAGTCTATCACAATCCTCCTTTAATAAAAAACTAAATAAAGGACGAACCTTATTACTACTAAGATCTTCCCAAAGAAAATCACTACTTAAAGCTATGTTAGCACACAAATGAGCTAACTTATTACCATTTCTATCAATATGATGGAAAAGAATGTTACCAAAACCATCCAAGAATGAGATATCTTCAATTTCTTCATTATGTACATTCCGATTCTCCTTCTTCATAGCTTTTTGCAAATGTTTGATGATGTTGAAGTTATCACCTTCAATAATAATTCCTTTAGCATCCATCATCCATTCAAAGATGATCCTCTTCAAGGACTGAAAAGCAATCAACTCCAGTTGACCAGAATCCCAATGAAAGCAATTGATTCCAAAAGCAAGTAGAAATCTTCCTTTTGAATCTCTAAACACTCCACCTACTCCACCATTATTTTAGCTAGTTAATGCAACATCAACATTTACCTTAATCCATTCCGGGGGCGGAGGGTGCCAATGAGAAAACAGCCTATCCGGCAGGTTAGTACCCCAGTGATCCAAGAATAGATTGGTATCAGAATTAGAAGCATAACTGATGGCATTAGAGGCTATAAAGGATGGACTCAATTCTTGCATACCATGTTTAATCAAGTTTCTACTTTTCCAATAAAAATAAACTAAGGAACAATAAACTTTAGCAATGAATTTATTCTCCATAGAAAGCCATTCCAGCTCCTTTTTACATTCTTCGGCCGTTGAGAAAATAGGCACCTGAAATCCCCATTTTTTAAGTACTTCAATAAGTTGATGCAGCTTCAAACAACGTACCATAACATGTTCAGAATTTTCCATGTCATTACAACCTCTGGGACATAAATTTTGATCCATCATTCTTCGGTACATTAGGAAACCATTTGTTGGAATTGCATCATTAAATAGCCTCCACCAAAAACATTCAACTCTTGAGCTAAGTTGAAATTTTTTAAGCCATTTACCAGAATCAGCAGCAATAATTTCCGTTCCATAAGAACAGGAAGCCAAAGTCAAAATGATTTTACCAGAGAATTTATACTTTAATTCCAGTTTATCTTCAAGAAGACTGGGTATAATTTCAATTTGCAAAATAAGATCTACCAGAGCTTCTCCAAAGAATGATTTTAGAAGATCAACCTTCCAAAAACCTTCTTAAATAAAAGTATCAAGAGACGGGAATTCAAAGTCTCCAATAGCTATAAAGGTAGGCCGTTTCTCTAGACATCTATCTAGAATCCACACATCTTTAAAAATGTCTATAGAATTACTTTTAGCAATCTTCCATCTAATGATCGGCAGCAGAGATTGAACTCCATTAGCAATGATCTTCCAAGTGATCGATTCATTGCATTTATTATAGTCGTCCCAAAATTTAGGACCATATTTTGCCAATAAAACTTTATTAAGTAAAGTTTCTTCATTTTTTAAAAAACTCCAAGCAAACTTAGCTCTCAAGGGCCCTGCCATAAGTTCCACTGAGTGAACCCCTTGTCCACCTTCCTTCCAGCTTTTACAAATTTTTCCCTAAGACAAATAGTGTATTCCATGAGCTCCTCCTTGTTTATTCCATATAAAGTTCCTAGCCATTTTATCCATTTCTTTAAGAATAGTAGCTGGAATCCAAGCATGTGTAGTTACAAAAACCAGTAATACATCCAAAACCGATTTAACTAAGATGATTCTACCTGCTAAGGAGATCAACTTATTTCCCCAAACATTTAGTTTTGAAGCTGCCTTCTCAAGGATATAACTATAATCAGAAACAACCAATCTCCTCAATGCCATTTTGATGCCCAGGTAAGTAAATTCGTTTACCGTTTTGAATTCCCAAAGTTTTGAAATTGCACTTCTCTTTTCCCTGTTAACTGAATTTCCATACAGAATAACTGATTTTTGTTTATTAACCGATTGCCCTGTTCTGGAGCAAAAATTAGAGATAATTTTTTTGAATTTCTTCACACTACTCAATGAAGCTTGGGAAAATAATAGAATATCATCTGCATACAATAGGTGTGAAATTCTCAGGGAATTTGCAGAGATTTTTATACCAAGCTTCCTACCCTTGAGCCAAAAATCATTAGACAAGATTTGAGCACAAAGGATAAACAAGTATGGCGAAAGTGGACAACCTTGTCTAAATCCACTACTTGCTTGGATTCCCTTAGAAATCTTACCATTAATCATGATAAAAAAATTCAGGTTGTTCCACACATTGCATTAATAGATTTGAAAATCTACTAGGAAATCCTGTGCTTTCCAACATCATCCTCAAAGTTTGTCAAGCCATACTATCATAGGCTTGTTCCATATCAAGCTTGATAGCCATCCATCCTTCTTTTGCTTTAGAAAATCTAAGCTTATTCAACAATTCATGAACTAAAAGAATATGATTTGAGAGGGATCTACCTCTTAAGAAAGCAGTTTGTTCTTCAGAAATCAGATTTCCAACCACCTTCAATAATCTGTTTAATAATATTTTAGCAATCACTTTATATAAAGTGTTACACAAACTGATAGGACGGAATTTAGCTGGATTAACTGGATTAACCACTTTAGGAATTAGAACCACCAATGACTCCTTTAATTTGGAACACATTAATCCTGTTTCAAAAAAATGCCGAACAGCTTTCCAAACATCATTACCTGTAATATATCAGTAGTTTTTGAAGAAAGAGTATGTGATGCCATCCAACCCAAGAGAGATATTTGAGCCACTATCTTTAATCACCTCTTCTAATTCAGAAAAAGAGAACTCCTCATTAAGCATTTTACAATCTAGATCAGAAAGAACCTTCAATACCTGAGGCCAATTATTTAAATTGCAATTCCTGTTTCTCCATTTCTTACTGGAAAAATCCAATAAAATATCTTCAATTTCGTTCTGCTTTTCACTCAACTTCCCTTCTTCATTTTTTAACTGAAAAATCGAATTCCCAATTCTTCTGATGTTAGCAAATGTTTGGAAAAATTCTGTATTCATATCATTATCTTTAATCCACTTTAGTTTGGATCTTTGTCTCCACCATGTGCTAAGATGAGCCACGTTAACATTGTAATCATGAATTTTAGTTCTTAATAGCAGCAGCTTCTCCTCTGAAAGACCATTCCCATCAGATTCTTCCAGTTGTAAATCTTCGATTTCCCTTTTTAAAACTTCTTTGAGAAATTGGAATTTCTTTAGTTTAGTTTTGCTCCAGTAATGAAGAGCTTTCAAAGCTCTCTTACATTTCACATTAATGATCTCCATTGCATCTCCAGAAACCTTTTTATTCCAAACTTTAAGTACAATAGTTTTGGATGCCGGAAAGGAAGTCTAAACATCTTCAAATTTAAGATGACCATTATGATGAACTCTATCATGGAAAATTTTGAGAATTAAGGGACAATGATCTGATGCAATTCTGGGTAAATGCCTAACCATGGCATTTTGAATTTTGAGCAAAGCTTTAGCATTCAAGAGACACCTATCCAGCTTTTCAAGAATCCGAGCACTTCCATTCTTATTGTTGCACCATGTGAATTTTGGACCCACTGTTCCAACATTATGAAAATCATTCCTGTTCATGAAATCTGCCATATCTTTTGGTCCTTGAGAAAATGAAAACTTCTTTCCTCCTCTCTTTTTTTCTTGCTAAAGAACACAATTAAAATCCCCTCCAACTATCAAAGGGATCTCTTTATCATAATTCTTCTCCAAATCCTCCCATAATCTCCTTCTAAGAACATGATTTTTATTTCCATACACAGTAGATACAATCCACTTGCCTTTGTTTTGGATGCTTACCTCCCCAATTACACATTGATTTGAAGCATAAAGTAGATAGAACTTAACCATATTGGTCTTCCACAGAACAATAATTCCTCCAGAAGCACCTTCTGATGGATACATAAAAAAATCTCATTCCTCTCCCATTAACTTATTAACTTCAATTCTCTAAAGAAGAGATTTTTGTTTCAACCACTCCAACAAAGAAAACATTCCACTCCTTCACAAATTCCTTTAAATAATGGGAGGCTTCCCTCTTATTTGCCCCCCTACAATTCCAAAATGCTAATGAAGTCATTTGGATAAAGGGGGGGAAGGACCCCCACTTTTACCTTTAGCATTACCATCTGATTTTTTTGATCTGGAAGAAGTGCTCAAGGGCCCCAAATGCTTTAGTTCTGTCAACAGTTTTGGTTTCTGAGAACTAGAAATAGAGTTACTTAAACTGGAATTAGATTTACAGCAATCTATAGATTTTTTTCCACTAAAAATTTCCTTTGTCATAATCTCACCCTTGTAGTTTTCTTCAATATTACAGATTTCACCTTGTTCCACTTTTGATTCAACAAGAGTATCCAGTGCTGCTGTTTCTAAAGAAGCATCTTCCACTTCTATTGCTTCCAACAATTTAAACATATTAGTATTATCAATACCCGTAGGAAAATTCACTGTTGAAAATTTTTCTGAATTCCCATTTTTACTGATCGAAACATTTTGACCCAACTTTCCTGCCTCTTTTGAATTTGAAATCTCCTCAACTCTGAATTCACTTGTTTGATAGGGAATACTTGAGTTTGTAGATAATCGCAAAGGATTTACCTGAGTTCGCAAGCAACCCTTCCCATAATAGATATTTGAATTACTCTGTAAGATATCCTTACCATAGCAGATATTGCTATTATTATCATCCAATTTGCTATGATCCACTGGAACTATACCTTGTTTCGAATTATCCAAAACAGATATATTTCCCTCCAGATTAATAGATTCCTCTTCTAAATGATCAGTTGCCTCCTGTAGAGTCCTTGGGATCTCCTGTTCAGAATTTATACCAGAGCCACCTTCACTAATAGAATGATTTTCTTGTTCATTCCTTGTCGGATGACCAGCTTTATTAACATATATGGCAGTATTTGGATAGATTTTTTTGTTCCCCATCTTGAAATTTCTCCTCTTCTTATTATTGACCAAAGTCTATGGACCATAATTAGGTTCTTTCACCATCTCTTGAGTTTTCCCCATATCATCCTTCATAACACCATCATCAGAACTCTTTAAAACTTTTTGATTATTAATTTTCAGCTCACATTCATTCTCCATATGTCCAATCTTCCCACAACCAAAGCAGAAATTTGAAACTTTCTTATATTCCACCCTTTGGAAAAACCTTCCAGCTTTGTTGTCCACCCAAACACCTAATGGGAGAGGTTGGTCAAGATTTACCCTTACACACACTCTAGAAAATTCTCTTCTACCCCATTGAAACATATTGCCATCCAACATAAGTGGTTTTCCAATCCTTGAGGCTATACAGGCTACATTCTTCTCATCCCAACATTGCAAAGGTAGATAGGGCATTCTTATCCAAATTGGAGAAGAAAGACCCTTATTAGAATCCGTTGCAAATTTCGGTGTCCATTTCTCCATTCCTACAATATGTCCATTAACGAACCAAGGACCTCCTGAATGAACCACCTCTGTCATCTCTTCTGATGAGAATGAGCAAAGGAACCATCCTCTACCCAATATGGTGAAGTGGAATTGACCAAATTGGTTCCATTGTCTTCTAAGCTCCCATGCAACCATGTGAGATGGTAAATCTCTACCAAAAACTTTAATTACCAATGACTTTGACAGCTTTTTAGAATTCAATTCTTCCATTTCCTCAAATAATCTCACTGCCTTCCCATCTTCGGATAAAACCACATCATTTTCATTAAAATTCAATTTAATGTATGGTTTGTTACTCCAAGGATTCACCTTCCCCAAGTCTATCTTGCTTTTAGGCATTTCCTCAAAAACCTTTCCTTCCTCCGAGACTTTCTTAGTTTCCACAACTGAATGTAAATCTTTGTTAACCAAACTCCGGGAATTCTCATTTATCACGCTGCGACAGAGTCTAGGGATTGCATTCGAATTTCCAAATCGGTTAACAAAAATTTTCATTCCCAAAGTAGATGCCGTATTCTCCGAGGACATTTCAGTAGATTTTCGAGTCTTTCGAGTAACCATTTTTGTATTTTTGTAGGAATTGATGTACTATATCAGCCATCATTATCCGTAAGGGATTGATGTTTCTTCCTTACATTGAATTGACACTGACTGTGTGAATACTTGGCACTCGTTGCATGTTACTCATCACCACACATGGGTGGGCTATTATATGCATGAGACGTCTTCTAGAACAAATCATAGGAGCACATACAAACTGCAGATGTAGTGTCTTTACTTGTAGATGACATACTATGTACATTATAATTCTTTTATCACTGATTGCATGACTGTGCTTCATCCAAAATAATTCATTGCATTTTTCACATATCAACTTCCTTCACTTTGCTCATGGTCATGTTATTGCATTTGTCAAGCCTTCTTGATCATGTTCATAGGATAGTTGTCAATGTTATTATTTGCAAATAAGCTAGCATGCTTACTTGGGGTCAAATGATATTGATCGCTTGCATATTGTATTTGCTTAAAGCTCATCAAGAAAACCTTGGCCATAAATTCATTATATTTGTTATACATTGATCTCTTCTTATTATAGTGGAGATGTGCTTTCTCAAAGTTAAATTATTGTTGATGATAGAAACATCGTATTCTTTTATATTTTATTCATGAATGTCCAAACCATTGAAACTATCCTTACTCATTTTGCAAACTTGTTGCTTGTTTGTGAATTGTATTGCCCATTTAAGAGTTCCATTTGTTTGTTCATCATAAACCACGCGTTTGTTTATTGATATTCATTTAAGTAAACTAAATCTTTATTTAGTATTGTATTTTTTGTTATAATTATATATTTCTTAATTCAAAGTCTAGTTACTTTGTAATTCATCTAAGTTTCTTTTCCTTGTAGCTTATTCAAGTCCCATGCAACTTATTCAATTCAAGTCTTCTGTTTAATTCAAATTCCGGCATCCTCCCAGCTTTTCCCCCATTTAGGATAAATCTAAGAGCCTGGGCCTTCCCACCTTACTACGAAAAGCATGTATGGTAAGTATCGGATGACACCTCATCCAGGCTTCTTATTAAGAAAAAAGGCAAATAATTCATTTCTAATGATCTGATTGAGACCTCAACCTAATAACCAAATATTTCCTCCAACCAGGTTTTGATCCTGAGGTTCCCAAGGTTGATTACAAAATCTTAGTCCATTTTAGGAAATTATCAGCTAGGTTGAGTATCTATGATCCCCTCTTTCTCTCAAAAGAAATGAGAGAGTCTTTAATCAAAGCACTCATCGACCCAGCTATTTGTTTTGCTAAGTTAGAGTCAACTTTTCAAGATAGAGCTTTATATTTCAAAGAAATATTTGTAGTAAATTTTTTTATGAGGATCTAGTTCTGGAGACTTCTAATTATAACCACCAACTTTACATTTCCATAAATATGGGGAATTTTAGATTATAAAGAGTCCTTTTTTCATCTGGGTGCATCGGTCAACAATATGAATGTAAAGACTCTCGTATATCTTAAATTATACACATGTAAGTTCATTACTAATAAGCTAGTATTATATTGGTTTAATGAAAAAGTTAGGTTCAATCACACTCTTATCAGAGATAGGAGAGTTAAAAATAGAAGCTAAATATTATATAACTGATTTGACAACATCCTTCAATGCACTTTTAAGTAGGCATTGGATCCATGAATATAAGATGGTTCTATATACCCTACACTAATGTGTCAAGTACAAATGATATGATATTAAATATGTAATTTAGGGTGATTTTCGACCATTCTCTATTCATGAGATTGAGATCTACGAAGATACTGCATACTACGCACCCAAAGGGCCCACTACTTGTTTGAAAGGTGAAATTGCAATCAAGGAGGAGAGAGTAAATAAATAAAATGTGAAAGGAAAGAAAAAGTCAAAAGGAAAAGAAAGACAAAAAGAGGAAAAGAAAGAAAGGAAATAAATTGACAATGAAGACGATGATGAGGACATGATCTTTTGGCATTTAAACACTGTCTCTCAAAGAGGTGGAAAGATGGCCCAAAGAGTATGTGGTAGAGGCCGTATTTCATTTGGAAAAAAAAAAAAAACACCCCTGATATATATTGAATTAGAGTCAAGTTCGAATGATAGCTCAAAAGTATGGGGTGCAAGGGTTTTTTTTATTATAAAAAGATAAATCCTCATCCAAAATTTTATATCACTTTAGAACAAGATAATGATCTAGAGGATTATGTTTCAAAAACTCAAAGTGACAAGCTTGAATTAGTAATGTATTAAAAGTTGAATAGAAGAATTAAAGCCTTAAACTTAGTCCCACTTTCTTTTGACAAGGTTATAGGTTAGTTATTAAGGACTCTCTTAATATATGTGGTGAAGTAGGAAAAGTCCTAAGTTCTTCCCCAATCCCTCCACCTCAAGGAAGGAAGATAATGAAATCCTTAATGAGGTAGATTTCAATGAATTAATAAAATTACCTTTTGTCTAGTTTCCTCTTTGTGTAAGAAATTATATATCTAAAGGTCTCATGCCAGGTCAATGGACCAAGGACCAAGCTAGATACCACAAAATCCTTTAGCATACAAAAACAAAAGAACTTAAGTAGTGCTATTGGTTTTGGTATCGTTATTTTATTTAATGACGATGAATATTATCTCATGATAATGAATCATCTTGAATATGAGAGGTTACTTATCAAAACCATCCATTCTCTTAATAGGCTTTGTTTGGAAACATCAGATGATTTGGATGAACTTCAAGTTCGAGATGTACCTCCTGAATTTAAGGAAGAACTTAAATCAACAGTTGACGAATTAAAATAAATTAACCTTAGAATAGAGGATGACCCTCGGCCTACCTTCATCATCTTCTTGTTGAGTAAAGTTGAATTAGATGATCTAATAAAACTCCTTTTTGAGTTTAAATACTTCTTCACTTGGATATATGATGAAATGTCAGGCTTGTCCTCTGATGTAGTAGTCCATAAACCTAGGATTCAACTTGATGCAATTCTAATCAAACAAGCTCATCAATATATGTGTCTCGAGTAGAACAATAAGTCATTTCTGAAATTAAGAAATTGGTCGAGATTGAATTTATTCGAGAGGAGCAATAACCTTCTTGGGTGGCCAATCTCATGCTAGTTTGAAAGAAAAAAGGTCAAATTTGATTTTGTCTCGATTATATTGATCAAATAAGGCATGTCCAAAAGATGAGTTTCTCTTGCCCATATCTAAACTCATGGTGTATATTTCCTCTTCTCATATTATTTTCTCCTTTATGGATGGCTCATCCAAATATAATCAAATCAAGATAGCCCTAGAAGATAAGAGAAATACTATATTCAAACCTCCTATAGGCATTTTTTGTTATAAGGTGATCTCATTTGGTTTGAAAAATGTTGATGTAACCTACTAGTAGGCTATGACCCAATTATTTGATGAACGTATCCATAAATGGGTAAAATGCTACATTAATGATTTGGTCATCAAATGCAAAGTCAGACACGTTAACTTATATGACTTAAGAAGAATTATTTTTTAGTGGTTGCACTACTACAAACTCAAAATTAATACCTTGAAATGTGCTTTCGGTGTTACTTAAGGGAAATTTTTTGGGTTTTGTTCTGAGGCACCATAAAATTAAAATTAATCCTACTAAGATTGAAGTCATCTTAGCTATGCCACTGTTGGTGGAATTTTGAAAACATATTTCGAAAATATTAGTTTTCTTTGGGTATTTTAAGATTAAGGATGAGTTCTAATTCTAAGGCCGAATCAACTCGTTAGAAAGAATATATCACCCCGGGGGACGAAGATAAGCTTTCATAACGGTGTTCAGGCTTAGAATTATGTAAACACATCTTGAATATTATGATCGGGTTCTAAAGAGAACTTCATATGGCCCCGAGGGAACAAAACAGAGTTCAACTAAGTACCCAATTACAATATCCAAGAAGTATGATCGTCGCATTCACATCCAAAGCCTTATCGAAGAAGGATGTATCTCCCCAAAGGGAAATGACACCATTCTACGATAATTCTTCTAATGCAACGACGACGATCATTCTTTAACTTTTCCCAAAGAAATCTAGTGAAATTTTAAAATCAATTTTAAAATCAGGTGTGTGGGGTTCCAAATCTCCTACGAGCGCAAGCCCTCGTAGTTAATTACATCGTAGGGAGACAAAGTCTCCTACGAAAACTCTCGATTAAAATAATGGCAAAATTTTGTTAGAATTTCTAGGAGTGATATCAAAGTATGAATAGAATTATTGGAAAATCAAAAGAGAATGGATCAAAATTGAGCAGTTATTAACGGAGTCAAAGGATGAGAGGTAGGGGACACTTTGAGATTCCAGAACCATCCGGAAGTGTCCCAACTTAATCTAAGTGTTGGGCTTTATGTTTTAGGATTGAAATGAAGCTTTAATTAGAGTTAAGTATTTTATTAGAAATTTGGGACTATATTCCCGAAATTTGGGGTCTTATAATCAAAGATCTGCCCCGGATCCTAAATCTATTTTGGACACTGGACCACAGTCGTCCGATCCTAACTAATGCAGTGCAAGGTCTGGACTTACCCCGGCCTGGATTGGGGAGCCAGCTAACCACCTAATCGATTTAAAATAGATGAGTCCGGTCTTTTATGAAAGAGTGGTAGGGACGTTGTAATTAAAGTTTTAGAGGGTCGGGGCCGACATCTAGAGATTTTCCTAATTGGCCCCTTTGACATATGTTGGGTGCAAAAATGCTAAACTGATGCAATTAAAATTTTGACTCTTTTAGTTTGTATCTAATGCAATGCATGCTAGTTAACAACCTTAAATCAAATATGCTTGAAAATTTTAAAAACAGGCTTATAAAATAATTTTTTAGAAGACTGGACTTCCCCAGGTCCGGTACCTCGTCCTCATAGGTCAGACTATCCGGACTCTACCCGCAGGCGGGGAAGGGTCTAAAACAAGGAAAGAAGAATGCAAAAATATGCATGCGACCCCGGGGTCGATCCCCGGCTAATTCCCTAGATTCGTTATCTTTCTATGTTATTTAGACTCACTAAAATTTTAGACTTTAATATTATGAGTATAAAACTTTCACACCCTCACGAGCCTCACGTATCCAGGCGAAAACAAAGAGCGGCATGCAATCGCCAAAAAACTAGCAAAAACAAATAATCCTAAAGGCAATCAAATCATCACATCAAATACAAATTAATTAATAAATGTCCATAGGCAGAATTGCCTTGCTTATTACAAACCAGAATATTGCAGAAAGTAAAGTGGCCGGGCACCACTGACAACAACCCGGATTCTAAACCTAGTAATGACGCAAGTTATTTTGAGTGGGATACTCTCAGTCTTCAAATCTTCAAATCTTCAATCTTGTTCTTCTTTGGACTCCTTTTCTTCAAGCTTCTTGGAATCTTCGTAGTAGATTACCCAAATGGATAAGAGGGCACTTCCCTTTAAGAGGGAAGGCCACTCTTTCCTCTTTGGGTAAGGAAAAGGTATGATCCAAATTTGGATTTCCAAATGGAAAAGGAGTGTTCCCCAAAGGGGTATCCTTTCCTCTTTGGAATCCAAGCTTTGGATCTATGTATCCCAACTCAAAATGAACTTTCACAACACTTAACAATTATACAAATTACATTGATATCAAAATAAAAGATCTAGACTCACCTGCAGGGTTATCCTAAGCAATTAATATATATATAAAGCAGTTATTCCCAAGCAGTTGTATATGAGCAGAAAAGAAAGTAAACACACTGGCCACACTCTTTTTATGATTTGGGGGCTTTAGCAGCTGAAGCACCTGTGCAAAGAGTTTATAATATTTATGCATTTTTTTTGATTTGCCCCCTTTTTATATTGCCCTGCATGAGCGTGGCCACCTGCAGAAAACTGTGTCAACATCCAGATCGTACCTAACCTAAGGGTAATCTAGTCGCCAAACACATCAATCCATCCACAGAGTACAGAAGAAGTAAGCAGACATAGCAAAGCAATTTCATCCACAACATGCAGTGAAAACTACGAAAAATCCGGCACACAGCAGTAAAGTAAACACCGGCCTAACCTAGATCTAGAGTTGGTTGTCCTAGCACATCACCTAAAGTGTGTGTAAAAGGTCGTGTGGCTGGGGTAGATCCTAAAGTGGGTTATTAATTGAAGTTGTCTAAAAGGTCTGGATTTGTTAAGGCTTAAAAGGGAATTTAAATTAAAATTTAAGTATTAATGAACTAAGAATTTTAATTAAACATGTTTTAAAAGTTAATTGATTACTACCTTTGTTTCACACCGAGGCCGTGAAGTTTATTTCACCTTCCTTGGGGCTAAGCTAATAGCCTCGTAGGCCTGGGTTACCCAGTAGCAATCGGGGTTGATTAAGTTATTTAAATTGGTTGGAATTAAAAGAGTGGATTAATATAAAAATGAGTTAATTACTGATTTTTAAAGTTGATTAATTTAAGTTTGCCATTAATTGATTCGTGGCGTTGTGCCACCAGGCTCGAGGAACCAGCCTCCTTAGGACACTTAGCCCCGCAGCCCGGAGTAGTCCAGCCGATAAACCAAATTAATGTAATTGAAATAGAGACTTTTAAAATGTTAAATAATTAAAAATTAATCCATTTTAAGGTTTGACACCCTTTAGAATTCATTCGTGGCGTTGTGCCACCAGGCTCGAGGAACCAGCCTCCTTAGGACACTTAGCCCCGCAGCCCGGAGTAGTCCAGCCAATAAACTTCAACTTTAGGGTGGTTGTTGTGTTTTGAAGAATTTGTTAAGTGTTTTAAGCATTAAACCAATATTTTGAGTTTTAGAACGATTTTGAGCTTTATGAATTTTTGAATACCTTAATGATTTAATTAAAGGGTTGAAAATTGACTTTTTGATTAGGTTCAAATTCTGGAGTGTTTGTATTTTATTAAAATACTAGACCTTACTACGATCAGTTAGAAGGTTAGTACGTTGAAATCGGATTTTTCTACATTTTATTACGAAGGTTTGAAGTTTTGAACTAGTTTTAACTACGGTTTGACCAATTTGTTGACTTTTCAAAATATTGCAAATTTCTGGAATTTAATATTTTTAATAAATACTAGATATCACTATGAGTTGAATGCAAGTGAGTTTGGGTGATTTGGATTTTATTAGAATTAGTTATGGATTATCGAAGTTTGGATATTTTAATGAATTTTAGGAATTTCTTAATTAGGGGGCCTCTTTTGTGATTTTGCTTCAAACAAATTCCCAAATCTCTTGAAAACACCTCCAAAGGTCAGGAACAACCTAAGGAGGGATCCCCAAGTGTTAGGGAGATTTTTGGATTTTTATATTATTATTAATTAATTATCTTAATTAAATATTGGTTGCCACTTAAAATTAAATTAAGGTTTAAATTGCTGTCAAATCAAGGGGCTTTTAATTATCATAGATTAAGGACTGAATTCTGGTCAGTTTGAGGGTTTATACATATTTTTTGGAGTTAAAATAGATTTATTACATTTTTTTAGAAGTTTAAAGGGTTAATTAAGGGTTTAAGACTTAGAAAATTAATTAGGGAACCTAATGACCTCAAAAATCAGTGAAAATTTCTCTAGGGGCTGAGGATGTCACTAAGTTCAAATGTTCAAAGTTTCAACTCAAGGGGAAGTGAATCCTAATTATTGAAATTTTTCTAAGTTTTCTATACATGGGTCCTTAATTATTGTCCTTAATCATGTCACTAGTTTTGAATAGGTTCAAATCAAAGTTCCTCTAACCCTTTGAATAAACATGGCATGCATACACAAGTTGCAAGCAAACAAGTCCTTAGATCTAGGAGAACCTAGACTAGGTGGTGTGTGTACCTACTCATGCAAATCAAGTTAAATCTTAATTAATTAAAGAATTAATCAATGAATAATTATAAAATTAATTATCCACTGATTAATCAGCATTCCCCATTGAATTCATGCAAACACAGTAAAGCTCCATTTAAAATTTCAAATGAATGTTTGAATGCAATACAAGTTAATTTAAATTCATCATTATTTTAATTAAAAATACCTTTACACTTTAAATCTTAATAACTATTAAAATATAGGTCAAATAAATCTGAGAAAATTACTGGAGATCAAAAACAAGTCTGAAATAACTCAAGCCAAATTTTGGACTTAATAGGGTTTTACTTATTCAAATATAAAATAAAAATAAAAAAACATATTATAGAAATTAATTTTAAACTATACAATGTTTTTATTTAAAAATAATTTTAGAAAATAGAGGATGAAAAACTGAACAAAATGAGCTATTATACTCATTTTTTGGTTCAGTAGTTAATTTGCTATAATTTTTTGAAGTTATGCTAATTAAAAAAGGATTTAAATCTATTTATTAATCAAACGGCGGCGCCGGCGAGACGCGTGGCGCGTTTTGGTTTGTCCAACCAGAACGCGGCGATAGCGGGACGCCACGTGGAAGGCGGCGGTCATCCACGCGTCGGCTGCAGAGCGCGGGACGCGGTTTCACTTAACCACGTCAGCGAGCACTGCGGACCGTTCGATCGAACGCCTGGATCGTTCAACGGCGGGGATCAGATCCCGTCGTCTGACCCGATTGACCAAGATCCAACCGCAGAGAGTTCGTCCCGCGGTTTTGGATGGACGGCCGGGATCAAGCCGAACCACAGCTTGAGCCACGGGATCGGGTACACGGTTGATCAACGGGCGGAACGGCGCGATCAGATCCGTTGATCGAGAGATCAACGGACCAAACGGGGCTCAGTTCATGCAGCCAGCGAACCGAGCCCTAGAACCCATTTTTGACTCGTTCTCTTGATCCCGTGCACCAAATGAATTAAAATTTTAAACTTAGAGTCCCTAAGTGAAGAGAATCAATGGGGAATAATTTATTTTTCTTAAAACAAGCTTAATAAAAAGCTAATTAAACTAGTGTCCCTAGGGCTAGGGTTTGAGTTTTTCACCTTGATTTTGGACGGATTAGACCGTTTATGGGTTTGTTGCACTTGTAGACTGTCCACGCTCCTGTTTATAGAAGACTTCTCGGCTCGAAAGCTCCTGGATCGAGTGCTAGATCTGTTGGAACGGGTTTGAGCTAGGATCGCCGGGATCTCGCCGGAAAAACCCTTTGACCGGAGGGATTTCGGTGGGAGGGTGCTGAGAGATGTCTGGGGATCTCAATGGAACAGGGGCAGGACTTGAGAGAGCTTGAGTAGTGAGAGACGGTTAGGGTTTGAATAATGTCATGCATTAGGCCCTTTTTCCCCTATTCAAACACCCCAAGCCAAATGGATGGCTGGGATCGACTCACAAGCTCTCCAGATAATGCCACCTGTCCCTGGGAAAGCTGGAAGGCTGCGGAAAGGGCTGGACATGCCTCATTTCCATTGGATGGACTTGGGATGAGTGGAGGAGACATTGCCTAAAATTGCCTAAACCAACCCCTTAGAGCAGTTTAAACAGGGGTTAATCAGAGAAATAAAGCAAAAAGAGGAGTTTAGGCATGTGGTATAGGGGGGAAAAGGGTTCTTTTTAGGGCTTTGACCATGAGAAAAGGGTTTTAAGGGAGTGTTGACCATTTTGACCAGTCAACTGGTCAATGGCTGCTGATGTGTCACAGGAGCAGGTCATGGAACCTCTTCAAATGGCTGGATGGGTTTAACTTGGGCTGGGTTCAATTGGTTGAAGGGTTTGACCACACAAATGGTTCTTTAAGCCTTGAGTTGACTGGTTGACCAGTCAACTCCCTCAAGGGTTATGGAATTTTCAATTAGGTGATTCAAATGAGTTGATTAGGTGGATTGGAGGGTGGTTCCAAGAGCCATGTATGTCAAATAGATTAAGAAGGCTTAATGGGCCCTTAATGGGCTTCTAGGCCAAAACTGGTTGACTTAGTCAACCAGTTGGGTTCAAGGGCTAGAGATGGATTCAACAAGTTCAGAATGTCATCCTGAGTCCATTGGATGTGGTCCCAGGGTTTGGAGGGGTCGATTTGATCAAAATCACCATTTGAGCCCTTAAGGGCTTGTTTGGTCAACCTAGGTTGACTTGGTCAACCAGGTTGACCCAGGGTCTGGGTTTGGGCTCAACAGGTTTGAAATGATGTTTTAAGGTTTAATGGAGGTGGTTGGATGGCCTAAAGAGGTCATTTGGGTCAAAACACATGTTTGGTCCCTTAAAGGGCCCCTTGGGTCAAACCAGTTGACTTGGTCAACCAGGTTGACTCAAGGGTTGGAAATGGGTTCAAAAGATTTGAAATGGCATTTGAAATTTGTTAAAGGTGGTCGCATCCCATTTGGAGCTCATTTGGTTTGAAATCCCCATTTGAGCCTCATAGGGGTGTTTTGGTCAATTTTGACCTATTGGTCAACTATGGTCAAAAATGGGTTTGAAAAATGCAGTTACTGCTCAATGGGTTAAAATCAAGGGTCTGGAAGTGATTGGAGGCTTGGATAAGGGTTCCAAGGTCAAGATCTCAAAGGGGTTAGGCTCAGTGGCATAGGCTGTAAATATTTGAAGGTTTTACAGCCTTTGAATTTTAATTCAAATTCTGGGGTTAAAGACCTCAGAATGAGCTCAAAATTGGAGGGTAGCCTTTAGAGACATGTCTTATCACTTTGCAAGTGATAGACCCTGAATCAAAGGCCATTTGACTGGGTTTTGAAATGTTTGAAAAATCTCTGAAAAGGGTGTTTAGGACAGGGCCTTAAGACTTTGAATTTGAGTTTAGACTTCTGGATTTGGAATGGATTTTAAGTTTGAATGATTTGGATTTGAATTGGATGGAGTTTGGGATTCAAATTGGTCATAGGTAGGAATCAAATCGAAATTGAAATGGATTAAATATAGGAATTGATTTAAAATTGAGGTTGATCAAAGATGGAGTTTGATTTGAAGTTGGAGTGATCCTAAGATTTAGGAGAGTTCTAAGATCTAGGATTTAAAGGGATCCTAGGCTCTAGAATAGGCTCTAAAGTCTAGTTCTAGGAAAGATCCTAAGATCTAGAGTGGATCCTAGGGTCTAGGATTAAATTTAGAATCTGGAAGGGTCTTAGTGACCTCATACAAAAATGAGGTCAACAGCCACCTTATAAAAGCCTCAATTATCTAAGGTCCTTTCAAGATAGGATAGCATATATAAGAAGATTAATTTCCAATCTCTTTAGAAGATGACAACCTTTCTCTATCCTAGCTAAAAAGGACTCTAAATTCACATGGGATGAGAAATGTCAAAATTCCTTCAAGAACATCAAGCAATATCTTATAATGCCTACAGTTTTAGTAGCCTCTATTATGGTGAAAACACTTATGATGTATATCGTAGCTCTAGATGAGTCAATTGGTTCCCTGTTGGCTCAAGTCAAAGAAAAGGGCACCAAAAATACCCTATACTATCTTAGCTAATGACTTATTCCAATAGAAATATAGTATCCTTCTATCAAGAAATATTATCTTGCCTTAGTTTTGCAGCCCAAGAACTAAGGCACTATATGCTTTCTTATCGGGTAAATTTAATTTCCCAAGTTATCCCATTGTAATATCTTATGACCCGACCTATGTTGTTAGGATATCTCGCATGGTAGTATATGATATTGCTTAAATTCAAAATAACCTTTATTCCCCTATTTGATGTGGAAGGATAGATCGTTGCCAACTTCCTTGCAGCCCACCCACTTCTGCTAGAATCTCCCCTAAATGATGATCTACATGATGAGAAAATTGTGAGTTTAGACTAATCTGATGATCCTATTTGCTAATGGTATTTTCATGGTGCAGCATCTCTTCAGCAAGGCACAACACAATCTACTCCTCTCGAAAAAGTCAAAATTAGCATAATTTTCTTAACACTAGAAAAAGGAATGATGCATTGCTTCTGTCATTTATGATAGCCTTGCATAAACAATGAAGTTGAATATGAAGCTCTGATAACTAGTTTGGAGATTACAATATTGATGGATATAAAAGAAATCAAAATCTTTGGTGATTCCCTATTAGTTATTAACTAAATTGATAGAACATATAAAGCTTTGAACTCAAAACTTCTAAAATATCATCAATACATAAATCATCATCTCAAGAAAATCCTTATTGTAATGTTGTATAGAATCTCATATGGAAGCAATTCTGTGGAAGATTCCTTAGCAAAGCTTGCAAATGAATTTGCATGTCCAGAAGAAGACTCCATTTATAGAAAAATTCAGGGCTGACAGATCCTAGCTGCTATAGATTTGGAGCACATCAGCAAAAAATCTTATGAGATCCCATCTGCCTCTTCAACAAGTGATGAAGAAAGAGATTAGAGATAGCCTTTCATTGATTAACTTTGAGAAGGCAAGCTCCCTCATGACAAATTACTTGCCAACCAAATCAAGAAATGTGTCCTCTCACACTTGTAGGTAAATAAAACCCTATACTATCATTTATTTGATTAGATGTGGTTGTATTGTTTATATAAGTGTGAAGCCTTGAAGATCACGATCCAGGTTCATTGCGGTGCTCATTCATCAGATCCTAAGATGATAATAAAAGTTAAATGACTTGGATATTATTGGCCTTAAATGATTAATGATTGCATAAATATTGTAAGGTGTTGTCATCAATGCCAAGTTCATGGTGTGGTCTTATATTAGCTGCCTGATGTGTTGCATCTCATGATAGCTTCATAGCCCTTCGAGAGTTGGGCCATAGATGTTATTGAGCCTTTTGACCCTCCATTTTCAAAGAGTCGTCGCTTCATTTTAGTTGCGATTGATTATTTTTCTAAGTGGGTGGAAATAATTCCCCTACATCATATAACATCACACCATATTATGAAATTCTTCTGTAATCATATCATTTATCAATTTGGTATTCCCCACAAAATTATATCTGATAATGATACCACATTCATGTCTATAAATATAAATTACTTTATAAGGCACCATTTTTATTAACTAGAAATACTCAATAATCTATTACCCATAGGCTAATGGATTAACCAAGGCCTTTGACAAAACTTTGCATATCATCAAAAAGTCCTTAGATGATAACAAATGTCAGTAGGATGAGAGGTTGATAAAAGATTTGTTGGCCTATTGAACCACTTATAGGACTCTGACCCAATCCACTCTATTTGCCTTAATGTATGGGTTTGAGGATGTGCTCCTTCTGAAAGTGTAAATCCCTTCGCTAAGGATCATCATACAAAACCATCTCACAACTAAACAAAATGCTCAACTCCGATTAGAAAAGATCAAAGGCCTTAAAGAGCATCGTCTCCAAACTTAGCAAAGTCTAGAGTTATATAAGCATGAATGGTTCAAGTTCATGATAAGTTAGTGCGACCTAGAACTTTCCAAGTAAGTGACTTGGTCTTAGTTTTTTGGAAGCCTATATGAGAGAGACTTTTTATTTTAGATACATTCTATGAAAGGGGTTCCAACCAATTAGTTAATTGTAAAGGAAATCCTCTGATCCTTTCGATCAATAGATATTTCCTTAAGAAATATTTTGCTTGATGTAACCCAAACCTAAAATCAATAAAAATTTTAGTTCCAAATTACATTGAATCAAATTACTTAAATTTAAAATTATAAAATCAAAATCTATCAATCCTTAAGGTTAGGTGTAAGTCCTCACTCTTCCTTTCCTTTGGATTAAATCCACTCATTGTGAACCTAACCCTATGTGGCATCTCCTAGCATTAAAATAAAAATCCTTCAATCCTTAAGGATAGGTGTGAGTCCCCGTGCTTTCTTTCCTTAGGATTAAATCTACTAGTGGGAAAGAATGCCCTCTGTTGCACCACCCTAGTATTAGAAGCAAATCTTTTAATCCTTAAGGATAGGTGTGAGTCACATACTTCCTTTTCTTAGGATTAAATCAATTAGTGGTGGAGTAAGCCCTCTGTGGTAGTACCCTAGTATTAAAATCAAAATATCTTAGTTCGTTCAAGTTAGACGTGAGTCCACATGCTTCCTTTCCTTAATACTAAACTCACTAATAATGGAACAAGTTTGTGTCACTATCTTAGCACTGTTTTGATTAAAAAAATATATTTAAACATAGAGGTATAGTTTTGAAAATATATTAATTTTCTTTGGGAATATATTAAATTTTCAAAATTTAGATTTGAAATAGACCACAACATTAGGAACGATATATTATCTTAAATAGAGAGAGTATCATTCACTAATTGGTCCGAATTTCAAAGCTTTAAAGTTATCCAAATTATCGTAGTCAGACTCATGAAAGACAACATATTATCTCGAAAGATCAAAATTATGTTCAATCAATTGTTTAACTACAATAATCTGAATAAGAGACCGTTAATTTCATGATCAAAATCACAATAGGAATTGATATATCTCTCCGAGGAAAGAAGTTATCAATCACTATTGATCATTTGAAAATAGAGATAACGATCGTTGAAATCTGAATTTTCCCAAAGAGAATTAATTAAGGGTTTTGAAAAATTAATTTTGAAAATCAATTTTGGGTTTCTAAATCTCCTACGAGCGCAAGCCCTCGTAGTTAATTACATCGTAGGAAATCAGAATTTTCTACGAAAACTCTCGATTAAAATAGCGGTAGAAATTTTATCTAAGATTTTCAAAGATTGATATCAAAGGAAGAAAAGGGTAGAAATTTCAAGAGGGATTGGTTCAATGTTGAACAGTTATTTTCAGAGTCAAAGGAAGAGGTGTAGGGAGTGTTTTTAAGATTCTGAATTACTTCAGAAAACACTCCAACTAATTCTAAGTGTTAGGCTCGTATTTGATTGAAAGCGATGTTTAGTTTAAGTGATCAATTTTATTAGAAATTTAGGATTCAATTCCCGAAAGTTGAGGTCTTATGGTCAGAGCCAGCCTCAGAATCTAAGTCTAAATTGGGCACTGAAAAAGTGACCCGAACCTAGCTAGTGCAATGCGAATCTGGTCTTACCCCGGTCTGGATTGGGGAGCCAGCTAAACCACCTAGGCGCTTTAAAAAAACATGTATCAAGTCATTTAATGTTAGAGTGGGTAGGGACGTTGTTTAAGAAAAGTTTTTGAGAATGGGGCCGACATCTAGAGCGGATCCTAATTGGCCCCGTAACTTATATTGGGTTTGATGCTTAAGCTAATGTAATTAAATATTTAAAGGTTTTTAAGTTAGTTGCTAATATGATGCATGCTAATCGACTCTATTAAAAAGTTTGAATTTGAATGAATGCTATGAAATGAAAACTTCCGGCGGTCCTGAGCTTATTTCTTAAAACGTTAGAGTTACTATGTTGTCTTTAAAAATTTTATTTAATTAAAGTAGAAGAATTTTGATAAGTCCTTAAGAGTCTACAATCGAATTCCAGGCCAAATCAAAATTGGCATGCAGGTAAAAAGACTAGAAAAATAGGTAGTTCTACTGCACAATCAATTAAATAAATCAATCAAATTAAATGCTCAAATTGAAAGTCCATATGGCAAGTGCCACTTATTATTACATCATAGAATTTTGCAGAAAATTAAAGTGGCCGGGCACCACTGACTACAACCCGGATTTTATCCTAAGACTCAAATGATTTTGAGATTTGGGATTCTTCTCGTGGTCCATTTCTTCGTCTTCTCACAAACATCTTGATTCGTCGGTTCCGGATATCCAAATAAAAAGAAACTCCCCCCTGATCGGGGTGTTATCTTTCCTCTTTGGATATTTGAAAAGTATCCTAATTTGACTTCCAAATGGAAGAAGACTCTCCCCTTTAGGGATGTCTTCTCCTCTTTGGAATCCAAATTGGATTAAGTATCCAAATCTCAAATCATTTCAAAGAATTTACGACCTTATTCAATCAAATTTACATTAATTTAAAACAGAAAATCTAGACTCGATCCTGCAAGGTTATCCTAATAATCAATAGTTATAATAGTCCCAAGCAGTTAATATTTGATCTCAAGCAGTTAATATTTTTGAAATTTAAATGTTCAACAGATTGCAGTAAATAAACAAACAATCAATCAATTCTAAGCTAGCAAGCAGCATGCAGTGAAAACTCGAAAACTCGGCACACAACGAAAAAGTAAACACCGGCCTAGCCTAAAACTAGAGTTGGTTGTCCTAGCAAACCATCTAAAGTGTGTGAGTAAGGCTGTGTGGTTTTGATGTTTCCTAAATAGGATATTATGTTGAAGTTATTTAAGATCCGATTGGTTGAAAGGCTTAAGGGATTTAATTAAAGTTTAAGTTTAATGGCTTTAAATAACTTTTAAAAATTAATTCTTAATTATTTGTTGGAAAACCACCTTTGTTTCACACCAAGGCCGTGAAGTTTATTTCACCTTCCTTGGGGCTGAGTAAACAGCCTCGTAGGCCTGGGTTACCCAATGGTACCCAGTATAATTAAGTGATTTGATTTGATTAAGGTTTGAAATTTAATGAACTTTAATTAAAAGTGTTTGGTTGTTGATTTTTAAAGTTTGATTAATTTGAGTTTTCCATTAATTGATTCGTGGCATTGTGCCACCAGACTCGACGAACCAGCCTCCTTAGGACACTTAGCCCCGTAGCCCGGAGTAGTCCAGCCGATAAACCAAATTAATGTAGTTGAATTAAAGATTTTAAAAGGTTAAATAATTAATGATTAATCTATTTTAAGGTTTAACACCCCTTAGAATCCATTCGTGGCATTGTGCCACCAGGCTCGAGGAACCAGCCTCCTTAGGACACTTAGCCCCGCAGCCCGGAGTAGTCCAACCAATAAACTTCATCCTTAAGATGGTTGTTGTGTTTTAAAAGGTTTGTTGAGTGCTTTGAACATTAAGCTAACATTTTCTGGAGTTTTAGAGCGATTTTGAGTTTTATGAATTTTTTGAATATTTTAATCATTTAATTAAAGGTTCAAAAAATTGACTTTTAAATTAAGAGTGTTTTCTAGAAAATTAATATTTTATTAAAACACTAGACCTTACTACGATCAGTTAGACAGTGAGTGTGAGACCTCGTTCCCTTACTGTTCCTCTCTGATTTGGATTTTTCCTCCCAGGATCGTCCAGGACGATAGTGAGATCGTCCAGGCCGATCTGCACTATAGAAAATATCATCCTGAGAACAGTTCTGGGAACCGTCCAGGACGATCATTTTTGGTCTGATCGTCCCAGGACGATCTGGCGATCGGCCGGGCCGATCTGCTTCATGATATAAGAAAATCAGCTCGTTTTGAGGAGAGAGAAAATCATTTTAAATTAAAATATCTGATTTTAGAGAGAGAAAGAGAAAGGGAAAAAGAGGAAAAGCTGGGTTTTGGAGGCCGCGGAGCGCTTTTCGTCCGACGCTGCTGTTGGAGAAAGTGTAGACCTCGTGGTAAGGACTCCGAACCCTATTTCTGTTTTCAAAGATGTTGAGTTTTGACCGAGTTGTGATCTGTTTTGTGTTTTCGTAGTCGAAATTTTGTTCTGATTTCGTATTGACACAACTTTCACCGCACAACTTTTGGTATGTTATAGATATGACTATTGTACACGATTTGAGTATTTTCTACGACGATTTTACCGGTCGGAATTGATTCTACGCGATTTTAATCGAATAGAAAAATATCAAGACTTGATTTGATTTGGATTCTATAGAATAATAGTCTTGTATTGATGTCATAGATATTCTACTGTAATTTGGAAGAATTTGGAAATTGTGCCTTTTTGCAGGATTTTTGTGTAAATTTGACCGACTGCCGTTACTCTGCTCGATTTTCGTACGATTTCTGATTTTCCCGAAATTGATAGATTGAATTGATATGTGTATGACTATTGATATGATTGTTCTAGATTTCTTTAATACTGCTTATTGCATCGATTATTGCATTGACTATTGATTGAATTGATTGTTACTGAAAGACAAGTGGGAACCTGGTTGAACGTTGGTTGGAGATAGATATTGACCTGTACAGGATGGTGGGCCGACGGGCTTTCCTTTAAACATCGATTATGGATTTCTACAACAGCACTATAGATGGGAGTCATAAGGAGTTTTATATGCCGACGGGCGGCCGACGGGCAAAAAGAGTGACGACTCTTATTGATTGAAACCAACGTACGGATATCTACAACAGCACTATTGATAATAGCCAGTTTAACCTGGTTGATCATAGCTAGTGTTTGTGCTTGTCAAGTAAGACCATTGTATGGAATTGTATGATCTTGCATCGTATGGATTTCCTGATATGCATTGATTTATTGACTTCCGATTGATTTATTGATTTGATGGATTTATCGAATTGATTTCTTATCGTACGGATTCATTGATTTCATTGATTGATCATTGAACATTGATACTATTGATTATTGATTATTGACATGGATATGGATATGGACGGCATAGATTTATAGATTCATTGATATCATTGATTCTGCATTGATTTGACTTGCTACTATAGATTTATCGTATTGCTTTTCCGATTGATTTGATCGACTTGATAGTATAGACTGGATTTGATGGATTGATTTATTTGACGGATTTATTGATTTTATTGATTTATCGTATTGCTTTTTCGATTGATATTATCGACTTGATTGATTCATAGATACTGGCACCGACATTGATATGGATTCTGCGTATTGATTCATAGATATTGACACTGATATTGATATAGATTGTATCGATTGATAGATACCGATATCGACATTGATATAGATATGATATTGACATATGGATACTATTGATACGACAGATCCTGATAGGTTATTGATATACTGATACATTGATTCGTCGTGCCGATTATCGATTGATTGATTGAATGGTTTATTGCCGTATGGATTTGATTTATCGTGGGATAGATTTCTTTATGGAGCTGATGATTTCATTGTATTGATTTGATTTCAATTGATCTTTTGCCGTATTGATTTGATTGTTTATTGGGAGTTGAGCCAATTGATATAATTGACTGGAAAGTGCTCTATTGATTGAGATGATTTTCCTACTGTAGCATCGTACGTCGTCATTATTGAATCTGCCGTAGTGTCATTGAATATTGTATATTGACATCGAGTAAATCGTATTGAATAATTGGATTGACTGATTTGCAAGAGTATTGACTGATTTGATAGATGATATAGATATAACGAATTGACTAGACGACACGATTGATTGAACTGATAGTATTGATTGATAGACACTGCTACGATGGATAGATATTGGCTTCCAGTCACTTACTGATGTGATTGCTGGGGCGTATTGATTTATCGATGTTTTTACCGCTGTATTGATTATTGACTATTGATTTTCGTACTGCATTGACTATTGATTTGATTTCCGCTGTACAGACTTGATTTCATTGACTCTGGATTTCCGCATTGCATAGACTCATTGAACATTGATTGACTTGATTTACTTTGACCTGCATATTGATAGCATTGCCGTGCTTTGATTTCAGTTGTAGGCTTTGGTGACCTGCTGGGCTTTGTAAGCTCATTATATGTGGTTAAAATTTTCAGGTCCGAGCAAGGCAACTGGAATGGAGTTCGATCAGAATGTCAGACGAATCCTTTCACTATTTGATTCTGGGGCATCACAGTGAGTACGTTGAAATCGGATTTTTCTACATTTTATTACGAGGGTTTGAAGTTTTGAACTAGTTTTGACCTAGAGTTGACCGTTTTGTTGACTTTTTGAATTTGGCAAATTTCTGGAATTTTGGTATTTTTAATAAATATTAGACATTATTATGAGTTGAATGCAAGTGAGTTTAACTGGTTTGGATTTTTCTTGAATTAGTTATGGATTTTCAAAGTTTTGACTACTTAATGGATTTTTTTAAATTTTTTAATTAGAGGCCCCTTTTGGAATTTTGTTCCAAATGAACTCCCAACTCCTTGAAATCAACTCCAAGGGTCAGAAATGACCTAAGGAGAGATTCCCAAGTGTTTGGGAAATTTTTGAAATTTTTAATTATTATTAATGAATTAAATTAATTAAAGATTAAATTTTACTTAAAATTAAATTAAAGTTTAATTTGCTGTCAAATCAATTAGATTTTAATTTTTATTGATTAAGGATTTGATTATGGTCAGTTAGAGGTCTTAATCATATTTTTTGGATTTAAATAGGATTTATTACATTTTCTGGAAGGTTTTAAGGCTTAATTAAGGTCTAAACTTAGGAAAATTAATTAGGGGGCTTAATGGTGTCTAATCCTAATGAAAATTTTCCTATGGGCTGAGAGTGTCACTATGTTTGAAATGTTCAAGTTTCAAGTTCAAATGAGGTGTATCCTAATCACAATACACTTTCTAAGTTGTCTAAACAAAGTTCTTACTTTTTGTCCTTAATGACACTAGGTTTAATGGGTTCAAATCAATTGTTTTAACTAACCCTTGACTAACATTAATATGCACATACACAAAAGCACAATCAAGCCCTTAAAACTAGGAGATCCTAGACTAGGTGGTGTGTGCACAACCTAAACATGCAAGAACTATCAAAATTAACTTAATTTAAATCTTGATTAGTGAATAGTTAAAGCATAACTATGCACTAACCAACTCCCATAATTCCCATTCAAACATGCTCAATCTATATTTAAAGCTTCAAGGGAACTCTTAAGGTTTAAAGATTTAAATACATATAATTTTTAAAATAGTCTTTTAAAATACATGTATATATAAACCTATATATATAAATACATATATTTAAATATAAAATAATTTAAAAATATTATTGAAATAATATTTAGGGACTTGAAAGATCCTCTGATTTTCCAAAGAAATTTGAAAATAATTTTTAAGTTTTAAAATAATTAGTATAATATTTAATTAAATATTAATAAAATATCATAAATATTCAAATAACTTAAATTATTTAAAATAAAAAAGAATTTAAATATTGAAATTAATTTTAAATTAAAGTATTTGAAATTTAAAAAAATTTGATATATTATTCATATTTTTCTGATTTAAATTGAATTTGTTTGAGAATTTTTAAATTTTAAAACAATTAAATGAATTTAAAATAATTCAAAATTAATTAGTATTTAAAATAATATCTAAATTAAATTTAATTAAACATTAGCTGTTTTTCTAAAATTTTAGAATTATTTAAAATAATTTTTATTAAATAACCTTAAAATTATTTAAAATTAAGTTTAATTAAATGTTAATTAAATGTTTAAATAATTTAAAATTAATTAATTAAAAAAATAATAATATATCTCAAATTAACTTTAATTTAAAAATAATAATCTCTGATTATATTAAAAATAATATTAAATTTAATATTTTGAAATGATTTAAGTTAAATTTAATATTTAATAAATTTTAATGATTGTTAACTTAAGATTATTGAATATTTAATAATTAAAAAAAGTTTAAAATAAATTAAGATCTTAAATTAACTCTAGTTTTAAATTAAAATATTTAATTTTCTGGTAATATTAATATAAAATAATTATTTTTGAATTTTTAAATTAATTTTAACTAATTTTTTTTTAAGAAAATTGAATTTAAAATCATTTAAAAAAGAATTCCCAATCATTATCAATGATCGGAGGCTGATTGGCGGCGGGTGCCACGCGGCAGCTCTGGATTGGTGGATCAAAACGCGCGACGGCCCCACGCGCTTCACTTAACCCAATCAGCAGGCTATCTGCGCCATCGGATGAGATCTAACGGCTGAGATCTAATCCCGCCGTTCAATCTCTGTGGAGGAAGATCAAGCAGCGGACATTAGATCCCGCAATTCCAAACGGACGACTCAGATCTAGTTGGACGGTGGATCAAGCGAGCGATCAACTACACGGTCAGGCGAACGAGCTGCACGGCTCGGTCTGGACCGTTGATCGGGCGATTAACGATCCAGAAACGATGCGCCTGGATTGAGCCGTGAGAACGCCCTAAACCAGGTTTTTTGGCTCGTTTGTTTGATCGGATCGATCAATCTTAGCAAAATTTTAAATATAGATTAAGAAACTGAACAGAAATTCTGGTAAAATAATTTTATACCCTAAGACGCGTTGAATAAAAAGTTATTTAAGCTAGATGTCCTAAACTAGGGTTTGAGACTATACCTCAGTTAATGGACGGATTAATCCGTTTAAAGATTTGTTGCATTTGTTGGCTGTCCACGCTCCCTTTTGTAGAAGATCGCTCGAGCTTTCAATGCCTAGATCGAACGCAAAAGAAACTCGAACGGATTGCCCTTATCTCTCCGGAAAGATGGTCGCCGACGATTTTGACCGGTGAGATTGGACAAAGAATCAATGGAGGGAAGTATTTAGAGCTCAAGGGAACCGGTGGCGAGCTCTGGAGTTATTTTGAAAGAGAGATAAGGCTAGGGTCTCAATGATAGCCATTTCCTAGGGTTTTCCCTATTCAAATGTCCCCAGGTTGAATCAATGGCTGGGATCGACTGGATGGACTCCTGGATTAATGCCAAGTGTCCTGGGAGTGGGTGAAAAGCTGGGAGTAAGGACATCACAAAGACATCCTACATGGAAAGCTATTTGGTCCCTACTTAGACACATGGAGTGATAAGGGTTGTTTGATCAAGATCAAAGGGCTGGAGTGAGCCCTAGGAAGCTTCTAGAGCATGATTAGAGCTGCTGGAGTTAATGAGATTTGAGCTAATGAAGTTTAATCAAGGTTTTAAGCCATTTGGAGGCTACTTTGACCCTCCATTGACTGTTTAACCAGTCAATGGGTCAAGGTAGCTGATGTGGCATGCAAGGTGGCAAGTGCAAGGTGGCAAGGGGGATTGCTTTGAATGCTGGAATATGAAGAGCTTAAGGCAATCCACTAGGAGTTTGAAGGTTCAAGCCATTTGGACATTTAAAGAGTTGTTGACCAAATGTTGACTGGTCAATACCCAAGTGGACTACTGATGTGGCAGCCAAGTGGCCTCAAAAATTGATTAAAATAAATCAAAACCAAAGCCAAGTAAAGGGATGGAGGTTTGAATTTGATATGGGGTTTGGAGTAGATTTAACCCAACCTTAGAGTTGACTTAGTCAACTTCTACTTGGATTTGATTGACCAACATCCTAAAACATGGTTAGGCCATAATTAGAAGTTGGTTTGAAGCTTAAAATGGATTCAATTGATTAAATGGGTTAAAATAACCCATTAGAGCCTTAAGGGAATTTAGAGTCAATCCTGGTTGACTTGGTCAACCAGGTGGGTCCAAGGTCTGAAAATGGGTTCAACACATTCAAAATAACATTTTGAGTCTATTGGATGTGGTCCCAAGTCCTAGGGAAGTCATTTGGTTCAAAACACCTGTTTGGACCCTTAAAGAGCCTTTTGGGTCAAACCTGTTGACTTGGTCAACCAGGTTGACCCAAGGGTCAGGAATGGGTCCAACATATTTGAAATGACATTTGAAACTTGCTGGAGGCGGTTGCATTCAATTCGAAGTTCATTTGGTTTGAAATCAATATTTGAACCCCATAGGGGTATTTCGGTCATTTTGACCCCTGGTCAACTGGGGGTCAAAGTTGGTCCAAAAAAATACAGTTTAATGATCAACATATCAAGATTAAAGGTCTGGAAGTGACTAGAGGCTTTGGTGAAGGCTCTAAGGTCAGAATCTTCAAAGTGATAGGTCCAGTGGCATAGGCTATAAATATTTGAAGGTTTTACAGCCTATGGATTTTAATTAAGTTTCTGGGATTAGAGACCTCAGAATGGGCTCAAATTTAGAGGGTTGTCTCCAGAGACATGTCCCATCAGTATGCAACTGACGGACTCTGAATCGGAGGTCATTTGATTGGATTTCAAAGTGTTTGAAATTCAATGGAAAAGGCCTTTAGGGCCTTAAGACTTTGAATTTGGCTTGATTGACCTAAGATCTAGGTAGATCCTAAGGTCTGAATAGATATTAAAGTTAGGAATCTAGAAGGATCCTAGAGCCTAAGAAATTCCTAGAACTTGGAGTCTAGAAGAAGTTTAGGATCTAGAGTAGCTCCTAAGGTCTGAGCTCTAGAAGAATCCTAGCATAGATCCTAAGGTCAAGATTCTAGGAGGATCCTAGAGTTTAAATTAATTTGGAAATTAAATTGATTTAGGATCAGGAGTAGTCCAAGTGACCTCATACAAAAATGAGGTCAACAAGTACCAAATCAAAATCAAAGAAATCCTTAAATCTTTTAGGAATATGTATGAGTCCTTGTGCTTCTTATATCATAATTTCCTAACTAACTAATGTTGGATTTAAGCCTATTAGGCTCTTTCATAGCTTGGTCATCTTTAGTATCTTCAGGTAGGTGTGAGACCCCGTGCTACTTTCATAAACCATAAGGTAAATAAAATTTAAAGAAATTTTAATCTTTAGGAATAGGTGTGAATCCTAGAGCTTCTATCTCCTAAGTAAAGGCTAGCTAGTGTTAGATTTAAGCCTTTTGGCCACTTTGCTTAGCTACCTCTTAATATCTTAAGGTTAGGTGTGAGACCTCGTTCTTCCTTCCTTAAGATAAGAGGTAAATTAAATTCAAAAAATTTATCTATTAGATATAAGTCCCATGTCGACATTCTTTAGACCTAAGGTTAGGTGCTTCATTTCCTTGGAATCCAAATCCAAAACTTGATCCATCAAATAGGCAATGCTAACATGTGTAGTATAAATTCATTCTACTACATATATTAGGGGTTCATTTATTTACCTCATATTTTATAAGGTTAATTAATAAAAAAAGAAACCCAAAATCAAGATCAAATCTAAAATCTCAAACAAAAATTAAGGCCAAAAGTTGTCAAAATTTTCTAGCCATCCCACTTCCTTCCAAACCATCTAGCAAAACCTATACAAAGCAGCTACAAATTAGCCCTAAACTTATCCTAATGCAACCTCAAACCAGTCCCTAAACCAAGCAAAATCTTTAGCTTAACAAATGGGGTAAAGAGTGGTCTCCTCCCCTCACATGAGCCTAAAATAAATCACACTCAAGCCTCCTACTATTTTTCTGGCTTCCACTCACCTTGGACAGGTGGAAAATATCCAATCAAGTGCCCAAATCAATCTCATTCGTTGGATTAAACCCTTGAGCTCAAAATAGGGTAAAGTGGCCAAGAACCCTTATAACATCAATTCATAATCTCTAAGAAGCATCCAACCCCCAAGTTCTTTCCCTCAGCATATCGAAAGCTTTCACAATATTCTCCAATATTTCCTCCACCATTTCCTAGCTTTCAAATCCATTTTGGTGAAAAGAGATAAGTGGAGAGAGAAAAAGTATTTTGGAGTTAAATTTTGATCTAGCAAAAAACTAGTCATTAGAGTCTTCTACAAAGTTGAAGAGAATCTTTTTAGGAGAATGAGACCAAAAACTCCAAAATCCATCCACTAGTTGATAAGATATTTTCACTTTAGCTAAAAATTTATTTTGAAATTGCTCAAAATCTTCATTGCATGGAGCCTCCAAACTCCAGGCATTGAAGGATTAAGATGTGATGAGCTTATCTTTTCAAATTCATCAAATTTGGATGAGTATTTTAAAAATTATGAGTAATTAAAAATTTTTGTTCATTTGAACTGAACTGTCTCTGATTAATCAGAGCCGCCCGATCGCACATTCAACGTGCTCGGATGGCCCAGAATGTGCCATGTAGCCCAAAATGAAATTGTAGATGGTGCTAAGACTCGAACACACACCGTGTGAAGTTTGAATTGCGATGTGGCATAGTCTACGCTGTTGATCCAATCTGCATGGATCGTACAACACAGATGCTTACCTAAATGTTTAAGTGGTTGCCAACACGTTGATACATGTTCTACCACATGTTAATATGTTTCAACGGCGGCACAATCATTAGTGCGCCAATTTCAATTAAAATTGAATTAAAATATTCAATTTAATGCTTATAACTTCAAAAATTACCAAAAATCCATTTTTCATCAAATTATGTGATTTTAAGCTCAATGGAAAGGGCTTGAGACCTATTATTTCTAAAAATATTTCCAATGCATTTTAATCACTAAATTGTGAAAAAAGTAGTGATATTTGAAATCAATTTTTAATTAAATTTCTTACATGATCTATTGGTCAAAATGGACTCAAATTTTGTGAAATGTTTTTGAGCATGTTAAGCATTCAGATTATATTTTTATCACGGTCCATGTATGTTCAGGAAGTGATTGTATGGTTTTGGATTTTCAAGGTGATGGGTCCATTTTGGGCCCATAAATGAAAATCCACAACTCTCTAAATAGGTATGATTTTCTATTTAATTTCTATGGCATTCTTGTTTATGTATAAGGGTTAGATAGACCAAGGTTGAAAACCATTGGAACACTACACATAGATCAAATAACTAAGGATTTGAAGAAATTAAAGCTTAGAAAATTCTAAACAACTCTACACATACCCAATAGAAGTAAAACTTTTGAATAATGAACTTAGTGACATCATAAATCTCAGGTTTTAATTTCATTGAATTTTGACTTCATTTGATCATAAAATTAAGCAAAACATAAATTACCCCTTTTTGTGCTTCAAAACTTTAGAAAATGTAAAAAAAATATAAATTTAATCCAAATAATATAAATAATAACTCAAAATGTTCATAATTGAATACTATCTTAGAAAATTAAAAGCCCCGCCACCTGACTTTAGATTGGAATTTTATTTAATAATTAGGGAAAATAAGTAAATAAATAATTATTAAAAATAAAAAATAAATTTTAAACTTTTGAAAACACTTCTATTGTTCATTCCTGGCATTTAGGAATGATTTCAAGAGATTTGGAGTGAATTTGATGCAAATATATTAAAATTCTCCTAATTAAATAAGTAAAAAATTCAATTAAATCATCTATTTTTTAATTCATAACTAATTATAGAAAAATCCGAATTATGTAAACTCAAAAGGAATTTGACGCCTCCTAGGATCTAATAATTATAAAAAATATCTAATAATGAGAATTTAAAAAAAAAAAGAAAAAAAGTCAATATTTTTGTCAACCTTAATTCAAAAACACTTTAAAACTTTGAAAAATAATAAATATCTATAAAAAAGTTTCAAATCCAATAAACTCACTATAATTTCACTCATCTTAGGGTCTAATATTTACCAAAAATATTAAAAATCCAAAATTTAAAATAAATTAAAAAGTCAAGAAATGGACTATTTATTTAATGAATTAAAATATTCTATAACATAACAAAAATCAACAAACGAACAAATCTTTAGCAAATCACCAATTTAATCAATCAAATCAGATAACCAACATTAAAATAACCAACTAACATTCCACGAATGGAGTTTTTAGGATGTATTACCTCAAGTTATGAGGCTATGTGTTCTAAGGAGGTCATAATCCTCGTACTCATTCTAACAACGCCATGAACAAATTTGTTGGAATGCAAATCATAATTTATAAGCTTAATAAATCATTTAAAATATTATAATAAACTTAAAAAAACTAATTAATGAACTAAATCAAACATTACCCAAAAAGATAATTGTTGGGTAACCCGAGCCTACGAGGCTATTAAGTTAACCTAAGAAGGGTGAAATAAATCTCACGACCCTAGTGTGAAAAAAGGTAGTTATTAGTAAACCTAAATAATTAATTATAAATTATTATATAATAGAAGCCTCCATACCTTATGTAGAGTCTGTTTCAAAGAGCATAAGTGTATTAACATTTGATGCTTAAGGACTAAAACATCCAATTAAAGTTCAGGATATTATAAAATCAGTCATTAATAAACTTCAATATTTAAAACTCATCCTAAAATGAACACCAAAATATCAGACTTAAACACAAAATAAATATTTCTTTAACCTACAAAAAACTAAAGAAGACATTAGAAAAACTTTAAATCACAACCCACCTAGGATATATCCAAACCACACTATCTGACACATTTTAGATGACTTGTTAGGATAACTAATCCTAGATTTAAGCTAGCCGTTGTTCTTTTATACTTGCTTTTGTGTGATGTAGATTTTTAATGAATTTCACATGATTTTTCTTGCATGTTGGTGGATATGGTTTGATGTGGTTTGTGTTGCATATTAATGTAATGTTCCTTTCTGTCATGCTACATGTGATATGATGTGTTGGGCACTAGATTTATCATTGGTTAGGATGGTCTAGATGCTAATAAAGTTTTCTGTAGGTGATCATGCTAATATAGAGCTATATAAAGGGGGCAAATAAAAAATATGTGATTAATGAAAATTTCTACATGTGTTAAAATTACTAATCCCCTTTAAAATTTAAAAGCATGGCCAAGTAAACATGGTGGATAAATTATGAGCAATTAATTATACAAATGCTTGTGATTTGAAAGATTGTATATATGAATTGCTTAGGATAGCGTGCTGGTTATATTAGAGTCATTTAATTTTCTTATACATATAAATTAAAAAAAGAGTTATAAAAGTATCTTAAAATAGGATATTTTAGTATTCAATTTGAATTCAAAGAAAAAAGAAATGCCATTTTCAGGAGGAGTTCCTTCCATTTAGATATCCAAATTATGTTGACTTGAAATCTAAAGAGAAAAGAAACATCCATATAGGGAAGAGTTTTTTTTCATTTGGATATCTGGACCCGGTGGATCCAAGGAGCCTGAAGGAAAGAGTTGAAGTAGCGAAGACTAAAAAAAAAATCACATTTTAACCCTGCTTCATTCTATAGTATTAGATTTCAGGATATTTCCAGTAGTGCCTGACTGCTATTACTTTTACATACCCTATGTTATATATTAAGTGGCACTTGTCTTATAGAATTTTCTACTTATTTGACATTATTTGATTGGAATTGTTAAAATTAATTATGCCTTAAAAATTTCCTACTTTTCTAGTTTCTTTCTTATTGTGAAGTTTTGCCTTAGCCTGGAACACAATAGGCTCTTAAGGATAACAAAAAAATTTTATCTACTTGTAACTAAATAAAAAATATCAAACTCACATTGAAAGATAAATATTTCCTAAGAAGTAATCCTGAGTATTAAAGGGTTTCTCATGCATCTATATTTATCTTCTCTCCTTGTTAAGAAACCCCCACCCACGGGTCATGGTAAACCACTGGACCTATTAGGGTGCAGCTCTTTCTAAGAATATTGTGTATCTCTAAGAAAAAAATCTATTTCTAAGCCAATTTTTTAAATTCATCATATAATTTTTTCATACAAAATCAATCAGTATGCATTACATTGAAAACTAATTAAAAATTAATATAGTTTTAATTATATCAAGTATAATCACCCTATATAAGTAAAGCAGCCAATTATGATATTCTCTAGATGCTTGCCCTAATTTTTAAAAACTTAAATAATTAACCTTACCCATATTTCATAATGAATGGATACATCGTTTTAAAGTGACTACGTGGTTTAGCTAGCAATCCTATCCAGGCCGAGGTAAGCCCAAATTTGCAATTAATTAATTATGTTCGGGGCACTATCGTTTAGTGCCTAACTTAGATTTAGATTATGCGGCAGAACCAAAATCATAAGCCTCCAACATTAGGGATTTAATCCTTAATTTTTAATAAAATATAAACTCAAACTAAAAATTTCTCTCTCCAAAATTTAAAGCATGACATAGGATAGATTGAGGCATTTTAGAAGAAGCCATAGTACATATAAAATAATTCATTAATATTTAAGAATCACCTTTGAATTTTTTGAAGCTCCAATCTCACTTGTTTCTTTCTTTTATTACAATTTGGTTTTGCTTCATTGTCTCTTCATTGACATGAGTTTTCTCCTTCTGCTCTCAACTCAAAAACATCAGCATTCTTAGAAGTAACTCATTCATCATCAGATTGAAACTCATCACAAGCAAAGGGTCAATTTCATCCTCAATATTTCCTTGATTCTGCAATTGAGATGTCTATCTTTCAGTTTTTTGTTAAACATAACATAAACTAGTTTGTTCATTCGATCTCGCCCAATCGATTTCTTCTCTTTGTATGAAATTTAATTGAAGATGCTCTAATTACGCTCGCATGCAGAAGCCGAACATGTTAGACTAAGAAATTTAACTACAAAAGCTTTCAATTCAGAAACATCATCTCCAAACTGAGCTCATCAACGTTCTACAAGACAAACATAGATTTTAGATATTGGTTTTGATGTTGAAGACCTTGAACATACAAGACAAACATAGTGTTGGTGTAAATTATCAATCTCACTTTTTATCTATAATATCCCATATTTCTTTGTAGGCACTTTTTGACCTCCCAATTCTTTTGCAATGTCTTATTTAGCCCTATTCATTGCTTCATAAATAAATCTCATAGCGGGGCCCTCTCACCATCAACCATTCTTAGCACCTTTACTAATGGTCATGTTGTCTTCAAAGCATAATTTGTACTGCGTCAAAATGACATCAATTTTCAAACAATCTTTTTTAACTTATTTTCCTTCTGTTTTTTGCCCATAAACTTTTATCCCATTCTTTAGAAGCAAACATTGCTCCAAAGGATTGTCTTAACTCCTGAATATTTATAATGTTAAATATGCAGTAGCAAATCTTGTAACAACAGGACTAATAATTTTCTTGTCAGTGAATTTTCTCATTAAGCTGAGTACCCAAAAATGATTGTATATATAACTTACTAACAAATTTGGCCTTCAATATGGCTATTTATGTTGAGGCAACTGTCCCAAACCTCTCAAGCATCAAGTCCAATACAATGTGCACACAAAGATCAGTAGTGCGTAAAGTGCGTGCTCTTCTCTATAACATTCTCCCTACAGACTTTGTATGCACTTGCATTATCAGTAACAACTATACTACTAAGGCAGATCACCCACTTTCTCCACAATTTCATCCACATTTTTCAAATATAATTTGTGCATCCTTTACAAAGCTTGAAGCATCACTAATTTGAGAAAAAACTATTCCATATGATTGTTGACCAAGAATTAATAATATCTTCTATGTCGAATATCTGACCAACCATCTGACATATTGCATCATACTCCTTGTCGTCTCAATCACAAATCTTTTTAACATCATCCACAAATTTGCTTATCTTCCTCATTCTCTCCAAGTCTTCAGCTCAAACACGCTTGGAAGTTGAATCCTCTTCTATAGCTTTCAACAGATAGTAACATATTGATCCAAAACGGACTCCTAACAACATTAAATGGAATCCCACTTTCCATAGATGAATCTGGCGATACCAAACAAACTCTGTTCCTGAGTTCTTTGTAGCTGTAGGAGGAATATTATCTGAGTATTTATGTTTTTCCTCGTTATCAATATTTAGCATAAATTATCCATGGGCCTCGACTTCTCGGTCAGAAGAAACTATATGGCTTAACGTACTGGAACCTTCATTTTTGTATCCATAGTCAGAAGAGTTTCGTATCATCTCTTCCATTTTCTTTGTGTGACCTCCTTTGTGGTGGCAAACTTCTTTAAATAATTTGTACATTCCTTTTTTCACCTCATCAGGTACTTTTGCACATGATCCCACATTGATATGAGTGCAGGCTATATGATCCTTCAACCTCTTGATGCCACAGTTATGTGTCCTCATAGAAATTACATTTCATTGTAAAAAATATCCCTTCTTTGCCACATTCGCCTGACACTTCAACTTGAGTTAATATTTTCATGTGCATGATCTTTCCTTCTTGTCGCATTAGTCATGCTAATAATTTATAGAAATATTAAATAACAACATAAAAAATCAACAATAGGACAACATGAATACAATAAATATACCGGTCTGCCGGGGGTCCAAGTTGTTTGAATGGAATTTTTATTGTAAGGTAATTTGAAATTCTGCTTATTTTTAAAGTTCGTAAATTGTTTTGTATGGAAAGATATCGAGCGGTATCGAGCATATACCTAACGGACTGGCATGTACGGTCGGTACAGACAATACGGCTGCGGTACCGAGCATGTACCTAGTGACCGAGCATGTACACTCAGTACCGAGCATAACTAGCGGTACTAGGATCTAGCATTCGAGCGTACTGAGGCTGGACCGACTGAAAGAAAGCGGGCGGATTAATCAGAGTATTCTATGACTAAAGTCCGACTAATTGCTGGAAAATCAGCTGAGACTTATACAGTCGTACCTAGTAAGTAGACCTCAGGGATACTGCAAGTCACGGGTTGAGTCGCAGGCACACACCGCTCACACTCTTCCGACCTATCGAGGCCTGAACATTTCCTGCACTCACACACTTCGTGCTTCGTTCCTGCTTTCAAACTGTTATTGCTTTCGGCTTCGTTTCCTGTGCGTCTCCTCCGACTCGCTCCTGCACTCACGGCTTTGTCTCCTCCCTCACTTCGCCTCTCGGTTCGCCTTTCAATTCTACAGGAAGTCTTAATTCATTACCGAAGAAGCGAACACGTATCGGTTTGCATCGTATTTAAATATATACCGAGAAAAATTTTGATGAATTTAACGGAAGTAACTATTTGACTTTAGCAATTGAAAGCCAAAAACTCATTTGAGAAGTAATATGGAAAATTATCTTTAAGCACAAACATCATATGTGAGTTGGCACATTTGATGTGTATTGGATGTTGAAAAGTAGAGGACACATAATACACATAGGGCTTGTTATCCTCACAGATATAAAATTTAATACCTTAAAACAACACTTAAAAAAAAAATATTAGGTTTCATAATGCCAAACCTAAATATTTTATGTAATAAAGCTAATGATGATGATCATCACCATCATTAAACTTTTTCTTAACCATTGTGGGATTAGGATTTATTTTATGAATCGTCATTTTACATTCATTATTATTGAGTATTATTTGAGGTGTTGAACTTATTATTCTCAAATCATTTTTAAAAACTTCTTTCGATAATGCCTTAAATCAACCCTTTGCTCCTTCCTAATATTCTAAAATTTATTTCTTCGACTTGTTAATAGACGCATAGTGAAGTCTATTTTGAAGTTTAATAAAGAAATACAATACATAAATAAATATATAAGTTGTATCATACAAATGAAAATTAATATAGGATTAGTATCCTATTGTAAAACAAAAAACTTGGTGTCCTAGAAGTGTTCAAGGATGAGATTGATGTCTAGGAGTGCTTAAGAGGTGTGATTGGAATCTAAAATAAGTTTTAGTTGGTATATTTTTGAGTTTGAGTGAAATTTTTTGCTGGTATTGGAAACATATACCTAAAACCGCTAAGTTTTCCAAGAGATGGCTAAGGATAATTAGGAAAACAAATATGACTCGTCAATGATATGTCTAAGAGGCCCTTGTGTCCATGGTTGGAACAGACTGAACGATATAACACATGAACTTCTTAAAATTTATTTCACACCATAGATCTGTGAAAATTAACAAACATAAGGGTTTATTTACATGCATATTCAGCTGGTTTATTTGAAGGAAATGGTCTTCGGAATTCTCTTAATAAAAAATATTTTTAAATCTATAATCAGCATAGAAAATCTTGAAATTAACACATAGATTTAAAGGGGCTAGTTGTACATCACACTGACCTTGTTGTTTTAAAACGATTGGGCTACAAGTTTCTTAAATGAAAGTAATATTGAATTGACTAAAACTTTTGCTGTTGCTACAGTGCAACAATTGTGTTATTTCCCTAATGCATCTTGAATTATTTTCTCTCTGAAGTTGCTTGTTTGTTCTCTCTAAAGAGGAACCATTTTTGTACCTTAATATAATTTATTTTGTATTGCTGCTTGCTGAGCATCTGTTTTTCATCTTTATATGCATGATTCACATATAAAAAGAACGCGCCATGATCTTGATACTGTTTTAGTCTAACTTGAAGTTTTATGCTGCTAGTTGAGCTGAAGAAACAAAGTTTCATGTTTGGTGCGACTTTCCAACAAGTCATAATGAATATGTTGCATTCAAGGTTATATTCTCTTCTTGAAAATTTTCTATTTGTATTATTTATTTAATGTTGAAATTAAGATTTGTTGTCTCTGAAAAAAAAAAATCATTTCAAGTTTAATTGTTCTCCCAATATCCGTTATCCAACCTATAATGCTTATATTAAATCATACTCTCTCTGATAGGTCTCTCCATGGTTTTCCCATGCTGTTTAACACTTATTTAGCTTGCATTCTGTCTTGCATGATGGTTACTGTTTTAGGGGGTAAATCAGATCTTCATTCATTGGATGGGCGGTTCTTTATGCATGGATTTTGGATTTGCCAACAGATTATTTCATCTTATAGTTTTTGGCACTAAATGGTTTCATGATTGTTGCTGTTTGTGTTGGTGAAATTTGATCTTCATTCATTGGGTGGGTGGTTCTTATGGATGTATTTTTTGGATTTGTCAACAGATATTTCACGCATAGTTTTGGGCACTAAGTGGTTCCTTTATTGCCTAGATAGTTTTCAAGGCAAATAAAGTTAGATGGTGATAGGTTCTACCAGTTTTTGGCTTTTGCTTGAAGCCCCTTTTTCTTCTACTTCAAGTCTTGGACCAAAATTGATTGCCATTTTTTTGCAAGCTGTTCCTACTTTTTCGAATTATACTTTTCTGAGCATACTGTGCTACCACTCTTCAGTAGAAAGGAACTGATCCATCCTTCAGTTCCTTTTTCAGTGGAGGGCATCATCCTCTCAAAGAAAGCCGTTCTTCGTAAAATATGATTTCATTTGAGCTTGACTACTACTATTACAGGTTAAAAACCACTTCTCCAAAGAGATATTGTGTACGACCCAACACGGGTGTTATATGCCTCGATCACATGTGATTTTACAGGTATCGGCAAGCACTCGAAAATTTCAGATATTTACAATGCATGTAACATCCTGGTATTTTAGTGTTGTAGCAACTTCTAACTACAATGAAAACATTTTGGTCGACTAGAGTTGTGTTAAGCCTTAGCAATTAAGGCTCATTTGTTCTCCCACATTTTTTTTAAGGATTAACACGAATAGTAGATTTTTTTTTTCTTTCTCAGATCGACGAAAAAGGGAGGTGTAGCAAAATGATTTTTGAAAAGTGGCGTAAAACAAACAGTAAAATAATAATTTTTTCACCGATTCAAATTAAAAACGAAGAATACGGCCAACCAAACGAGGCCTAAGTTCATTCCTTTTGACATTTTAGTTTATATTGTTCTTTTTTACTTGAAACTAGTTACCATGCAAGCTCAGCGCACTGCTCTCACCTGACATGCAAGTGAAAGACAAGTTCCTTGTTCAAAGCACCATCGTTCCATTTGGGAGCACTGAGAGGACATCACATCTACCTTCGTGTGAGAACTATTTTCTTTATTTCTTTTACTTTCATATATTTAATCACATATCTTATATGTTTTGTTTTCTTTGACAGTTCTCCAAAGAAAGTGGCAATTTTATAGAAGAATGCAAGTTGAGAGTTGTTCTTGTTAGCCCGCCACATTCTCCAGTTTTGCAACCGTTAATGAACTTCGAAACATGGAGGCACAGATGTATCTCCTAGGCTAAAACCAGCTTCTTTTCTTAAGGAATCTCCTGTGGTGAAGGAAGCATCCTCTCTTAAAGATGAATTCTTCAGATGATAAGAACTCATCCATCTCCTGTAAGACACTCCATTTCTGTTTTAACATCTTAGTTTTTCACTCCAGTTATACCGACCCAAGATAGCTTGGATAAGACTTGCAATGATGAGGATTATGAAAAAAAAACTGGAGTTATTTCAGCTCAGTAACAATCAGTGACGTAGATTTTATTTTAATAAACGTTTTGTTTAATTGGCACTGTAACTGTTCAGTTCCAAGTATTCAACATCGTTTGTTCATGTACAAGCAGTTTTTTAGTAATTTGTTCACTCTTGCTGGTGCAGGTTAGGAGGTTGAGGACTTAAATCAAAAAACCATTTCACGATCCAAACTATCAGAGTTCGTTGATTATTGTCCTGGGCATCCTTGTGTCTCACCAGCAAGAAATATTCTATGCTGATTCCAGACGTAAAGGATCGTCCGGATGCTGCATATGGACTGCATATGAACCGATGATGGAGCGCGTATGGACTGCGTATTTCTGTGTATTGTTGATATGCAAAAAATACTCACTAAATACTTAGTAAATACTCCAATTAATAATTGGCTTAGTATTTGTTGCATATCTACAAATATGCAGTCCATACGCAGTCTATGCTCAGTTCATATGCAGTCTATATGCAATCTAATATACAGCATCCAAACAATCCTCTATGTTTGGAATCCGCAACAGAATAATTTTCTTCTCACACCACATGCTACCATTCACGAAACCTCAACCTTCAGATACCAAAAAAATCAAAATATATAAATTTCTTCACAAAATTGACAATTTTCGCTTACCTTTGTTTGTTTGTTTGGTACAGGCTGAGAATGTTGAGGACTTGAAATCAAAGAATAAACACTCTTCACTCCAAACTATCGGAGGTAGGCTGTTTATTTTGCTGCAGCATCGTTGTATCCCTATCATAGCATGCAGTCAATCAAAGCAATCCAATCTTGACCTCCAGAAGAAAAAGAAAGAAGAATCAGTATTTCAGTGCCCTTTCCCATCCATGTCTATGTAGCTTTCTCTATTTACCTCTTTTCACATCCTTCATACTAAATTAAGTTGCTAACTATCAAATCTTCCTTTCCCCTTTCACTGCCATCCAATACATCATGAACATGCAGAATTCATGATGATAGAGAAAATACTTATATTTTTAAATATAATAATAAAACCATTAACTCTTACTATTAAGGTTCATTTGAATCAACTTTCTTTTGATACAACTTTCTTTGATACAACTTTTTTACTTCTTTTTAAAACAGTACTAAAGAACTGCTTTAAAAAACAATAAGAAGGCTGTTCCAAATGAAATCTAAGGTTTCATTGGGATAGCTTTTTTTATGTTTTTTGAAGCAGCATTCTAGTAATAAAAATTAAAACTTTGTGCTAGAAAGTTGTTTCAAGAAGCATAAAATAGCCATCCCAAACAAAGCCTAAATCTATCAAAATAACACCCATCATGCATCTAGGGGTGCAATTTCGGGCACGTGTCGGGTTCGGGTCGATCCGAAACTGACCCGACACTATTCGGGTTCGGGTCAACCTGACCCGTTTTTGCAAACGGGCAAATTTCCGGACCCGAACCCCGACCTGCTTCGGTTCGGGTCAACCCGACCCGCTTTTTTCCGCAGCACTACTACGGACAGCGCGGCAGACGTGGCAGCGACAACGGTAGGCCTGAAGCGTGTGCAACAGCGGCGGTGGCGGGTCGGAGGCAGCGATGTGACGCGAGCGACACGATGTAGCGCCGGGAGACGCGACGCGAGGAACAGCCGGGCAGGCGGCAGCCCTCGGGCAGCCGGGTAGCCTGGTAGGCAGAGCCATGGCAGGCGGGCAGCTTCGGGCAGACCGGTCATAACAGGCAGGACCGGTCAAACGGGTAGGGCCATTTTCCAGGTGATTCTCGGGTCATTCCCGGTTTCCGAGTCAACTTGAACCCAACCCGGTTTTGCAAACGTCGTTTTTCGGACCCAAACCCGACCAGCTTTGGGTCGTGGGTCAACCCAAACTTGAAAATTTTTGGGTCGGGTTCGATCAGGTTTTTCGGGTCGGGTCCAATATTGACAGGTCATATTGCACTCCACAAATCATTTTCGATATGTAACCAAAACTCACCAGTGCCATCCAAGCCATCAACATTCATGAATTCTTAAAAAAGAGCTGGCCCTTCATTCAATTGTCTGAAAGAGCCTGTCCTTTTCCATCTTCTTTATTTAAACTTTTCTTGGGAACTCCACAGGCTGTAAGGTGATCGCAATATTGAAGAAGAAAGAGACGGGGGACATCGCGATAGGGACATCTCACAGCAAAAACTTGTGAGTCTCTTACTACCTCTAGAAACAAAATTAGTTTCCCTCGTCCTCTCTGTACATTGCACAACAATTTATACTTCATGATAAGATTTCTTCTGAGAAGGAAGCTGCTCCAAGGTTCAGCGGCTGGCTCCCCACCTTCTTTGTGGTCTTCATCTTGTTCGTTGGAATTGCAATTGGATATCTTCACGGCCATAAAGTTATGTGAAATGTAAACAGAACACCACCACCACACTGCTTTGTCCAGAACCTGCAGTGCTCAGCCATTTTCGTTTTGAGCTGGCCTCTCTTTCTTCATATTATAGCTTCTTTTGGGATGGTTTTTCGACTGCTTTTTGAAACAGCTTTTAGTATAAAAAGCTGCTTTAAGAAGCAGTAAAAAGCCGTCCCAAACGAAGCCATATTTAGTAAAGTGCATCTGCCTGATTTTTTATTCTGCTTTACTTTTCACAGTATTACTTAAAACCGGATCAACACATACATGTGTACCATACATCGTGTTTTGTAAAGGATATGTTCAGTACTCCTTTCCCTGCCCTTTTATATATATAATATATATATATATTCATTCTTGAAAACAAATATTTTATATATGCTAATTTGATATTTAATAATATATTTGATTTCAAATAAGTAGGGGATTTACATACATACACAATTATAAATTTATTTATTTATATAACTATAATTGACATCTAAATATTTAAATTTATTTATATAAAATTTATTTTTAAATTATATACAAAGCATATATATAAAAATATACGTTTCATTCAAGATAAGTAATATTAGTTATATTTTTATATAATTTATAAATTAGAATGATAAATAAATTAATATAAAAATTTAGGTGTTAGATGTATAATTATATAATATTTATAGGTTTGTATGTAAATTTTTAATAAATGTTGTAGTATGTTAAATAGTTTATATTTTTATTTGAATTCAAGAATATATAAAATATATATATAATTTTTTTCATTGTATTGATGGAAATAATAGTAATAATAGAATTCCTTTCAATTTTGGATGTTTATGAGAGTTTCTTTTTTTTTATCATAAATAAAATAGATTATCTTACAATATTTAAGACTCAACACAAGAAATTCAATTCATTTATCCAAAGAAACATCTATAAATGATTGATATACCACAATGTTTTTATACTAACTATTCTAATCCCAATCTTTATTCAATCCCAAAATATTTTGTGGACCAAGAGCAACTCAAAAAACATCAAAAGAAATTCAATCTTACTCTTCCAACAATTATTTAGAAAGGGTTGACACTCTCCAAGAAATCGGCACAAGATGACCAGCAAGCCTTTAACTCCTTGTAAAATTAATGTCAAAAAATAACGAGAAAGAACCCTAAGATGAATTTGAAGCATAACTATGAACATAAATATATTGCAAAGAAAAGGATTGAAGTTATCAAATTTCACCTATCATGTAGTAATACTCGTTTTTGTAGTTCAGATACCAAATGATGTATTTAAAAAGGTGTGAGCTATACATGAAAACATAAAGAAGGTATGAAAAATAGTAAAAAGTCCGTATAGTTGTTGTTAGACCTATGCAATTTTCTCACCAGCTAATTAAAAGGGGGGTGAATTGGTAATTTAAAAAGTCTCTTGATAAATTTTAGAAAATTTATTTAATAATTTTAATATAATCAGATTTTCTGTTAAAATAGTCTTTTCAACCATATATAACAAAATGCAGAAAATAAAATGCGGAAATAAAAAAGAACATAAAGATTATAGCGGTTCAGTCCAACAAAACCTACGTCCACTCCCTGAAGACTCCCTCTTCAGGTATTGCATATGTCACCAAAGTGATTTCTCCTTTGGCCCCCACATCAAAGCGAAGAAGCCTTTAATCAAATTTTCTTTTCTTCCACCAATCAACGATGCAGCAGAGTAGCATCGCTTTGAAGTGTCGGCCAGAAGTATCAGATCTTCTTCAAAGATCTCTCGAGCACATTAGAAAGACAAAGAAATGAAAAAAGTGACAAAACCAAAAAGATATTCTTACATTTAAGTAACCTTGTGAACCTCACACTCCACTTGCAAGAACTCTCTCTCAAAACACTCTCCCAAATCACACTTTCACATTGCTCTTAAGAAATCATGAAGACTTGATTCGTCCAAGTCAGTTTTAAGGATCTTTTATATGAAAGACATGAAAAATCATCCACAAAACTAAAAATTTCAATTTTTACGAACATGATCGTACGGTACAATCGATAATCATACTTACGAACAGTTTAAAATTTGCTCGTACGAACCGGAGAAACATTTTGATACAAGATGATCATATAGTAGACGAACCTATAATCGTATGTATGAACTGTTCGGAGAAAATTTTAAATCGTCGGGATTATAAAAGAGACCCAATTTTTTTGTACTTTGGATGTCGTTTGTATATGAAGAACACTTCGTACAATACGATTAAATTCCAGAAAAAATTGATGACATCAGGATGAACTTGTGCGTATCTATTTTATACTCTAGATGTCATCTGTATGAGGTCTCTTCGTATTGTACGAAGGTCTCTTCATACAGTACGAATAATAACTAGAAAATTTTTCTTCATTTGGTTTATATAACTGCTTGTTGGAGGAAATAACTGAACAAATTGTCCACAACAATGTAAATCGTATAGTACGATTAGTTTTAAAAAATTACAAAATTTTAACACTCCCCCAGTGTGTATGTGTACGGTTACTAAATTAACAATCACACTCTCTCAGGCTCAATAATAAATTGAAAATACAATATTCCATTTACATGAACCCTATTCAAATCTGATTTGAGATCTTCAATAATCTGAAGAATGATTTCCTTGAAATGTTATTACACACAAACAACAAAAGAAATATATAACCAATATATGTTAGGAGAAACATTAATCAAGATAAATAAATTTGGAATCATCAAAAACACACGAAATGAAAAAACATAGTTATGAAAACTAAGTTGTAATAAATAGAAGGTAATGGATTATTCATTAAGAAAATTATTAAAGTTCCTAAATAAAATTTTTGATGAAGACTTACTAAACCTTTATGATGGATGACAGACTACAAAGTTCATACCTTTGACATTGCATACAGAATCCTTCGATATACATTAAACAAGTCTAATTTATAATATAAATTTAGTACATATGTATAGCTTCTCCATTATTCCTTGTAAGGGATAATACTATTAGTAGTATTTATTACATATATATGGCACTTGAAATATACGATCTTTCTAACTTTCTTAAAACTCTCCTCATAGGATTCCAAGTAGCTTTTATAACCATTAATGTTGAAATAATAACTTATTAGTAGTTTTGTGGGTAAGAAGAAGAAGTGCTTTGGCTGCATATGATTTGGAAAGGGGTAGCCTTTTTTTTCTTTTCCATCATGATTGCATTATAAAAATTATCCTTTAAATTTTAAAGTTCAAACATCTCTTCCCCATCTTAATATCCATCCTAAGACCAATAATAAATTATTGGCATGCTGTCAATTATTATTTTCCCTAAATGGTCCTAAAAATTAGCCTCAAAAGTGTTGAGGAACTTAGTGTCCTAAAGGTTTCATGTTAGAATTAGAAGTTTTTTCTTATAATATCTTCTTATAGTGCCTTGTGTGATGCTTAGCCCTAATAATCCTTTGCCCCTGCCCAAGTGAGTTGATCCTTTCTAATCACTACTCTTTAATTAATATGCTACTCTAATAGATGTTTGCATTAATAGTAAGTTTTCTCTTAGTAAAAAAATTATCCTCTAATCGTCATCCAGTGCATTACATTCAAAAAAACTCATCCTTTTATACACCTAATCCAAAAATTAAAAGGATCATATACATCATTATAGGTGGATTCTTCAACTTTAATTCTCTAAAAGAATCATTATAATTTTTTGCTTATCATTGGTGGTAGTCATTGCTACCATTCCAATCAAAAGGTACTCTTCTTAAGGGGATGATCTTCCATAGAGTTTTAGTGAGGTTTGTTATCCTCTAAATCCAATTTGTGGGCTATGCAAATGAAAGCAGGTTGGTATGACTTTTAGTGGAAAGATTTTGGATTTGTGGCAAAAACCAAATTATCCATATAATTTCTCTATTCATCAATCCGATCCATAATCTTAGTCAATTTTGGGTGAATGAATTCTTAGTTTCTCATTAGGCATAATTCTCAAGAATAAACTCCATTAAGGCGTGAGATATTTTTTATTGTTGACGACTTGGGAAAAACCTTAAAAATGATTACATCATGATATAATGATTATTTTTTTATAGATAAAGGTCCCTTTTATTCATCAAAGTAAATATTGAATGATTACATCATGTTATAAACTTAAAATAAAGAAATAAATAAAGGGGAAATATTAAAGCCAAAACAAATAATTATAAATGAGCAGAATCACTTCAAATCCTTTTCCACACAAAATAAAATAATAATAAAGAAAAAAACTAAAAAATTTCAAATTTAATTTTAATCATTTATACAACCCACTTATAATTTCCAAATTTAGACTTTTTAAATTTTTTCAGGCTAGAAAATGGCTCTTGATCCTTTGATTTTGTAACGGGTTCTTCATTGCTCTTTATATCTTATTGAATCATTAATCTTGCCCGGTTGTGGGGTCACAAATAATTTGATGCTTTGATATTCTTCAAAAACCTCTATGAAGCAGTATCATAATGATTGACTCCACCAACACTAGGTTATGCCCAACTTTTTTCATATTAAGACAATGACAATATACACATTCACACCTACCCAAGGCATTGTTTATTCATAGTTAGCTCAAATTGAACTTCAAGCATCTCATGAAGAAATCAAATATGAAGTTTTCAAAAAGGTTCACCTTGCTATGTATTATTGTAGTAAGGCCCTTATAAATTATTCACTCATTTTTAAGCATAGTGAACTACCTAATGTATTGCCTCTTGAATTTAAAAAATAAGACAAAGTTCCTTAAAGGAGGCAAACTCACTGGATTTAGTGACTCCTTTAAGGTGGTAAAAAGTATTTTCTTTCATTTATATTGCATCATTCATTAGAGAAGTAGTATAACTTAAAGTAAGGATGGTGATTGATAGGGTTAGCGAGTTGGGGTGGGATCATATACTTCATCAAAGGACATGCTTCAAAAATGATTATTTTTGGTAAAGCCACTTTATTATAAAAGTTAGTTATAGTCCCAAAAACTTTGCCGATTTGAAAGTTTCTATTCCATGCTTTTGAGATAATAGGGTCAATGACCATCAAAATTAGGTACAGCGAGTGAAGACTCAGAGTCTTAGGAGGTATGAGATCAAAACATTGACGTCTATTTGGTTCTGTGATACAAATAACACCTTTAGTTCCTACTATGGTTCTTTGGATCATTCTTGTCCTTGATCCTATACTTCATCAAACCAAGTTTTTGAGTTCATGATAAACTCCTTATTCTCTATCATCAACATGACTATCACTTTATTATTCCATATTATGTACTAATAAGGCCTATCTTTACATTTCATGTCATCAATTCAGACTCACCATGTCTTAGAGGATAATAAAATCTTTTTCTAATTAGAGACCCTAAAATTTACAAATAAATTGCTAAGAAAAGTTAGAGATAATGAGAAAAAAAAAGAAGAAGAGAGAAAAGGGTAAAAGTTATAACTTTCTAATTTCCTGTAGTAATTTTTTTGAGATATTATTTCATGTCTCTAGGGTTGTCTCCTCCAACCACTTTGTTAGTGAGGTTGAGACATATCTTTGTTAAAAATTTTACTTTAGAAGCATGCGATAAAACTCAATGACTATGGGCTCCAAAAATATGTGCCCTAGCCTCTGTGAACCCCCTTTTCTTTCTTTCTTATTTGGGTAGTACAAGGTAGTTTTCAACAAGTAGGTTTTGATATAATTTTTTATCAAAGTCATATTTGGATGTGAAGTAATGAGCACACCTAAAGATTTCACCCTCATTTTGCGGGGACTTTATGATCCGATTCAGGTTTCCTATAAGCGCATGCACTTTAAGTTAAACCCTCCAGATAATGAGAGAGAACTTCTCAATAAAGGCTAGTTAACTAGATATACATTGATATGGTTGTATTAATAGTAGCATGGTTTGGTTTTCTTGAGATTAATATTAAAATCTCATCATGTTCACTTAAAGTGTATGGTGGGGGAATTGATGATGGACCTGACCAAGATTCCATGATTTCACAATCATCCTAGGTCATCATGATCCCATTTCATTTAGAAGAAGATAGTTGACCCAACCCGATAGAAGGATCTTTATAGACAGTCGTGTTATTTCATCCAAAGGTACCTTCAAGACAAAGGTGAATATTGTTTAAAGGGATAAATTTGAAATCCACCTTAGCTAATAGAGGGCCTTATAATCATACAGTTATATCCTCTTTATTCATATCTCAAGGATTTGAGAACCAGCGGGAGCATGTAAGCTCTACCATGACCAAATTTAGTGGTGCCATTTGGCAACAAAACCACGTAATTGAAAGGGTCCAGGTCATAACTATTTACATGTGGTTTCCATTTATGGGGATAAATCCATAAGTGTGTTGACATTTGGCGATTAAAACCACCTATTAGAGGATCATGTTCATTTATAACTAGCAAATGATTATTTTGAGACGAATCATAGTGATATCGTGACAGATATTAACTCTTTATGAGCTGAGAAGGATTTTTAATTTTGTCCACTCTCCTTGATCAGACTGACGGGTGGATGGAATTTTTTTAAAGTATTTAATGATTTATTTAATTTTAAATATTTTAGGTTTTTGTTTTTTCAAATTTTGGATTTTTATGATGGACATTTAGGAGGCTTTTTTAATATTTTATGTCCCCTCTGATTGAGATTTTCCATCAACAAGCCATCATTAGGGTCTATGTGGAGCAACTTTATCTTAGTTGAACCTTTCGACTATATCTACTTGCTGACAGAGGATCAAGTTTGTTGTCAGCTTTATACCTTCAATATGAATTTCTTTATTGTAAATCTTAAAGGCTTAATATGAATGGTATGAAATGCATCTTGTTAATATCAGTGACCATATATTTATTTGATAGTTGAAGCCATGTCGACCCTATCTACTACAGAAAGGACTGGACTCGAACATAAAATCATCTCTGACCCGCACAACATCCTCAGACATCATGTGTGTACCATAACATGCTTTGTTGGTGCTCATATGGGCATATGTTTGTGTATGTATTTTTTTATGATATAATTTATATAATATATATATATATAAATGCAATGCTATGGAGCATATGGTAATATGTATATTCACACATACACTGTACCTTCCATGTATGTATGTGTTTTGAACATGTTTTTTTGCATTTTGAATAATATGCTTATGCTTGTATCTTATAACATTTGCATGATTAAATCTATTGTATTTGCATAATTGATGCAATATGTTAGTAGATCTATCATGATATACTTGTAGTGCATTTATGTGTCATCTGTATGTTTTTTATTGCCACCCTTTTATGGTGGCATAATGCAATGTATTTGCAAGAGATATAAGTTACTATTATGAGTGTAAAACACTTCACATATTGAGTGACATGCCCGTATCATAGGTTCACAAATTATAATACATGTTTATACTATGAATTTGCATGTTGATGTGAATGTTTTACTACAACATAATGTGCCATGCAATATTGAATGACAAATTTGTGTGAATTTTAACCTGTGTAATGCATGGATGAGAGAATTTTAAAATATTTGGCACAACATGTCATGCAGATATTTTTATATTGAGTATGCATGGTGTTTTATTTAGATATATAAACACAAATGTCTGCTCATACGAGTGTTGCTATATTCGGTGGTGGTTGTGCGCGCTACAGGTCATTACTGCTTTATACAGTAATCTGCGCAATGCACTAATGAGTCTCCTGTAATGGCTCATAAGTGTGTACAATGCTACCCACTTCTCTCATTTTTCCTGTAGCAGTACATTGAGTATGTAACGAGCTTCATGATGTATGTGTGCATTTGCATTTGTTGTCAGCTCTTCTCTGCATTTGTGATTGATTCTTTTCATCTTAAAATAGTAGGTTATATGTGCACTATGGGCTTATCACACCTACAACATATCTACTTTTACCACTACAGATGATTGCCTTTATGAGGTCCTTTTGTTCTTGCATAGATGATGTGCGCATTTGTGTCCATGGGGACCTACCGTAGGTAACGGTATATCAATGTCTTTAATGCTTATAGGATTGATGTGTTTTATTATGTATGTTGACCATTGACTATAAGCGATGTGCATTGTTGATAATGTTTACACTAATATTTTTTGTAGGAATTGAAATGTACTATATCAGCCATCATTATCCATAAGGGATTGATGTTTCTTCCTGACATTGAATTGCCACTGACTGTGTGAATACTTGCCTTGTTGCATGTTACTCATCACCACACATGGGTGGGCTATTATAATGCAAGAGACATTTCTAAAACAGCTCATAGAGCACATACAAATTGCAAATGTAGTGTCCTTACTTGTAGATGACATACTATGTACATTAAAATTCTTTTATCACTGATTGCATGACTGTGCTTCATCCAAATAAATTCATTGCATTTTTCACATATCAATTCCTTCACTGTTGCTCATGGCCATGTGTATTGCATTTGTCAAGTACTCTTGATCATGTCATAAGGTAGTTGTCAATGTTATAATTTGCAAATAAGCTAGCATGCTTTCCTAGGGTCAAATGATATTGTCGCTTGCATATTGTATTTGCTTTAAAGCTCATCAAGTAAACTTGGCCATCAATTCATTATATTTTTAACTACATTGCTCTCTTCTTATTATAGTGGAGATTGTGCTTTCTCAAAGTTAAATATTGTTGATGATAGAAACAACGTATTCTTTTATATTTTATTCATGAACATCCAAACCATTGAAACTATCCTTAATCATTTTACAAACTTGTTGCTTGTTTGTGGGTTGTATTGCCCATTTTAAGATTTCCCTTTGTTTGTTTCATCATAACCATGTGTTCTTTTATTGATATTCATTTACGTAACTAAATCTTTATTTAGTATTGTATTTTTGTTATAATTATATATTTCTCACATTCAAAGGTCTAGTTTACTTTATATTCATCTAAGTTTTTTTTTTTCCTTGTAGCTTATTCAAGTCCCATGCATCTTATTCAATTCAAGTCTTCTGTTTAATTCACATTCCGGCATCCTCCTAGCTTTTCGCCCATTTAGGATAAATCTAATAGCCTGGGCCTTCCCACCTTACTACAAAAGCATGTAGGTAAAGTAGGGGATGACACCTCATCCAGGTTCTAATTAAGAAAAAAGGAAAATAATCCATTTCGTAATGATCTGATGAGACCTCAACCAAATAACCAAATCTTTCCTCCAACCAGGTTTTATCCTGAGGTTCCCATGGTTGATTCAAAAATCTTAGTCCATTTTAGAAAATTATTCAGCTAGGTTGAGTACTAATGATGCCTCTTTCCCTCCAAAGAAATGAGAGAGGTCTTTAATCAAAGCATTATCAACCCGCTATTTGTTTGCTATGTTAGAGTCAACTTTCAGATAGAGCTTTATATTTCAAGAAATATTTGTAGTAAATTTTTTTATGAGGAACTACTCGGAGACTTCAAATATAACCACCAACTTTACATTTCCATAAATATGGGGGAATTTTTAGATTATAAAGAGTCCTTTTTTCATCTGGGTGCATCAGTCAAATCATATGAATGTAAAGACTCTGGTATATCTTAACAGTATACACATTTAAGTTCATTACTGATAAGCTAGATTATGTGGGTTAATGAAAAAAGTTAGGTTCAACCACACTCTTATCAGAGATAGGAAGATTAAAAATAGAATCTAAATATTATATAACTGATTTGACAACATCCTTCAATGCACTTTTAAGTAGGCATGGATCCATGAATATAAGATGGTTCTATATACCTACACTAATGTGTCAAGTACAAATGATATTAATTGAATAGGAATTTATGGTGATTTTTCCGACCATTCTCTATTCATGCAGATTGAGATCTACGAAGATGCTGCATACTACGCACCCGAAGGGCCCACTACTTGTTTGAAAGGTGATATTGCAATCAAGGAGAGCAAGTAATAAATAAAATGGTAAAGGAAAGAAAAAGTCAAAAGGAAAAGAAAAGACAAAAAGAGGAAAAAAAAGAAAGGAAATATGACAGTGAAGACGATGAGGAGGACAGGACTTTTGGCATTTAAAACACTGTCTCTCAAAGAGGTGGAAAGATGGCCCAAAGAGTATGTGGTTGAGGCTATACTTCACTTTGCAAAAAAAAAACCAAACCCCCTGATAATAATGATTAGGTCAAGTTCAAATGATGGCTCAAAAGTATGGGTGGCAAGGGTTTTTTTTATTATAAAAAGATTAAATCCTCATCCAAAATTTTAATCACTTTTGAACAAATAGTGATCTAGAGATATGTTTCAAAAACTCAAAGTGACAAGCTTGAATTAGTCGAAAGGATTCAAAGTTGAATAGCAAAATTAAAGCCTTAACTTAACTCCCACTTTCTTTTTGACAAGAATATAGGTTAGTTATAAAGGACCTCTCTAATAATGTGGTGAAGAAGTGAAAAGTCCTAAGTTTTTCCCCAATCCTCCCCCTCAAGGAAGGAAGATGATGAAATCCTTAAGGAGGGTAGATTTCAATGAATTAATAAAATTACCTTTTGGCTAGTTTCCTCTTTGTGTAAGAAGTTAAATTATCTAAAGGTCCTCATGCCAGGTCAATGGACCAAGGACCAAGCTAGATACCACAAAATCCTTTGCATAACAAAAAACAAGAACTTAAGTAGTGGTATTGGTTTTGGTATCGTTATTTTATTTAACGACGATGAATATTACTCATGATAATGATTCATCTGAATATTGAGAGGTTACTTATCAAAACCATCCCATTCTCTACAATAGGCTTTGTTTGGAAACATCAGATGATTTGGATGAACTTCAAGTTCGAGATGAACCCCCTGAATTAAGGAAGAACTTAAATCAACAGTTGCAAATTAAAATAATGAACCTTAGAAAGAGAGATGACCCTCGCCTACCTTCATCATCTTCTGTTGAGTAAGTTGAATTAGATGATCTAATAAAACTCCTTTTTGAGTTTAAAGACTTTCTTCACTTTGAATATAGATGAAATTTCAGGCTTGTCCTCTGAGTATAGTAGTCCATAACCCAGGTTCAACTTGAGCATTCTAGACAAACAAGCTCGTCAATATATGTGTCTCGAGTAGTAACAATGAGTCATTTCTGAAATTAACGAAATGGTCGAGATTGCATTTAAATTCGAGAGGAGCAATAACCTTCTTGGGTGGCCAATCTCATGTTAGTTTGAAAGAAAATGGTCAATTTGAATTTGTCTCGATAATATTTGATCAAATAAGGCATGTCCCAAAAGATGAGTTTCTCTTGCCCATATCTAAAACTCATGGTGTATATTTCCTCTTGTCATATATTTTCTCCTTTATATGGATGGCTCATCCAAATATAATCAAATCAAGATAGCCCTAGAAGATGAGAAGAATACTAAATTCAAACCTCCTATAGGCATTTTATTGTTATAAGGTGATATCATAGGTTGAAAATGGGATGTAACCTACTAGTAGGCTGATACCAAATTATTTGATGAACTTATCCATAAATGGGTAAAATTGCTACATTAATGATTTGGTCGTTCAAAATGGCAAAGTCAAACACGCTAACCTTATATGACTTAAGAATTATTTTTTTAGTGGTTGCGGCTGCTACAAACACAAATTTAATACCTTGAAATATGCTTTTCGGTGTTACTGCGGGAAATTTTTGAGTTTTGTTCTGAGGCACCATAAACAATAAAATAACTCCTACAAAATTGAAATCATCTTATTATGCCCCTTATAAAAGCCTCAATTATCTAAGGTCCTTTTCAAGATGGATTAGCATATATAAGAAGATTAATTTCCAATCCTTTAGAAGATGACAACCTTTCTCTCTATCCTAGCTAAAAAGGACTCTAAATTCACATGGGATGAGAAATGTCAAAATTCCTTCAAGAACATCAAGCAATATCTTATAATCCTATCAGTTTTAGTACCCTCTATATGGTGAAACCACTTATGATGTATATCGTAGCTCTGAGAGTCATTGGTTCCCTGTTCTCAAGTCAAAGAAAAGAGCACCAAAAATACCCTATACTATCTTAGCTAATGACTTATTCCAAAAGAAATATAGTATCCTTCTATCAAGAAAATTTATCTTGCCTTAGTTTGCACCCAAGAACTAAGGCACTATATGCTTTCTCTATAGGTAAATTTAATTTCCCAAGTTTATCCCATGTAATATCTTATGACCCGACCTAGTTGTTAGGATATCTCGCATGGTAGTATATGATATTGCTTAAATTCAAATCCTCCATGATATTGGAAGGATAGATCGTTGCCAACTTCCTTGCAGCCCACCCACTTCTGCTAAATCTCCCCCTAAATGATGATCTACATGATGAGAAAATTGTGGAGTTTAGACTAATCTGATGATCCTATTTGCTAATGGTATTTCATGTTGCAGCATCTCTCGCAAAGGCACAACACAATCTACTCCTCTCGAAAAAGTCAAAATTAGCATAATTTTCTTAACACTAGAAAAAGGAATATGCATTGCTTCTGTCATTTATGATAGCCTTGCATAAACAATGAAGTTGAATATGAAGCTCTGATAACTAGTTTGGAGATTACAATATTGATGGATATAAAAGAAATCAAAATCTTTGGTGATTCCCTATTAGTTATTAACTAAATTGATAGAACTATAAAGCTTTGAACTCAAAACTTCTAAAATATCATCAATACATAAATCATCATCTCAAGAAAATCCTTATTGTAATGTTGTATAGAATCTCATATGGAAGCAATTCTGTGGAAGATTCTTAGCAAAGCTTGCAAATGAATTTGCATGTCCAGAAGAAGACTCCATTTATAGAAAAATTCAGGCTGTGACAGATCCTAGCTGCTATAGATTTGGAGCACATCAGCAAAAAATCTTATGAGATCCCATCTGCCTCTTCAACAAGTGAGAAGAAAGAGATTAGAGATAGCCTTTCATTGATTAACTTTGAGAAGGCAAGCTCCCTCATGACAAATTACTTGCCAACCAAATCAAGAAAATGTGTCCTCTCCACACTTGTAGGTAAATAAAACCCTATACTATCATTTATTTGATTAGATGTGGTTGTATTGTTTATATATGTGAAGCCTTGAAGATCACGATCCAGGTTCATTGCGTGTGCTCATTCATCAGATCCTAAGATGATAAAAAAGTTAAATGACTTGGATATTATTGGCCTTAAATGATTAACTAAAGGTAAGTTGTCATCAATGCCAAGTTAATGGTGTGGTCTTATATTAGCTGCCTGATGTGTTGCATCTCATGATAGCTTCATAGCCCTTCAGAGTTGGGCCATAGATGTTTGAGCCTTTTGACCCTCCATTTTCAAAGAGTCGTCGCTTCATTTTAGTTGCGATTGATTATTTTTTTTCTAAGTGGGTGGAATAATTCCCCTACATCATTAACATCACACACATATATGAAATTCTTCTGTAATCAATATCATTTATCAATTTGTATCCCCACAAAATTATATCTGATAATGATACCACATTCATTCTATAAATATAAATTACTTTATAAGGCACCATTTTTATTGACTAGAAATACTCAATACTCATTACCCATAGGCTAATGGATTAACCAAGGCCTTGACAAAACATTGCAATCATCAAAAAGTCCTTAGATGATAACAACGTGCAGTAGAGAAGGTTGATAAAAGATTTGTTGGCCTATCGAACCACTTATAGGACTCTGACCCAATCCACTACTATTTGTCCTTAGTGAATGGTTTTGAGGATGTGCTCCTTTTTGAAAGTGTAAATCCCTTCGCTAAGGATCATCATACAAAACCATCTCACAACAAACAAAATGCTCAACTCCGATTAGAAAAGATCAAAGGCCTTAAAGAGCATCGTCTCCAAACTTAGCAAAGTCTAGAGTTATATAAGCATGAATGGTTCAAGTTCATGATAAGTTAGTGCGACCTAGAACTTTCCAAGTAAGTGACTTGGCTTAGTTTTATTGGAAGCCTATATGAGAGAGACTTTTAATTTTAGAGACATTCTATGAAAGGGGTTCCAACCAAAGTATTAATTGTAAAGGAAATCCCCGATCCTCTCGATCAATAGACATTTTCCTTAAGAAAATATTTGCTTGATGTAACCCAAACCTAAAATCAATAAAAATTTTAGTTCCAAATTACATTGAATCAAATTACCTAAATTTAAAATTATAAAATCAAAATCCTCAATCCTTAAGGTTAGTGTAAGTCCTCACTCTTCCTTTCCTTTGGATTAAATCCACTCATTGTGAACCTAACCCTATGTGGCATCTCCTAGCATTAAAATAAAAATCCTTCAATCCTTAAGGATAGGTGTAGTCCCCGTCCTTTCTTTCCTTTAGGATTAAATCTACTAGTGGGAAAGAATGCCCTCTGTGCACCACCCTAGTATTAGAAGCAAATCTTTAATCCTTAAGGTAGGTGTGAGTCACATACTTCCTTTTCTTAGGATTAAATCAATTAGTGGTGGAGTAAGCCCTCGTGTGTAGTACCCTAGTATTAAAATCAAAAATATCTTAGTTCGTTCAAGTTAGACGTGAGTCCACATGCTTCCTTTCCTTAATACTAAACTCACTAATAATGGAACAAGTTTCGTGTCACCTATCTTAGCACCAAATCAAAATCAAAGAAATCTTAATCTTTTAGGAATATGTAGAGTCCTGTGCTCTTATATCATAATTTCCTAACTAACTAATGTTGGTTTAAGCATATTAGGCTCTTTCAATAGCTTGGTCATCTTTAGTATCTTCAGGTTTAGGTTGTGAGACCCCTGCTACCTTTCAATTAGACCATAAGTAAACAAAATTTAAAGAAATTTTAAGCTTTAGGAATAGTGTGAATCCTCGAGCTTCTTATCTCCGAAGGTAATGGCTAGCTAGTGTTAAGATTTAAGCTTTTGGGCCACTCTGCTTAGCTACCTCTTAAGTATCTTAAGGTTAGGTGTGAGACCTCGTTCTTTTCTTCCTTAGATATAGAGGTAAATTAAATTCAAAAAATTTATCTATAGATATAAGTCCCATGTCGTCTTTCTTTAGACCTAACGTTAGGTGCTTCATTTCCTTGGAATCCAAATCCCAAACTTGATCCATCAAATAGGCAATGCTAACATGTGAAGTAATAAATTCATTCTACTACATATATTAGGGGTTCATTTATTTACCTCTATTTTATAAGGTTAATTAATAAAAAGAAACCCAAAATCAAGATCAAATCTAAAATCTCAAACAAAAATTAAGGCCAAAAGTTGTCAAATTTTCTACCATCCCACTTCCTTCCAAACCATCCAGCAAAACCTATACAAAGCAGCTATACAAATTAGCCCTAATTTATCCTAATGCAACCTCAAAACCTGTCCCTAACCCAAGCAAAATCTTTAGCTTAACAAATGGGGTAAAGAGTGGTCTCCTCCCCTCAACATAAGCCTAAAATAAGTCACACTCAAGCCTCCTACTATTTTTCTTGCTTCCACTCACCTTGGAAGGTGGCAAATATCCAACCAAGCGCCCAAAATCAATCTCATTCTTGGCTTAAACCCTTGAGCTCAAAATAGGTAAAGTGGCCAAGAACCCTTACAACATCAATTCATAATCTCTAAGAAGCATCCAACCCCCAAGTTCTTTCCCTCATAATATCGAAGCTTCCCAATTTCTCCAATATTTCCTCCACCTTTCCTAGCTTCAAATCCATTTTGGTGAAAAGAAAGATATTGAGAGAGAAGAAGAGTATTTGGAGTTAAATTTTGATCTAGCAAAAACAAGCCATTAGAGCTTCTACAAATTTGAAGAGATCTTTTTAGGAGAATGAGACCAAAACTCCAAAATCCACCACTAGTTGTAAAGATAATATTTTCACTTTTAGCTAAAATTTATTTTAAAAATTGCTCAAAATCTTCATTGCATGGAGCCTCCCAAACTCCAGGCATTGAAGGAAATAAGATGATGAGAGCTTATTTTCCAAATTATCAAATTTGGATGAGTATTTAAAAATTATGAGTAATTAAAAATTTTTGTTCATTTTGAACTGAACTGTCTCTGATTAATCAGAGCCGTCCCGATCGCACATTCAACGTGTCGGATGGCCCAGAATGTGCCATGTAGCCCAAAATGAAATTGTAGATGGTGCTAAGACTCGAACACACACCGTGTGAAGTTTACATTGCGATGTGGCATGCTCTACTACGCGTTGACGCCAATCTGCATGGATCGATACGACACGGACGCTTACCAAACAGTTTATAGTGGTTGCCAACACGTTATAACATGTTCTACCACATGTTAATATGTTTCAACGGCGACACAATCATTATTGCCCCAATTTCAATTAAAATTGAATTAAAATATTCAATTTAATGCTTATAACTTCAAAATTACCAAAAAATCCAATTTTCATTCAAATTTTGATTTTAGGCCCAATGGAAAGGGCTTGAGACCTAATATTTTCTAAAAATATTTCCAATGCATTTTAATCACAATATGTGAAAAAATAGTGATATTTGAAATCAATTTTTAATTGTAAATCTATGGTTTCAAAATGATTGTGTGGACTCAAATTTTGGTGAAATGGTTTGAGCAGTGTAAGCATTTCAACTGTATTAATTTTGTTTATAGGTCCATGTATGTTTCAGGATTGTTATGGTTTATTTTCAAGGTGATGGTTCCATTTTGGCCATCATTGAAAATCCACAACTCTCTAAATAGGTATGATTTTCTATTTAATTTTCTATGGCATTCTTGTTTATGTATAAGGGTTAGATAGACCAAGGTTGAAAACCATTGAAAACACAACACATAGATAAAATAATTAAGGATTTGAAGAATTAAAGCTTAGATAAATTCTAACAACGACATATACCCAATAGAAGTAAAACTTTCTGATAATGAACTTAGTGACATCATAAATCCCAGGTTTTAATTTCATTGAATTTGACTCATTTGATCATAAAATTAAGCAAAACATAAATTACCCTTTGTGCTTCAAAACTTTAGAAAATGTAAAAAAAATATAAATTTAATCCAAATAATATAAATAATAACTCAAAATGTTCATAATTGAATACTAATTCTTGAGAAAATTAAAAGCCCCCCACCTGACTTAGATTGGAATTTTATTTAATAATTAGGAAAAATAATAAATAAATAATTATAAAAAATAAAAATAAATTTTAAACTTTTGAAAAAACACTTCATTGTTCATTCCTGAATTTAGGAATGATTTCAAGAGATTTGGGTGAGTTTTGATGCAAATATATAAAATTCTCCTAATTAAATAAGTAAAAATTCAATTAATTCATCTATTTTTTAAATTCATAAACTAATTAATAGAAAATACGAATTATGTAAACTCAAAAGGAATATTTGACTCTTCTTAGGATCTATAATTTATAAAAAATATATCTAATATGGGAATTAAAAAAAAAGAAAAAAAAAATCAATATTTTTGTCAACCTTAATTCAAACACTTAAAACTTTGAAAAATAATAAATAATAAAAAAAATGTCAAATCCAAAAACTACTATCATTTCACTCACTTAGGGTATATAATTTACCAAAAATATTAAAAATCCAAAATTTAAAATAAATTAAAAAGTCAAGAAATGGACTATTTATTTAATGAATTATACAATGTATGCTTATCAAGATGGAGTTTAAGTCAGAGAGTCTAATATTAAGGCTAGATGTAGAGAAGTGAGTGCATGAAATATGTTTGGTGAAAGCATCAATTGGTTGATCCTCAAGCAATTTAAGTGGAATATCATTTTATAACTCGTTCAATCAACAATAGAGAATGCATGATATTGAAGTGGTGATCAAGTCACGATGAAGAATAAGGCCACAATCAATAGAGCCACATAGAAAGCACAATAGCCATTTATTGCATCTAATGATTGATGGGGATGCGGTGCATAAACTAAGATAGTTTCTTACTTGCAAAAGCTATGTTTGAGCATGTAAAAAAGCTAAATATTGAAGATTTCCTGCTACATTATTGCACTAAGTAGAATCAATAAGAACGAAGGCAGAATGAAGAGCGAGCGTTGGTGAGCTGGCAAGAGGTGTAACCTCTTAGTGTGAGCAAGCAGATCAAGAATGTATTGGCATTTCAATAAGAGTAATCTTTCGAGTGCAAAATAATTTTGACACAATTACACAAATGAATTTGAGTAGTGGCTTAAGATCCTTGATAGAGAATGGTTGGGCAAGAAGAGTGATAGTGTTGTACCGCAGTGTTATAGTTTTTTGTAATAATGATATTATCAACATAAACAAGAAGATAGATAGATAAGAGTATCTTTAGTTTTCATTGTACAGAGATGTGTTTTTAAGATAGTAAACCCATAAGGAACTAGGAATCATTACAGCTTATAATACTATGCACAGGGTTCTTGCTTGAGGCCATAGAATGCATTGCAAAGTTTGCATAGATAGGTAGAATAATCTATGTCTATGGAGCTCAGGAGTTTATGCATGAAGGCATCCTTAGAAAGATGGCCTTGAAGAATGGCATTGTTAATAAACTGTTGATGTAGAAACCAGTTTCATTTGATCACCATGCTGAGAGCCTAACATATAATGTCAAGCTTTACAATTGGACTAAAAATGTATCAAATTCCCAGTCATTGGCGAAAACCTTTAGTAGCCAATTAGCTTGTACCTATAAATATATCCATTAAAGTTATCTTTTAAAAAACCCAATTGCAACTAAACAAATGTTGAGTGGAGGCAGTGGAATAATTTTTCAAGTTCATTTTAAATAATAGCATCATATTCGTTTCACAAGCTCTGATGCAATTTAAGATATTTCAGTGCTTAGGTTATGGTGGTTGGTTTAGTGATTGATTTTGTTTTGCTCTGAGAATGAGTTTTTTATAGTTTGTGATTTTTTTTTGGCCAAGTGTTCATTTAGTAGTGTTGTTGGGCTGAGAGAGGTTGGGTGGGTGTTATTATTATTTTGGATGTTGTTGTGTTGATTTTAGAGGGAGGTGGGTGATTTTGATGTGATTGGGTATAGTTGAGTGACTTGTGGAGAAAGGATCAATTGAGTGGCGGTGGTTTTGTTGGGTGGTTAGATTATTTATGAATTATGAATGCTAGCATAATAGATAGAGATATTGCGAATGGTGTGTATGAAGACTTGGAGGAGGGACAAATTACATGTAAATGATGGGAGAATATAATGAGGAGATTATTTCTTAAGAGTTGTATTGATATGGTGATAGAGATGAAAAGGAAAACATAGACTCAACAAAACTTGACATGATGAGGGACATGGATTTTGGATGTGGTGATGTCAAGATAGCATGAGCAATTTGAATGGGGGAGTAGTTGAGGACAAATATAGGGATTGGAACGAGTGTATAGTTTATGCATGATTTATGGGTGAAGTCATGGGTACCAAAGGTTGTTAAACACGATAATTTTCTAGTAGTTGGGATAGTGTCCAAAAATCTATTCACTAGGAAAAAATAAATGGAGCATTGAATAGTTAAATAATTTATGAGGTAGATTGTCGCAACAAATGCATGAATCTTATAGGTTAGTTAAATGGATGCATGTGAGAGAGATCAATTTTGACAACATGAAAATGATATCTTTTAGAGTATTTATTATGTTTAGTTGTGTTTAGTAGACTATTGAGATAAGAGTTGATAGAGAAAGATGTGTGAAGAGCTTAATACTTACTACCATTATTTTGTCCAAGGTTTTAAAAGGCGAGGCGAATCGAGTCATTTTTTCTAAGCGAGGCGAGGCGTAAGCCTCGAGGCGGATCGAGGCGTAAGCCTCAAAACGATTAAAATAAATTAATTTAAAATTATAAATAATGACAAAAAATAATAAAATATTATGTCAACTATGAATTTAAAGATTTGTTTCAAGATAATATTGCTAGAATACAAGATTTAAAATAAACTTAATTAAAAATAAAACATCCCCTTAGGATCAAGATCCAAAGCAGACTCATCATCAATTTGATTGTCTTCAGAAGAATCTTCATAATTAATATCAAAGTCATCTTTAAACTCTTCTTCATCTATAACAATTTTTCATTTATCTCCTATATCAGTTAATATTTTATTAGCTCTAAAATGAAACAATAGTAACATATAAAATAATTCATTATATTTAAGAATACCTTTGAATTTTTTTGAAGCTCCAATCTCACTTTGTTTCTTTCTTTTATATAATTTGGTTGTTGCTTCATTGTCTTCTTCATTGACATGAGTTTCTCCTTCTGCTTCAACTTCAAAAACATCAGCATTCTTAGAAGTAACTCATTCATCATCAGATTGTAACTCATCAACAAGCAAAGGGTCAATTTCATTCTCAATATTTCCTTGATTCTGCAATTTGAGATGTCTATCTTTCAGTTTTTTGTTAAACATAACATAAACTAGTTTGTTCATTCGATCTGCCGCCAATCGATTTCTTCTCTTTGTATGAATTTAATTGAAGATGCTCTAATTACGCTCGCATGCAGAAGCCGAACATGTTAGACTAAGAAATTTAACTACAAAAGCTTTCAATTCAGAAACATCATCTCCAAACTGAGCTCATCAACGTTCTACAAGACAAACATAGTATTTTATGAATATTGGTTGATGTTGAAGACTTGAACATACAAGACAAACATAGTGTTGGTGTAATTATCAATCTCACTTTTTATCTATAATATCCCATATTTCTTTGTAGGCACTTTTTTGACCTCCCAATTCTTTTGCAATGTCTTATTTAGCCCTATTCATTGCTTCATAAATAAATCTCATAGCCGGGGCCCTCTCACCATCAACCATTCTTAGCACCTTTACTAATGGTCATGTTGTCTTCAAAGCATAATTTGTACTGCGTCAAAATGAATCATCTTTCATAACAATCTTTTTAACTTATTTTCCTTCTTGTTTTTTGGCCCATGAACTTTTATCCCATTCTTTAGAAGCAAACATTGCTTCCAAAGGTTGTCTTAACTCCTTGAATATTTATAATGTTAAATATGCAGTAGCAAATCTTGTAACAACAGGACTAATAATTTTCTTGTCAGTGAATTTTCTCATTAAGCTGAGTACCCAAGAATGATTGTATATAAACTTACTAACAAATTTGGCCTTCAATATGGCTGATTTATGTTGAGGCAACTGTCCCAACCTCTCAAGCATCAAGTCAATACAATGTGCAGCACAAAGAGTCCAGTAAAGGTGAGGCCTCTTCTCTATTAACATTCTCCCTACAGCTTTGTATGCACTTGCATTATCAGTAACAACCTATACTACTAAGGCATCACCCACTTTCTCCACAATTTCATCCAACATTTCAAATAATAATTGTGCATCCTTTACAAAGCTTGAAGCATCTACTAATTTGAGAAAAACTATTCCATATGATTGTTGACCAAGAAATTAATAATACTTCTATGTCGAATATCTGACCAACCATCTGACATTATTGTCACTTCTGTCTCAATCCAAATCTTTTTAACATCATCCACCAAATTTGTCTTATCATCCTCATTCAGCGTCCAAGTCTTCAGCTCATACACGCTTGGAAGTTGTAGTCCTCTTCTATAGCTTTCAACAGATAGTAACATATTGATCCATAACGGACTCCTAACAACATTAAATGGAATCCCATTTTCATAGATGAATCTGGCGATATCCAAACAAACTCTGTTCCTGAGTTCTTTTGTAGCTGTAGGAGGATGAATATCCTGAGTATTTATGTTTTTCTCGTTATCAATATTTAGCATAAATCTATCCATGGGCCCTCGACTTCCTCGGTCAGAAGAAACTATATGGCTTACAGTACTGGAACCTTCATGTTGTGATCCATAGTCAGAAGAGTTTCGTATCATCTCTTCCATATTTCTTTGTGTGACCTCCTTTGTGGTGGCAAACTTCTTTAAATAATTTGTACATTCCTTTTTTCACCTCATCAGGTACTTTTGCACATGATCCCACATTGATATGAGTGCAGGCTAGATGATCCTTCAACCTCTTGATGCCACCAGTTATGTGTTTCTCATAGAAATTACATTTCATGTAAAAATATCCCTTCTTTGCACATTCGCCTGACACTTCAACTTGAGTTTTATATTTTCATGCATGATCTTTCCTTCTTGTGCCATTAGTCATGCTAATAATTTATAGAAATATTAAATAATCAACATAAAAAATCAACAATAGGACAACATGAATACAATAATATACCGGTCTGCCGGGGGTCCAAGTTGTTTGTATGGAAATTTTATTGTAAGAGTAATTTTGAAATTCTGCTTATTTTTAAAGTTCGTAAATTGTTTGTATGGAAAGATATCGAGCGGTATCGAGCATATACCTAACGGTACTGAGCATGTACCGGTCGGTACCGAGCAATACTGGCGCGGTACCGAGCATGTACCTAGTGGTACCGAGCATGTACCACTCAGTACCGAGCATATACTAGCTCGGTACCTAGCGATACCTAGCAGTACCGAGCATGTACTGAGCGGACGACTGAAAGAAAGTCGAATCAGGAGTTATTCAAGCTTTCGTTACTGCACGTCAAAGTCAAGGCCCACAACACCGCTCACCTGCTCTTCCGACCTAATCGAGGCCTGAACATTTCCTGCACTCACAACTTCGGCTTCGTTTCCTGCTTTCGAAACTGTTATTGCTTTCGGCTTCGTTTCCTGTGTCGTCTCCTTCCGACTTCGTCTCCTGCACTCACGGCTTTGTCTCCTTCCCTCACGGCTTCGCCTCCGGTTCGCCTTTCAATTCTCACAGGAAGTCTTAATCTTATACGCGAATACGCGAACACGAATCGGTTGCATCGTATTTAAATATATACCGAAGAAAAAATTTTGATGAATTTAACGGAAGTAACTATTTGACTTTAGCAATTGAAAGCCAATAAACTTCATTTGAGAAGTAATATGGAAAATTATCTTTAAGCACAAACATCAATATGTGGAGTTGGCACATTATGATGTGTATTTGGATGTTGAAAAGTAGAGGACCATAATACACATAGGGCTTGTTATCCTCACAGATATAAAATTTAATACCTTAAACAACACTTAAAAAAAAATATTAGGTTTCATAATGCCAAACCTAAATATTTTAGATAAAGCTAATGATGATGATCATCACCATCATTAAACTTTTCTTAACCATTGTGGGATTTAGGATTTATTTTATGAATCGTCATTTTACATTCATTATTATTGAGTATTATTTGAGGTGTTGAACTTATTATTCTCAAATCATTTTTAAAAACTTCTTTCGATAATGCCTTAAATCAACCCTTTCTCCTTCCTAATATTCTAAAATTTATTTCTTCGACTTGTTAATGACGCATAGTGAAGTCTATTTTGAAGTTTAATAAAGAAATAACATACATAAATAAATATATAAGTTGTATCATACAAATTGAAAATTAATATAGGATTAGTATCCTATGGTAAAACAAAAAACTTAGGTGTCCTAGAAGTGTTCAAGGATGAGATTGATGTCTAGGAGTGCTTAAGAGGTGTGATTGGAATCTAAAATAAGTTTTAGTTGGTATATTTTTGAGTTTGAGTGGAATTTTTTGCTGGTATTTGTAGAACATATACCTAAAACGCTAAGTTTTCCAAGAGATGGCTAAGGATAATTAGGAAAACAAATATTGACTCGTCAAATGATATGTCTAAGAGTCCCTTGTGTCCATGGTTGGAACAGACTGAACGATATAACACATGAACTTCTTAAAATTTATTTCCACCATAGATCTGTGAAAATTAACAAACTATAAGGGTTTATTTACATGCATATTCAGCTGGTTATTTGAAGGAAATGGTCTTCGGAATTCTCTTAATAAAAAATATTTTTAAATCTATAATCAGCATAGAAAATCTTGAAATTAACCAATAGATTTAAAGGGGCTAGTTGTACATCACACTGACCTTGTTGTTTGAAACGATTGGGCTTACAAGTTTCTTAAATGAAAGTAATATTGAATTGACTAAAACTTTTGCTGTTGCTACAGTGCAACAATTGTGTTAATTTCCCTAATGCTTCTTGAATTATTTTCTCTTGAAGTTGCTTGTTTGTTCCTCTTAAGAGGGAACCATTTTTGTACCTTAATATAATTTATTTTGTATTGCTGCTTGCTGAGCATCTGTTTTTCATCTTTATATGCATGATTCACATATAAAAGAACGCGCCATGATCTTGATACTGTTTTAGTCTAACTTGAAGTTTTATGCTGCTAGTTGAGCTGAAGAAACAAAGTTCATGTTTGGTGCGACTTTCCAACAAGTCTAATGAATATGTTGCATTCAAGGTTATATTCTCTTCTTGAAAAATTTTCTATTTGTATTATTTATTTAATGTTGAAATTAAGAATTTGTTGCTCTGAAAAAAAAAATCATTTCAAGTTTAATTGTTCTCCCAATATCCGTTATCCAACCTATAATGCTTATATTAAATCATACTCTCTCTGATAGTCTCTCCCAATGGTTTTCCCATGCTGTTTACACTTATTTAGCTTGCATTCTGTCTTGCATGATTGTTACTGTTTTAGGTGGTAAATCAGATCTTCATTCATTGGATGGGCGGTTCTTTATGCATGGATTTTTTGGATTTGCCAACAGATTATTTCATCTTATAGTTTTTGGGCACTAAATGGTTTCATGATTGTTGCTGTTTTGGTTGGTAAATTTGATCTTCATTCATTGGGTGGGTGGTTCTTTATGGATGTATTTTTTGGATTTGTCAACAGATATTTTCATCGCATAGTTTTTGGGCACTAAGTGGTTCCTTTATTGCCTAGATAGTTTTCAAGGCAAATAAAGTTAGATGGTGATAGGTTCTACCAGTTTTTGGCTTTTGCTTGAAGCCACCTTTTCTTCTACTTCAAGTCTTGACCAAAATTGATTGCCATTTTTTTGCAAGCTGTTTCTACTTTTCGAAGTTTACTTTTCTGAGCATACTGTGCTACCAACTCTTCAGTAGAAAGGAACTGATCCATCCTTCAGTTCCTTTTTCAGTGGAGGGCTCATATCCTCTCAAAGAAAGCCGTTTCCGTAAAATATGATTTCATTTGAGCTTGACTACTACTATTTACAGGTTAAAACCACTTCTCCAAAGAGATATTGTGTACGACCCAACACGGGTGTTATTATGCCTCGATCAACATGTGATTTTACAGGTATCGGCAAGCACTCGAAAATTTCAGATATTTACAATGCATGTAACATCCTTGGTATTTTAGTGTTGTGCAACTTCTAACTACAATGAAAACATTTTGGTCGACTAGAGTTGTGTTAAGCCTTAGCAATTAAGGCGTCATTTGGTTCTCCCACATTTTTTTAAGGTATTAACACGAATTAGTAGATTTTTTTTTTCTTTCTCAGATCGACGAAAATAGGGAGGTGTAGCAAAATGTATTTTGAAAGTGGCGTAAACAAACAGTAAAATAATAATTTTTTCACCGATTCAAATTAAAAACGAAGAAATTACGGCCAACCAAACGAGGCCTAAGTTCATTCCTTTTGACATTTTATGTTTATATTGTTTCTTTTTTACTTGAAACTAGTTACCATGCAAGCTCAGCGCACTGCTCCACCTGACATGCAAGTGAAAGACAAGTTCCTTGTTCAAAGCACCATCGTTCCATTTGGGAGCACTGATGAGGACATCACATCTACCTTCGTGAGAACTATTTTCTTATTTCTTTTACTTTCATATTTATTAATCACATATCTTATATGTTTTGTTTTCCTTTTGACAGTTCTCCAAAGAAAGTGGCAATTTTATAGAAGAATGCAAGTTGAGAGTTGTTCTTGTTAGCCCGCCACATTCTCCAGTTTTGCAACCGGTTAATGGAACTTCGAAACATGAGGCAGCAGATGTATCTCCTAGGCTAAAACCAGCTTCTGTTCTTAAGGAATCTCCTGTGGTGAAGGAAGCATCCTCTCTTAAAGATGAATTTTCTGATGATAAGAACTTCAGTCCATCTCCTGTAAGACACTCCATTTTCTGTTTTAACATCTTAGTTTTTCACTCCAGTTAATACCGACCCAGATAGCTTGGATAAGACTTGCAATGATGAGGATTATGATAAAAAACTGGAGTTATTTCATGTCTCAGTAACAATCAGTGACGTAGATTTTATTTTAATAAACGTTTTGTTTAATTTGGCACTGTAACTGTTCAGTTCCAAGTATTCAACATCGTTTGTTCATGTACAATGCAGTTTTTAGTAATTTGTTCACTTGCTTGGTGCAGGTTAAGGAGGTTGAGGACTTGAAATCAAAGATAACCATTCTCGAGTCCAAACTATCAGAGGTTCGTTGATTATTGTCCTGTGGCATCCTTGTGTCTCACCAGCAAGAAATTATTCTATGCTGATTCCGAACGTAAAGGATCGTCCGGATGCTGCATATGGACTGCATATGAACCGAGTATGGAGCGCGTATGGACTGCGTATTTCTGTGTATTTGTTGATATGCAAAAAATACTCACTAAATACTTAGTAAATACTCACAATTAATAATTGGCTTAGTATTTGTTGCATATCTACAAATATGCAGTCCATACGCAGTCTATGCTCAGTTCATATGCAGTCTATATGCAATCTATATACAGCATCCAAACAATCCTCTATGTTTGGAATCCGCACAGAATAATTTCTCCTCACCAGCATGCATACCATTCACGAAACCTCAAACCTTCAGATACCAAAAAAAATCAAAATATATAAATTTCTTCACAAATATTGACAATTTTCTGCTTACTCTTTGTTTGTTTGTTTGGTACAGGCTGAGAATGTTGAGGACTTGAAATCAAAGATAAACACTCTTCACTCCAAACTATCGGAGGTAGGCTGATTATTTTGCTGCAGCATCGTTGTATCCCTATCATAGCATGCAGTCAATCAAAGCAATCCAACTTTGATCCTCCAGAAGAAAAAGAAAGAAGAATCAGTATTTCAGTGCCCTTTCCCATCCATGTCTATGTAGCTTTCTCTATTTACCTCTTTTCACATCCTTCATACTAAATTAAGTTGCTAACATCAAATCTTCCTTTCCCCTTTTCACTGCCATCCAATACATCATGAACATGCATGAATTCATGATGATAGAGAAAATATTTATATTTTTAAATATAATAATAAGACCATTTAACTCTTACTAATTAAGGTTCATTTGATACAACTTTCTTTGATACAACTTTCTTTGATACAACTTTTTTACTTCTTTTTAAAACAGTACTAAAGAACTGCTTTAAAAAACAATAAGAAGGCTGTTCCAAATGAAATCTAAGGTTTCATTTGGGATAGCTTTTTTATTGTTTTTTGAAGCAGCATTCTAGTATAAAAATTAAAACTTTTGTGCTAGAAAGTTGTTTCAAGAAGCAGTAAAATAGCCATCCCAAACAAAGCCTAAATCTATCAAAATAACACCCATCATTGCATCTAGGGGTGTCAATTTCGGGTCACGTGTCGGGTTCGGGTCGAATCCGAAACTGACCCGACACTATTCGGGTTCGGGTCAACCTGACCCGTTTTTGCAAACGGGTCAAATTTCCGGACCCGAACCCGACCTGCTTCGGGTTCGGGTCAACCCGACCCGCTTTTCCGCACACTACGGACAGCGCGGCAGACGTGGCAGCGACAACGGTAGGCCTGAAGCGTGCAACAGCGGCGGTGCTGGCGAGGCAGCGATGTGACGCGAGCGACACGATGTGAGCGCCGGGGACGCGACGCGAGGACAGCCGGGGCAGGCGGGCAGCCGGGTAGCCTGGGTAGGCAGAGCCACTGGGCAGGCGGGCAGCTTCGGGCAGGACCGGTCATAACAGGCAGGACCGGTCAGAACGGGTAGGGCCATTTTCCAGGTGATTCTCGGGTCATTCCCGGGTTTCCGAGTCAACTTGAACCCAACCCGGTTTTGCAAACGGGTCGGTTTTTCGGACCCAAACCCGACCAGCTTTGGGTTCGGGTCAACCCAAACTTGAAATTTTTGGGTCGGGTTCGGATCAGGTTTTCGGGTCGGGTCCAATATTGACAGGTCTAATTGCATCTCACAAATCATTTTTCGATATGTAACCAAACTCACTCCAGTGCCATCCAAGCCATCAACATTCATGAATTCTTAAAAAAGAGCTGGCCCTTTCATTCAATTGTCTGAAAGAGCCTGTCCTTTTCCATCTTCTTTTATTTAAACTTTTCTTGGGAACTTCCACAGGCTGATAAGGTGATCGCAATATTGAAGGAAGAGAAGACGGGGGACATTCGCGATAGGGACATCTCACAGCAAGAACTTGTGAGTCTCTTACTACCTCTAGAAACAAAATTAGTTTCCCTCAGTCCTCTCTGTACATTTGCACAACAATTTATTATCTTTCATGTATAGATTCTTCTGAGAAGGAGAGCTGCTTCCAAGGTTCAGGCTGGCTTCCCCACCTTCTTTGTGGTCTTCATCTTGTTCGTTGGAATTGCAATTGGATATCTTCTACGGCCATAAAGTTATGTGAAATGTAAACAGAACACCACCACACTGCTTTGTCCAGAACCTGCAGTGCTGCCATTTTTGCGTTTGAGCCTCTTCTTCTTCATATTATAGCTTCTTTTGGGATGGTTTTCGTACTGCTTTTTGAAACAGCTTTTTAGTATAAAAAGCTGCTTTAAGAAGCAGTAAAAAGCCGTCCCAAACGAAGCCTATATTTAGTAAAGTGCATCTGCCTGAGTTTTTATTTCTGCTTTACTTTCACAGTTATACTTAAACCGGATCAAACACATACATGTGTACCATACATCTTTGTTTTTGTAAAGGATATGTTCAGTACTCCTTTCCCTGCCCTTTTATATATATATATATATATATATTCATTCTTGAAAACAAATATTTTATATATGCTAATTTGATATTTAAATAATATATTTTGATTCAAATAAGTAGGGGGATTTACATACATACCAATTATAAATTTATTTATTTATATAACATATAATTGACATCTAAATATTTAAATTTATTTATATAAAATTTTATTTTTAAATTATATCAAAGCATATATATGAAAATATACGTTTCATTCAAGATAAAGTAATATTAGTTATATTTTTATATAATTTATAAAATTAGAATGATATATAAATTAATATAAAAATTTAGGTGTTAGATGTATAATTATATAATAGTTATAGGTTTGTATGTAAATTTTTTAATAAATGTTGTAGTATGTTAAATAGTTTATATTTTTATTTGAATTCAAGAATATATATATATATATATATAATTTTTTTCATTGTATTGATGGAAATAATAGTAATAATAGAATTCCTTTCAATTTTGGATGTTTATGAGAGTTTCTTTTTTTTTTATCATAAATAAAATAGTATTTCTTACAATATTTAAGAACTCAACACAAGAAATTCAATTCATTTATCCAAAGAAACATTCTATAAATGATTGATATACCACCAATGTTTTATACTAACTAGTTCTAATCCCTAATCTTTATTCAATCCCAAAATATTTTGTGGACCAAGAGCAACTCAAAAAACATCAAAAGAAATTCAATCTTACTCTTCCAACAATATTTTAGAAAGGGTTGACACTCTCCAAAGAATCGGCACAAGATGACCAGCAAGCCTTTAACTCCTTGTAAAATTAATGTCAAAGAATAACGAGAAAAGAACCCTAAGATGAATTTTGAAGCATAACTATGAACATAAATAATATTGCAAAGAAAAGGTGAAGTTATCAAATTTCACCTATCATGTAGTAGATATCTAGTTTTTGTAGTTCAGATACCAAATGATGTATTTAAAAGGTGTGAGCTATACATGAAAACATAAAGAAGGTATGAAAATAGTAAAAAGTCCGTATAGGTTGTTAGACCTATGCAATTGTCTCAAGGCTAATTAAAAGGGGGGTGAATTGGTAATTTAAAAAGTCTCTTGATAAATTTTAGAAAATTTATTTAATAATTTTAATATAATCAGATTTTCTGTTAAAATAGTCTTTTCAACCATAATAACAAAATGCAGAAAATAAAATGCGGAAATAAAAAGAACATAAAGATTTATAGCGGTTCAGTCCAACAAAACCTACGTCCACTCCCTGAAGACTCCCTCTTCAGGTATTGCATTGTCACCAAAGTGATTCTCCTTTTGCCCCCACATCAAAGCGAAGAAGCCTTTACAAATTTTCTTTCTTCCACCAATCAACGATGCAGCAGAGTAGCATCGTCCTTTGAAGTGTCGGCAGAGTATCAGATCTTCTTCAAAGATCTCTCGAGCAATTAGAAAGAAGAAATGAAAAAAAGTGATGCAAACACAAAAGATATTCTTACATTTAAGTAACCTTGTGAACCCTTCACACTCCACTTGCAAGAACTCTCTCTCAAACACTCTCCCAAATCACACTTTCACTTGCTCTCTAAGAAATCATGAAGACTTGATTCGTCCAAGTCAGTTTCTAAGGATCTTTTATATGAAAGACATGAAAAATCATCCACAAAACTAAAAATTTCAATTTTTAGCGAACATGATCGTACGGTACAATCGATAATCATACTTACGAACAGTTTAAAATTTGCTCGTACGAACCTGGATGAAACATTTTTATACAAGATGATCATATAGTACGAACCTATATCGTATTGTATGAACTGTTCGGAAAATTTTAAGATCGTCGGGATGAAAAGAGACCCAATTTTTTGTACTTTGGATGTCGTTTGTATGAAGAACACTTCGTACAATACGATTAATTCAGAAAAATTTTGATGATCATCAGGATGAACTTGTGCGTATCTATTTTATACTCTAGATGTCATCTGTATGAAGGTCTCTTCGTATTGTACGAAGGTCTCTTCATACAGTACGAATAATACTTAGAAAATTTTCTTCATTTGGTTTATATAACTGCTTGTTGGAGGAAATAACTGAACAAATTGTCCCATACAAATGTAAATCGTATAGTACGATTAGTTTAAAAAATTACAAAATTTTAACACTCCCCCAGTGTGTATGTGTACGGTTACTAAATTACAATCACACTCTCTCAGGCTCAATAAAAATTGAAAATACATATTCCATTTACAATGAACCCTATTCTAATCTGATTTGAGATCTTCAATAATCTGAAGAATGATTTCCTTGAAATGTTATTACACACAAACAACAAAAGAAATATATCCAATATATGTTAGGAGAAACATTAATCAAGATAATAATATTTGGAATCATCAAAAACACACGACATGAAAAACATAGTTATGAAAACTAAGTTGTAATAAATAGAAGGTAATGGATTATTCATAAGAAAATTATTAAAGTTCCTAAATAAAATTTTGATGAAGACTTACTAAACTCTTTATGATGGAGAGAACTACTAAGTTCTACCTTTGACATTGCATACAAGAAATCCTTCGATATACATTAAACAAGTCTAATTTATAATATAAATTTAGTACATATGTATAGCTTCTCCATTATTCCTTGTAAGGGATAATACTTATTAGTAGTATTTATTACATATTTATATGGCACTTGAAATATACGATCTTTCTAACTTTCTTAAAACTCTCCTCAATAGGATTCCAAGTAGCTTTTATACCATTAATGTTGAAATAATACTTATTAGTAGTTTTGTGGGTAAGAGAAGAAGTGCTTTGGCTCATATGATTTGGAAAGGAGGTAGCCTTTTTTTTCTTTTCCATCATGATTGCATTATAAAAATTATCCTTTAAATTTTAAAGTTCAAACATCTCTTCCCCATCTTAATATCCATCCTAAGACCAATAATAAATTTATTGGCATGCTGTCAATTATTATTTTCCCTAATGGTCCTAAAAATTAAGCCTCAAAAGTGTTGAGGAACTTAGTGTCCTAAAGGGTTTCATGTGTTAGAATTAGAAGTTTTTTCTTATAATATCTTCTTATAGTGCCTTGTGTGATGCTTAGCCCTAAGTATATCCTTTGCCCCTGCCCAAGTGAGGTTGATCCTTTCTAATCACTACTCTTATATTAATATGCTACTCTAATAGATGTTTGCATTAATAGTAAGTTTTCTCTTAGTAAAAATTATCCTCTAATCGTCATCCAGTGCATTACATTCAAAAAACTCATCCTTTTATACTACCTAATCCAAAAATTAAAGGATCATATACATCATTATAGGTGGATTCTTCAACTTTAATTCTCTTAAAAGAATCATTATAATTTTTTTGCTTATCATGGTGGTAGTCATTGCTACCATTCCAATCAAAAGGTTACTTCTTAAGGGGATGATCTTCCATAGAGTTTTAGTGAGGTTTGTTATCCTCTAAATCCAAATTTGTGGGCTATGCAAATGAAAGAGGTTGGGTAGGACTTTTAGTGGAAAGATTTTGGATTTGTGGCACCAAAATATCCATATAATTTCTCTATTCATCAATCCGATCCATAATCTTAGTCAATTTTGGGTGAATGAATTCTTAGTTTCTCATGGCATAATTCTCAAGAATAAACTCATTAAGGCGTAGAGATATTTTTTATTGTTGACGACTTGGGAAAAACCTTAAAAATGATTACATCATGATATAATGATTATTTTTTTTAGATAAAAGGCTCCTTTTATTCATCAAAGTAAATATTTGAATGATTACATCATGTTATAAAGCTTAAAATCAAAGAAATAAATAAAGGGGGAAATATTAAAGCCAAAACAAATAATTATAAATAGAGCAGAATCACTTCAAATCCTTTTCCACACAAAATAAAATAATAATAAAGAAAAAAACTAAAAAATTTCAAAATTTTAATTTTAATCATTTATACAACCACATATATTTCCAAATTTAGACTTTTTAAATTTTTTCAGGCTAGATAAATGGCTCTTGATCCTTTGATTTTGTAACGGGTTCTTCATTGCTCTTTATATCTTATTGAATCATTAATCTTGCCCTTGTGGTGGGGTCAAAATAATTTGATGCTTGATATTCTTCATAAACCTCTATGATGAGTATCATAATTGATTGACTCCACCAACACTAGGTTATGCCAACTTTTTCATATTAAGACAATGACAATATACATTCACACCTACCCAAGGCATTGTTTATTTCATAGTTAGCTCTAAAATTGAACTTCAAGCATCTCATGAAGAAATCAAATAATGAAGTTTCAAAAAGGTTCACCTTGCTTGTATTATTTTTAGTAAGGCCTTATAATTATTCACTCATTTTTAAGCATTAGTGAACTACCTAATGTATTGCCTCTTGAATTTAAAAAATAAGACAAAGTTCCTTAAAGGAAGGAGGCAAACTCACTGATTTAGTGACTCCTTTAAGGTGGTAAAAAGTATTTTTCATTTATATTGCATCATTCATTAGAGAAGTAGTATACTTAAAGTAAGTGATGTGATTGATAGGGTTAGAGTTGGGGTGGGATCATATACTTCATCAAAGGACATGCTTCAATGATTTTTTTGGTAAAAGCACTTATTAAAGTTAGGTTATAGTGCTCAACACTTTGCGATTTGAAAGTTTTTTCAATGCTTTTGAGATAATAAGGGGCATTGACCATCAAAATTGAGGTTAATGAGTGAAGACTCAAGGTCTTAGGGGGGTATGAGAGTCAATTGAGTCATATTTGGTTCTGTGTACAAATAACACCTTTAGTTGCCTACTATAGGGTTCTTTGGATCATTTTCTTGATCCTATCTTCCATCAAACCAAGTTTTTGGTTCATGATAAACTCCTTATTCTCTATCAACATTGACTATTCACTTTATTATTCCATATTATGTACTAATAAGGCCTATCTTTCAATTCATGTCATCAATTCAGACTCACCATGTCTTAGAGGATAATAAAATCTTTTTCTAATTAGAGACTCCTAAAATTTACAAATAAGATTGGCTAAGAAAAGTATAGAGATAATGAGAAAAAAAAAGAGAAAGAGAAAAGGGTAAAAGTCTATAACTTTCTAATTTCCTGATAGTAATTTTTTTGAGATAATTATTTCATGTCTCTAGGGTTTGTCCTCCAACCACTATGTGTTAGTGAGGTTGAGACATAGCTTTGTTAAAAATTTTACTTTAGAAGCATGCATATAAACTACATGACTATGGGCTCCAAAAATATGTGCCCTAGCCTCTGTGAACCCCCTTTTCTTTCTTTCTTATTTGGGTTATCAAGGATTGTTTCAACAAGTAGGTTTTGATATAATTTTTTAAAAGTCATATTGGATTGTGAATAAGACATCACCTAAAGATTTCACCCTCATTTTGCGGGGACTTTATGATCCGAGTTCAGGTTTCCTATAAGCGCATGCACTTATAGTTAAACCCCTCCAGATAATGAGAGAGAACTTTCAATTAAGGCTAGTTACATAGATATACATTGTATGTGTTGTATAATAGTAGCATGGGTTTGGTTTCTTGAGATTAATATTTAAAATCTCATCATGTTTCACTTAAAGTGTATGGTGGGGGAATTGATGATGGACCTGACCAAGATCCCATGATTTCATCATCCTAGGTCATCATGATCCCTTATCTATTTAGTTAGAGGAGATAGTTGACCCAACCCGATAGAAGGATCTTTATAGACAGTCGTGGGTTATTTCATCCAAAGGTACCTTATAGACATAAGGTGAATATTTGTTTAAAGGGATAAATTTGAAATCCACCTTAGCTAATAGAGGGCCTTATAATCTATCAGTTATATCCTATTTATTCATATCTCAAGGATTTGAAACCATCAGGGAGCATGTAAGCTCTAACCATGACCATAATTTAGTGGTGCCATTTGGCAACAAAACCACGTAATTGAAAGGGTCCAGGTCATAACTATTTACATGTGGTTCCATTTGGGGATGAAATCCATAGTGTGGTGACATTTGGCGATAAAACCACCTATTAGAGGATACATGTCATATTATAACTAGCAAATGATTATTTGAGAACGAATCATAGTGATATTCGTGACCAGATATTAACTCTTTATGAGCTGAAGTGATTTTTAATTTTGTCCACCTCGACAACTTATTTCGGAGGGTGGATGGATTTTTTTAAAGTATTTAATGATTTATTTAAATTTTAAATATTTTAGGTTTTTGTATTTTTCAAATTTTGGATTTTTATGGACATTTAGGAGGCTTTTTTAATATTTATGGTCCCCTCTGATTGAGATTTTCCATCAACAAGACCATCATTAGGGTCTATGTGAGCAACTTTATCTTATTAGTTGAACCTTTTCGACTATATCTACTTGCTGACAGAGGATCAAGTTTGTTGTCAGCTTTATACCTTCAATAATGAATTTTCTTTATTGTAAATCTTAAAGGCTTAATATGAATGTATGAAATGCATATCTTGGTTAATATCATGACCATATATTTATTTGATAGTTGAAGCCATGTCGACTCCTATCTACTACATGAAAGGACTGGACTCGAACATAAATTCATCTCTTGACCCGCACAACATCCTCAGACATCATGTGTGTACCTATAACATGCTTGTTGGGGCTCATATGGGCATATGTTTGTGTATGTATTTTTTTATGATATATATATATATATATATATATATATATATATGCAATGCTATGGATGCATATGAGTAATATGTATATTCACACATACATCTGTACTTCCATGTATGTATGTGTTTTTGAACATGTTTTTTGCATTTTGAATAATATGCTTATGCTTGTATCTTATAACATTTGCATGATTAATCTATTGTATTTGCATAATTGATGCAATATGTTAGTAAGACTATCATGATATACTTGTAGGATGCATTTATGTGTCATCTGTATGTTTTTATTGCCACCTTTTATGGTGGCATAATGCATAATGTATTTGCAAGAAGATATAAGTTACTATTATGATGTAAAACACTTCACATATTGAGTGACATGCCCGTATCATAGGTTCTACAAATTATAATACATGTTTATACTATGAATTTGCATGTTGATGTGATGTTTTACTACAACATAATGTGCCATGCAATATTGAATGACATATTTGTGTGAATTATTATACCTGCTGTAATGCATGGATGAGAGAATTTTAAAATATTTGGCACAAATTAGTCATGCAGATGATTTTTATTTGAGTATGCATGGTGTTTATTTAGAATATTATAAACACATAATGTCTGCTCATACGAGTGTTGCATATTCGGTGGTGTTGTGCTGCGCTACAGGTCATTTACTGCTTTATACACGTAGACTGGCATGCACTAATGAGTCTCCTGTAATGGCTCATAAGTGTGTACATTTGCTACCACTTCTCTGCATTTTCCTGTAGGCAGTACATTGAGTATGTAACGAGCTTCATGTAATGTATTGTGTGCATTTGCATTTGTTGCAGCTCTTCTGCATTTGTTGTGATATTCTTTTCATGCTTATAAATAGTATGTTATATGTGCACCTATGGGCTTATCACACCTACAACATATCTACTTTTACCACTTACAGATGATTGCCTTTATGAGGTCCTTTTGTTCTTGCTTATAGATGATGTGCGCATTTGTGTCCATGGGGGACCTACCGTAGGTACGGTATATCCAATGTCTTTTAATGCTTATAGGATTTGATGTGTTTATTTGTATGTTGACATTGACTATAAGGCGATGCTGCATTTGTTATATGTTACACTATATATTTTTGTAGGAATTGATGTACTATATCAGCCATCATTATCCATAAGGGATTGATGTTTCTTCCTGACATTGAATTGCCACTGACTGTGTGAATACTTTGCACTTGTTGCATGTTACTCATCACCACACATGGGTGGGCTATTATATGCATGAGACATCTTCTAAAACAGCTCATAGGAGCACATACAAATTGCAAATGTAGTGTCCTTACTTGTAGATGACATACTATGTACATTATAATTCTTTTATCACTGATTGCATGACTGTGCTTCATCCAAAATAATTCATTGCATTTTTCACATATCAACTTCCTTCACTTTGCTCATGGCCATGTTATTGCATTTGTCAAGTCTTCTTGATCATGTTCATAGGATAGTTGTCAATGTTATTATTTGCAAATAAGCTAGCATGCTTTCCTAGGGTCAAATGATATTGATCGCTTGCATATTGTATTTGCTTAAAGCTCATCAAGTAAACCTTGGCCATCAATTCATTATATTTGTTATACATTGATCTCTTCTTATTATAGTGGAGATGTGCTTTCTCAAAGTTAAATTATTGTTGATGATAGAAACATCGTATTCTTTTATATTTTATTCATGAACATCCAAACCATTGAAACTATCCTTACTCATTTTACAAACTTGTTGCTTGTTTGTGGGTTGTATTGCCCATTTAAGAGTTCCATTTGTTTGTTCATCATAAACCATGTGTTCGTTTATTGATATTCATTTAAGTAAACTAAATCTTTATTTAGTATTGTATTTTTTGTTATAATTATATATTTCTCAATTCAAAGTCTAGTTACTTTATAATTCATCTAAGTTTTTTTTTTTCCTTGTAGCTTATTCAAGTCCCATGCATCTTATTCAATTCAAGTCTTCTGTTTAATTCAAATTCCGGCATCCTCCTAGCTTTTCGCCCATTTAGGATAAATCTAAGAGCCTGGGCCTTCCCACCTTACTACGAAAAGCATGTATGGTAAGTATGGGATGACACCTCATCCAGGCTTCTAATTAAGAAAAAAGGAAAATAATTCATTTCTAATGATCTGATTGAGACCTCAACCAAATAACCAAATCTTTCCTCCAACCAGGTTTTGATCCTGAGGTTCCCATGGTTGATTACAAAATCTTAGTCCATTTTAGGAAATTATCAGCTAGGTTGAGTATCTATGATGCCCTCTTTCTCTCAAAAGAAATGAGAGAGTCTTTAATCAAAGCACTTATCAACCCAGCTATTTGTTTTGCTATGTTAGAGTCAACTTTTCAAGATAGAGCTTTATATTTCAAAGAAATATTTGTAGTAAATTTTTTTATGAGGATCTACTTCTGGAGACTTCTAATTATAACCACCAACTTTACATTTCCATAAATATGGGGAATTTTAGATTATAAAGAGTCCTTTTTCATCTGGGTGCATCAGTCAATAATATGAATGTAAAGACTCTTGTATATCTTAAAGTATACACATGTAAGTTCATTACTGATAAGCTAGTATTATGTGGGTTTAATGAAAAAGTTAGGTTCAATCACACTCTTATCAGAGATAGGAGAGTTAAAAATAGAAGCTAAATATTATATAACTGATTTGACAACATCCTTCAATGCACTTTTAAGTAGGCATTGGATCCATGAATATAAGATGGTTCTATATACCCTACACTAATGTGTCAAGTACAAATGATATTATATTGAATATGTAATTTATGGTGATTTTCGACCATTCTCTATTCATGAGATTGAGATCTACGAAGATGCTGCATACTACGCACCCGAAGGGCCCACTACTTGTTTGAAAGGTGATATTGCAATCAAGGAGGAGCAAGTAAATAAATAAAATGTGAAAGGAAAGAAAAAGTCAAAAGGAAAAGAAAGACAAAAAGAGGAAAAAAAAGAAAGGAAATAAATTGACAGTGAAGACGATGATGAGGACATGATCTTTTGGCATTTAAACACTGTCTCTCAAAGAGGTGGAAAGATGGCCCAAAGAGTATGTGGTTGAGGCTATACTTCATTTGAAAAAAAAAACACCCCTGATATATATTGAATTAGAGTCAAGTTCAAATGATGGCTCAAAAGTATGGGGTGCAAGGGTTTTTTTTATTATAAAAAGATAAATCCTCATCCAAAATTTTATATCACTTTAGAACAAAATAGTGATCTAGAGGATTATGTTTCAAAAACTCAAAGTGACAAGCTTGAATTAGTAATGTATTAAAAGTTGAATAGAAAAATTAAAGCCTTAAACTTAATCCCACTTTCTTTTGACAAGATTATAGGTTAGTTATTAAGGACTCTCTTAATATATGTGGTGAAGTAGGAAAAGTCCTAAAGTTTTTCCCCAATCCTCCACCTCAAGGAAGGAAGATGATGAAATCCTTAAGGAGGTAGATTTCAATGAATTAATAAAATTACCTTTTGGCTAGTTTCCTCTTTGTGTAAGAAGTTATATATCTAAAGGTCTCATGCCAGGTCAATGGACCAAGGACCAAGCTAGATACCACAAAATCCTTTGGCATACAAAAACAAAAGAACTTAAGTAGTGGTATTGGTTTTGGTATCGTTATTTTATTTAACGACGATGAATATTATCTCATGATAATGAATCATCTTGAATATGAGAGGTTACTTATCAAAACCATCCATTCTCTAAATAGGCTTTGTTTGGAAACATCAGATGATTTGGATGAACTTCAAGTTCGAGATGTACCCCCTGAATTTAAGGAAGAACTTAAATCAACAGTTGACAAATTAAAATAAATTAACCTTAGAATAGAGGATGACCCTCGGCCTACCTTCATCATCTTCTTGTTGAGTAAAGTTGAATTAGATGATCTAATAAAACTCCTTTTTGAGTTTAAAGACTTCTTCACTTTGATATATGATGAAATTTCAGGCTTGTCCTCTGATGTAGTAGTCCATAAACCCAGGATTCAACTTGATGCAATTCTAGTCAAACAAGCTCGTCAATATATGTGTCTCGAGTAGAACAATGAGTCATTTCTGAAATTAAGAAATTGGTCGAGATTGAATTTATTCGAGAGGAGCAATAACCTTCTTGGGTGGCCAATCTCATGTTAGTTTGAAAGAAAAATGGTCAAATTTGAATTTGTCTCGATAATATTGATCAAATAAGGCATGTCCAAAAGATGAGTTTCTCTTGCCCATATCTAAACTCATGGTGTATATTTCCTCTTGTCATATTATTTTCTCCTTTATGGATGGCTCATCCAAATATAATCAAATCAAGATAGCCCTAGAAGATGAGAGAAATACTATATTCAAACCTCCTATAGGCATTTTTTGTTATAAGGTGATATCATATGGTTTGAAAAATGTTGATGTAACCTACTAGTAGGCTATGACCCAATTATTTGATGAACTTATCCATAAATGGGTAAAATGCTACATTAATGATTTGGTCGTCAAATGCAAAGTCAAACACGCTAACTTATATGACTTAAGAATTATTTTTTAGTGGTTGCGCTGCTACAAACTCAAAATTAATACCTTGAAATGTGCTTTCGGTGTTACTTGCGGGAAATTTTTTGAGTTTTGTTCTGAGGCACCATAAAATTAAAATTAATCCTACTAAGATTGAAATCATCTTAGCTATGCCCCTTATAAAAGCCTCAATTATCTAAGGTCCTTTCAAGATAGGATAGCATATATAAGAAGATTAATTTCCAATCTCTTTAGAAGATGACAACCTTTCTCTCTATCCTAGCTAAAAAGGACTCTAAATTCACATGGGATGAGAAATGTCAAAATTCCTTCAAGAACATCAAGCAATATCTTATAAATCCTATAGTTTTAGTAGCCTCTACTATGGTGAAACCACTTATGATGTATATCGTAGCTCTATGAGTCACTTGGTTCCCTGTTGGCTCAAGTCAAAGAAAACGACACCAAAAATACCCTATACTATCTTAGCTAATGACTTATTCCAATAGAAATATAGTATCCTTCTATCAAGAAAAATTGTCTTGCCTTAGTTTTGCATCCCAAGAACTAAGGCACTACATGCTTTCTAATTAGGTAAATTTAATTTCCCAAGTTATCCCATTGTAATATCTTATGACCCGACCTATGTTGTTAGGATATCTCGCATGGTAGTATATGATATTGCTTAAATTCAAAATCCCTATGTGATATGGAAGGATAGGTCGTTGCCGACTTCCTTGCAGCCCACCCACTTCTGCTAAAATCTCCCCTAAATGATGATCTACATGATGAGAAAATTGTGAGTTTAGACTAATCTGATGATCCTATTTGCTAATGGTATTTTCATGGTGCAGCATCTCTTCAGCAAGGCACAACACAATCTGCTCCTCCCGAAAAAGTCAAAATTGGCATAATGTTCTTAACACCAGAAAAAGGAATGATGCATTGCTTCTGTCATTTATGATAGCCTTGCATAAACAATGAAGTTGAATATGAAGCTCTGATAACTAGTTTGGAGATTACAATATTGATGGATATAAAAGAAATCAAAATCTTTGGTGATTCCCTATTAGTTATTAACTAAATTGATAGAACCTATAAAGTTTTGAACTCAAAACTTCTAAAATATCATCAATACATAAATCATCATCTCTAGAAAATCCTTATTGTAATGTTGTATAGAATCTCATATGGAAACAATTCTGTGGAACATTCATTAGCAAAGCTTGCAAATGAATTTGCATGTCCAGAAGAAGACTCCATTTATAGAAAAATTCAGGGCTGACAGATCCTAGCTCCTGTAGATTTGGAGCACATCAGCAAAAAATCTTATGATATCCCATCTGCCTCTTCAACAAGTGATGAAGAAAGAGATTAGAGATAGCCTTTCTTTGATTAACTTTGAGAAGGCAAGCTCCCTCATGACAAATTACTTGCCAACCAAATCAAGAAATGTGTCCTCTCACACTTGTAGGTAAATAAAACCCTATACTATCGTTTATTTGATTAGATGTGGTTGTATTGTTTATATAAGTGTGAAGCCTTGAAGACCACGATCCAGGTTCATGTTGAACATTGTGGTGCTCATTCATCAGATCCTAAGATGATGATAAAAGTTAAATGACTTGGATATTATTGGCCTTAAATGATTAACTAAGGTGTTGTCATCAATGCCAAGTTAATGGTGTGGTCTTATATTAGCTGCCTGATGTGTTGCATCTCATGATAGCTTCATAGCCCTTCAAGAGTTGGGCCATAGATGTTATTGAGCCTTTTGACCCTCCATTTTCAAAGAGTCATCGCTTCATTTTAGTTGCGATTGATTATTTTTCTAAGTGGGTGGAAATAATTCCCTTACATCATGTAACATCACACCATATTATGAAATTCTTCTGTAATCATATCATTTATCAATTTGGTATTCCCCACAAAATTATATCTGATAATGATACCACATTCATATCTATAAATATAAATTACTTTATAAGGCACCATTTTTATTGACTAGAAATACTCAATAATCTATTACCCATAGGCTAATGGATTAACCAAGGCCTTTGACAAAACTTTGCAGATCATCAAAAAGTCCTTAGATGATAACAAACGTCAGTAGGATGAGAGGTTGATAAAAGATTTGTTGGCCTATCGAACCACTTATAGGACTCTGACCCAATCCACTCTATTTGTCTTAGTGAATGGGTTTGAGGATGTGCTCCTTTTGAAAGTGTAAATCCCTTCGCTAAGGATCATCATACAAAACCATCTCACAACAAAACAAAATGCTCAACTCCGATTAGAAAAGATCAAAGGCCTTAAAGAGCATCGTCTCCAAACTTAGCAAAGTCTAGAGTTATATAAGCATGAATGGTTCAAGTTCAAGATAAGTTAGTGCGACCTAGAACTTTCCAAGTAAGTGACTTGGTCTTAGTTTTTTGGAAGCCTATATGAGAGAGACTTTTTATTTTAGAGACATTTTATGAAAGGGGTTCCAACCAATTAGTTAATTGTAAAGGAAATCCACTGATCCTCTCGATCAATAGACATTTCCTTAAGAAATATTATGCTTGATGTAACCCAAACCTAAAATCAATAAAAATTTCAGTTCCAAATTACATTGAATCAAATTACCTAAATTTAAAATTATAAAATCAAAATACATCAATCCTTAAGGTTAGTTGTAAGTCCTCACTCTTCCTTTCCTTTGGATTAAATCCACTCATTGTGAACCTAACCCTATGTGGCATCTCCTAGCATTAAAATAAAAATCCTTCAATCCTTAAGGATAGGTGTAAGTCCCCGTCCTTTCTTTCCTTAGGATTAAATCTACTAGTGGGAAAGAATGCCCTCTGTGGCACCACCCTAGTATTAGAAGCAAATCTTTTAATCCTTAAGGATAGGTGTGAGTCACATACTTCCTTTTCTTAGGATTAAATCAATTAGTGGTGGAGTAAGCCCTCTGTGGTAGTACCCTAGTATTACAATCAAAATATCTTAGTTCGTTCAAGTTAGGCGTGAGTCCACATGCTTCCTTTCCTTAATACTAAACTCACTAATAATGGAACAAGTTCGTGTCACCATCTTAGCACCAAATCAAAATCAAAGAAATCCTTAAATCTTTTAGGAATATGTATGAGTCCTTGTGCTTCTTATATCATAATTTCCTAACTAACTAATGTTGGATTTAAGCCTATTAGGCTCTTTCATAGCTTGGTCATCTTTAGTATCTTCAGGTTAGGTGTGAGACCCCATGCTACCTTTCATTAGACCATAAGGTAAACAAAATTTAAAGAAATTTTAAGCTTTAGGAATAGGTGTGAATCCTCGAGCTTCTTATCTCCGAAGGTAATGGCTAGCTAGTGTTAGATTTAAGCATTTTGGGCCACTCTGCTTAGCTACCTCTTAAGTATCTTAAGGTTAGGTGTGAGACCTCGTTCTTTCTTCCTTAGATATAGAGGTAAATTAAATTCAAAAAATTTATCTATTAGATATAAGTCCCATGTCGGCATTCTTTAGACCTAACGTTAGGTGCTTCATTTCCTTGGAATCCAAATCCCAAACTTGATCCATCAAATAGGCAATGCTAACATGTGTAGTATAAATTCATTCTACTACATATATTAGGGGTTCATTTATTTACCTCATATTTTATAAGGTTAATTAATAAAAAAGAAACCCAAAATCAAGATCAAATCTAAAATCTCAAACAAAAAATTAAGGCCAAAAGTTGTCAAACTTTTCTAGCCATCCCACTTCCTTCCAAACCATCCAGCAAAACCTATACAAAGCAGCTACAAATTAGCCCTAAATTTATCCTAATGCAACCTCAAACCTGTCCCTAAACCAAGCAAAATCTTTAGCTTAACAAATGGGGTAAAGAGTGGTCTCCTCCCCTCACATAAGCCTAAAATAAGTCACACTCAAGCCTCCTACTATTTTTCTTGCTTCCACTCACCTTGGATAGGTGGCAAATATCCAACCAAGCGCCCAAATCAATCTTATTCGTTGGCTTAAACCCTTGAGCTCAAAATAGGGTAAAGTGGCCAAGAACCCTTACAACATCAATTCATAATCTCTAAGAAGCATCCAACCCCCAAGTTCTTTCCCTCAGCATATCGAAAGCTTCCGCAATCTTCTCCAATATTTCCTCCACCGTTTCCTAGCTTTCAAATCCATTTTGGTGAAAAGAGATATGTAGAGAGAGAAGAAGAGTATTTGGAGTTAAATTTTGATCTAGCAAAAAACTAGCCATTAGAGTCTTCTACAAAGTTGAAGAGAATCTTTTTAAGAGAATGAGACCAAAAACTCCAAAATCCATCCACTAGTTGGTAAGATATTTTCACTTTAGCTAAAAATTTATTTTAAAATTGCTCAAAATCTTCATTGCATGGAGCCTCCAAACTCCAGGCATTGAAGGATTAAGATGTGATGAGCTTATGTTTCCAAATTTATCAAATTTGGATGAGTATTTTAAAAATTATGAGTAATTAAAAATTTTTGTTCATTTTGAACTGAACTGTCTCTGATTAATCAGAGCCGTCCGATCGCACATTCAACGTGTTCGGATGGCCCAGAATGTGCCATGTAGCCCAAAATGAAATTGTAGATGGTGCTAAGACTCGAACACACACCGTGTGAAGTTTGAATTGCGATGTGGCATGCTCTACGCTGTTGATCCAATCTGCATGGATCGTACGACACGGACGCTTACCAAAATGTTTAAGTGGTTGCCAACACGTTAATACATGTTCTACCACATGTTAATATGTTTCAACGGCGACACAATCATTATTGCCACCAATTTCAATTAAAATTGAATTAAAATATTCAATTTAATGCTTATAACTTCAAAAATTACCAAAAATCCAATTTTCATCAAATTATGTGATTTTAGGCCCAATGGAAAGGGCTTGAGACCTATTATTTTCTAAAAATATTTCCAATGCATTTTAATCACTATATTGTGAAAAAATTAGTGATATTTGAAATCAATTTTTATTAATCTATTGGTCAAAATGGACTCAAATTTTGGTGAAATGGTTTTGAGCGTGTTAAGCATTCAACTGATTAATTTTTATAGGTCCATGTATGTTCAGGATTGTTATGGTTTGTATTTTCAAGGTGATGGTTCCATTTTGGTCCCATAATTGAAAATCCACAACTCTCTAAATAGGTATGATTTTCTATTTAATTTTCTATGGCATTCTTGTTTATGTATAAGGGTTAGATAGACCAAGGTTGAAAACCATTGGAACACTACACATAGATAAAATAATTAAGGATTTGAAGAAATTAAAGCTTAGAAAATTCTAAACAACTGTTACATACCCAATAGAAGTAAAACTTTTGAATAATGAACTTAGTGACATCATAAATCCCAGGTTTTAATTTCATTGAATTGTGACTTCATTTGATCATAAAATTAAGCAAAACATAAATTAGCCCCTTTCTGTGCTTCAAAACTTTAGAAAATGTAAAAAAATATAAATTTAATCCAAATAATATAAATAATAACTCAAAATGTTCATAATTGAATACTATATCTTGGAAAATTAAAAGCCCCACCACCTGACTTTAGATTGGAATTTTATTTAATAATTAGGAAAAATAAATAAATAAATAATTATTAAAAATATAAAATAAATTTTAAACTTTTGAAAACACTTCTATTGTTCATTCCTGAAATTTAGGAATGATTTCAAGAGATTTGGGGTGAGTTTGATGCAAATATATGAAAATTCTCCTAATTAAATAAGTAAAAAATTCAATTAAATCATCTATTTTTTAATTCATAACTAATTATAGCAAAATCTGAATTATGTAAACTCAAAAGGAATTTGACTCTTCTTAGGGTCTTATAATTATAAAAAATATCTAATAATGAGAATTAAAAAAAAAAGAAAAAAAATCAATATTTTTGTCAACCTTAATTCAATAACACTTTAAAACTTTGAAAAATAATAAATAATAATAAAAAAATGTCAAATCCAACAAACTCACTATAATTTCACTCATCTTAGGGTATATTATTTACCAAAAATATTAAAAATCCAAAATTTAAAATAAATTAAAAAGTCAAGAAATGGACTATTTATTTAATGAATTAAAATATTCTATAACATAATAAAAATCAACAAATGAACAAATCTTTAGCAAATCACCAATTTAATCAATCAAATCAGACAACCAACATTAAAAAAAATCAACTAACATTCCACCAATGGAGTTTTTAGGATGTACTACCTCAAGTTATGAGGCCATGTGTCCTAAGGAGGTCATAATCCTCGTACTCATTCTAACAATGCCATGAACAAATTTGTTGGAATGCAAATCATAAATTATAAGCTTAATAAATCATTAAAAAGATTATAATAAACTTAAAAAACTAATTAATGAACTAAATCAAACATTACCCAAAAAGATAATTGTTGGGTAACCCGAGCCTACGAGGCTATTAAGTTAACCCAAGGAGCGTGAAATAAATCTCACGACCCTAGTGTGAAAAAAAGGTAGTTATTAGTAAACCTAAATAATTAATTATAAATTATTATATAATAGAAGCCTCCATACCTTATGTAGAGTCTATTTCAAAGAGCATAAGTCTATTAACATTTGATGCTTAAGGACTAAAACATCCGATTAAAGTTCAGGATATTAGAAAATCAGTCATTAATAAACTTTAATATTTAAAACTCATCCTAAAATGAACATCAAAATATCATACTTAAACAAAAATTAAATATTTCTTTAACCTACAACAAACTAAAGAAGACATTAGAAAAACTTTAAATCACAACCCACCTAGGATATATCCAAACCACACTACCTGACACATTTTAGATGACTTGTTAGGATAACTAATCCTAGATTTAAGCTAGCCGTTGTTCTTTTATACTTGCTTTTGTGTGATGTAGATTTTTCATGAATTTCACATGATTTTTCTTGCATGTTGGTGGATATGCATGGTTTGACATGATTTGTGTTGCATATTAATGTAATGTTCCTTTCTGTCATGCTACATGTGATATGATGTGTTGGGCACTAGATTTATCATTGGTTAGGATGATCTAGATGCTAATAAAGTTTTCTGTAGGTGATCATGCTAATATAGAGCTATATAAAGGGGGAAAATAAAAAATATGTGATTAATGAAAATTTCTACATGTGTTAAAATTTCTAATCCCCTTTAAAATTTAAAAGCATGGCCAAGTAAACGTGGTGGATCAATTATGAGCAATTAATTATACAAATGCTTGTGATTTGAAAGATTGTATATATGAATTGCTTAGGATAACGTGCTGGTTATATTAGAGTCATTTAATTTTCTTATACATATAAATTAAAAAAAGAGTTATAAAAGTATCTTAAAATAAGATATTTTAGTATTCAATTTGAATTTCAAAGAGAAAAAAAATGCCCTTTTCAAGAGGAGTTCCTTCCATTTAGATATCCAAATTATGTTGACTTGAAATCTAAAGAGAAAAGAAACATCCATATAGGGAAGAGTTTCTTCTCATTTGGATATCTGTACCCGGTGGATCCAAGGAGCCCGAAGGAAAGAGTTGAAGTAGCGAAGACTAAAAAAAATCACATTTTAACCCTGCTTCATTCTATAGTATTAGAATTCAGGATATTTCCAGTAGTGCCTGACTGCTATTACTTTTACATACCCTAGGTTATATATTAAGTGGCACTTGTCTTATAGAATTTTCTACTTATTTGACATTATTTGATTGGATGATTGTTTAAATTGATTATGCCTTAAAATTTCCTACTTTTCTAGATTTCTTTCTTGTATGTGAAGTTTTGCCTTAGCCTGGAACACAATTAGGCTCTTAAGGATAACAAAAAAATTTTATCTACTTGTAACTAAATAAAAAATTCAAACTCACATTGAAAGATAAATATTTCCTAAGAAGTAATCTTGAGTATTAAAGGGTTTCTCATGCATCTATATTTATCTTCTCTCCTTGTTAGGAAACCCCCACCTACGGGTCATGGTAAACCACTTGACCTATTAGGGTGCAGCTTTGTCTAGGAATATTGTGTATCTCTAAGAAAAAAAATCTATTTCTAAGCCTATTTTTAAAATTCATCATATAATTTTTGCATACAAAATCAATAAGTATGCATTACATTGGAAACTAATTAAAAATTAATATAGTTTTAATTATATCAAGTATAATCACCCTATATAAGTAAAGTAGCCAATTATGATATTCTCTAGATGCTTGCCCTAATTTTTAAAAACTTAAATAATTAACCTTACCCATATTTCATAATGAATGGATACATCATTTTAAAGTGACTACGTGGTTTAGCTAGCAAACCTATCCAGGCCGAGGTAAGCCCAAATATGCATTTAATTAATTATGTTCAGGGCACTATCGTTTAGCGCCTAACTTAGATTTAGATTATGGGACAGAACCAAAATCATAAGCCCCCAACATTAGGGATTTAATCCTTAATTTTTAATAAAATATCAACTCAAACTAAAAATTTCTCTCCAAAATTTAAAGCATGACATAGGATAGATTGAGGCATTTTAGAATTATTTCAGAATCTCAAAATACCTTTTACTCTTTCTCCACTGGCCTCCAAAATAAGTGCTTAAAATTGATCCAATCCCATTTGAAATTCTAACATCTCATATTTCATATAATTTATTGAGAGTTCGAGTTAAATTTCTACCATTATTCTAATCGATAGTATTCATATGAAGCTAAAAACTTCATACTATGCAATTAACTATGAAGGTTTGCCTTCGTAGGAGTTTTAAGGCCCTAGAAATAATCAAACTCCAGTCTAGTTAGTTCCCACTACAGGAAAAATGTCATTTTCCAGCGGGCATTTTCACCGAAAAATGAAGAAAATTCATCAAAAATTTACACGTTGAAAAACAAACACCATAAAAAAAAATCCACCAAAAATATTTTCGGTATATATATATATATATTAAAAATGATAATATTTAATTTAATTAATTTTTAACAATATTTAGTTTAGCTAATTTTTAATAATATTTAGTTTAAATATTTTTTTTAATAAAATGAATAATTATTAAAACTTCTTTATAATTAGCTTAACAATATTTAGTTTAAAATTAAACGAATAATTATTAAACAATTACCCTAAACATAATAATTATTATTATAACTTCGTTATTATTTGAGTATAACAATATTTAGTTTGATTAATTTTATTTAATAAAATGAATAATTTTAAAAATTAATAATAAGTATTATACAAAAAATTCAAAACTTCGTCTGAAATTCCATAAAAAAAATATCAAAAAATTCCTTCAAAAAATACGTCGGAAATACGACGGAAAATACACTGGAAATATTTCGTCGGAAATCCGCTGAAAATCCACTAGAATTTCTGATTAATTTTTTTTCGCCGGAAAATCTGTCGGAACTGAGTGTTTTCTTGTAGTGTATGTAGATTATTATAATTAGATACGTATATGAACATCATTTTGACCCTTCGGGGTCATATGTAGTTCACTATGAAAATTTGACTTTAATAATTAATGATAAAGCATTTTAACTACCATAGTCAAATATATGATTAAATGTCATTTTGATTCTCCTGAATCATACGTAATTCTCTCCTAAATTTGATTATGGTAGTTGAGATAAAAACTCATAATTTTGTAATATGAATCTATTAGGAATGATATTTTCACCACCCAATGTGACATATCGTTCATAATGATGAGTTCGGCTATAAAACTAAATGAAATTCAAAAAGATTACGTCCAAATTTTCCCAAAAAAATATAATTACAATTGCTTTGCACTTTTCAACAAAAGTAAGCAAACATAGGTATGTTTTAAAACTTTCTTAATATGAGGTAAAATCACAAAAATTTATTGACTGAATTAACATGGGTAGGTTGCATTCTTAAGAGAAGGCTTGTAGGATTCTCTAAATGAACATGCCCAATCAGTTTCTAGAGATAAGTAGGTTGACAAGTTGCTTCAAGTACTCTATATTATCCACATACATGTCAATTTATCTCGCTATTTAATTTTTAAATATGCAATATAATATTGGTAAGTTTCCCTAATATTATTGAGGTTGAATGGAATCACCTTATAGTTATAAAACCTTTCTCTAGTAATGAAGGCAATCTCTTTTTAGTTGACTGCATATTATTTAATTTTATGGTATTCTAATAAGGTAATTAGTAAGTTTGGGAAATTTGATCTTAAGTATATTACTGTGTCAACTCAACAGAGCAAATTATTGTCCTTTGGAAAGGGTAAGTTTAAGTAACTGCCGGCGATATTCCGACGGTGTCCGGCGGTTCACCAGCGACACACCGGTGGTCTCACCAACCGCACTTCCTTTGGTTTTGTTAAGATAATTGCTATTTGCATGTTTTACATTTTTGCAACTTGTATAGTTTTGATGATTCCAAACATTATTGTTCAAATGTGTAGTTATCTCCTAACAATTTTAGAAGATTTGTATTTGCTCTTGTGTGTACTAACATTTCAGGAAAATCGAACTCCAAACTATGAAGACTTCAAATTAAATTCAACATGAGATACTTTGTGAATTTGAAGCTTGTACTTTTCTTTGAATTAAATTTGAAAGGGAGTGATTGTAATTGAGTGAATAAAAATATACACACACACATAAGGAGATCATATAAAATTTATAATGATCGTACGGGACGATACAAGATCGTACAGGACGATCAGACAGTTATCTCCTATTAAGCACATGGAACGAATAGGAACTGGCATGAAAAATTTTTCTAAGTCCTATTCGTCCGGGACGAAATTAAAAATCATCCAAGACGATTTGTCCTCTATAAAATTTTCGTCCAGACGAAATTAAATTATCGTACATGACAATTTGCTCTCTGTAAAATTTTCGTCCAGACGAAATTAAATATCGTCTAGGACGATCGGCTCTCTGTAAAAATTTTGTCCCCGGACGAACCAATTTTCATCCAGACGATTAACCGACTTAGAATGGTTTTCAGTAGTTTCTAGAACCGACCTAGTAATAACCGCTCGTACCGGACGAGCTTAGTTCGTACGGGACGATCCGCGTGTACGAAGACATTTCGTACACATATATAAATAAGGTCATTTCAAAGCTTTTAAGTAATATCGTCCAGGACGATCCACGATTGTACGGGATGATTCACTGCGTACAGAATTGAAAACTTGCAGTTTTTGGGTGGTTTTTCTTGTCTTTTGTATAAATAGTCCAAATTAGACTGCCACCCAATCTTTTTGTCATTTGATCTTCGTGCTTCTTGAGAGAATAGCTAATGAGAGAGTGTGAGAGTGCATTCAAAGGAGGATTCCTACCACTGGAGCGTGAAGGCTTCACTTGGACTTTAAAGGTAAGAATCTCTACTTGTGAATTGGGATTACTTCACTCTTTTCCTTCTTCCTTCTAGATTTCTTGTGAGAAGATCTGTCAAGGAGATCTGGTTCGCTGCCAACACTTGGAGAGTGTGAATAGCTGAAAGGTTCGCTTCCTACACTTGGAGAGTGTGAACAGCTGTAGGGTTCTCTGCCCACACTAGGAGAGTGTGAAAGGACGGAAGGGTTCTCTGCCCACACTAGAAGAGTGTGAAAGGACGGACAGTTCTCTGCCAACACTGGGATTGTGTGAAAGGACGGACGGTTCTTTGCCAACACTGGGATTGTGTAAAAGGACGACGGTTCTCTGCTGCACCGGGTAGTGGTGAAAAGAGTGTTTTGTAAAGGCTTCTCCGCCTTGCTGTGGGTGCAAAAGGAGAGTCACTATTGGTATTAGTGCAATACTCAGAGGGTGCCTCTAGGGAGTGGATGTAGGTCTGGTTTTAGATCGAACTACTATAAATCTGGTGTCATTTACTTTATTGTTTTTACGTTTCCGCATTTTATTTTTAATTTTAAGAACTCTGTGGTTAAAAAACATTTTCTAGAAAAACTCAAAAGAAAAATTTTCATTTCGGTTCAACTTAAATTCAAAAGAGGGATTAAAATTTTTAAACTATCAATTCACCCCCCCCCCTCCCCTCTTGGTAGCCTTGGGACATTTATTTAGGCTTAACAACCTATTTACTAGACTCAACAAGTGTTATCAGAGCTCCGTTTCAATATCATAAGTTTGAACTACTTTTTGATTAACGTAGATGGCTACATTCGAAAACCGAAACACACCTGAGGGTTACTCTATTACTAGACCTCCACTGTTTGACAATATTCCTTTTGATTTCTGGAAAACACACATGTCTACTTTCTTACAGTCACTTGATTATCGTATGTGGATACTAGTCCAGGAAGGTTACACAAAACCAACTAGATTAGTTGATGGAGTTAGGGTAGAAACACCTTTTGTAGATTGGACTATAGAAGAACGTGACTTAGCTCAATTAAATGCCAAATGTCTAAATAGTTTCTTTTGTGCTTTAAAATCTGAAGACTACATGCGGGTTTTCACTTGCAAAAGCGGAAAGGACATATGGGATAGACTTTGTATAACTTATGAAGGGACTAATGAGGTTAAGCAATCAAGACTCAATATCTTATTACATGACTATGAGTTGTTTCGCATGAAACCTAATGAATCTATTTCTGACACGTACATAAGATTCACACAAATAGTCACTTCTTTGCATGCACTTGGTAGGGAATTAACTAATGTTGAAATGGTTAATAAGATTCTTCGTTATTTACCTAATGCTTATGATGCTAAAATTACTGCAATTATAGAGTCTAAAGATCTAAACATTTATTCTATTGACAATCTTCTTGATTCACTCATTGCTTATGAGCAAGGAGTAAGTCAAAGAAAGATTGATGCAGGTGAATCACAAAAGGAGAAGAATATTGCACTAAAGGTGGAAGAGTCAGAGAGTGAACACTCATAACCTGAGGATGAATATGATATTGCATTAATGACTAGACAATTCAGAAGCTTTTTAAAGAGGAAGCAGAAGAGACGCCAGCAATGGAATAGAGGTAAGTTTAACAGAAATGGCAAGGTTTCTAATGAAGTGATTTGTTATGAATGCAGGAAACCAGGTCATATCAAGACTGAATGCTCAAAACTCAAAACCACTCCTAGCAAAGAGAAGGTAGAGGAGAAACCAATTGTAAAGAAGGGCAAGAAGAAGTTTCAAAGAGCTTTCTGGGCGGACTCAGCTTCAGACTCATCTAAGACTGAAAAAGAAGAAGAAGTCACCAACCTTTGCTTGATAGCAGATAATGTTGAACAATCAGATCAAGAAGAGGTATGTGACTTAACCTATGATGAATTATTTAAAGTTTCTGAACACATGCATGATGCATATAGAAAAATGAAAAAGATGCATGCTAGTGTAAGTTTAGAAATGGAAGAGCTTATGAAGGAACAAGAAATCCTTAGGAAAGATCATGCGTTAATAGATGACAACCATATGAAACTACTTAACGAATACGATGACTTGAATAAGAATTTTGAGAATTTAAAATCATCCTATGCTGATCTTGAAAGAAATTTTAAAAATTTTAAGGATGAATCTGAGAGCAAAATATATCAAATCAATTATCTAAATCGAATCTTGAAAGATATGAATTCATTCTATAAACTGACAATAAGAGCTCTCGAGGATAATAGGAAATCCCCTAAACTTGAAGATTTTACAAATCCTAAATATTATCCTAAATTCATGAAATCCCTTAGAAGACAATCAAATGGAAGAAAACTTAGGAATACTTTTCCTAATGTTAAATGTAATAATTGTGGATTTTTGGGACATATAGCTCACACCTGTATCTTGAAGATGAAATCTAATTTGGTGTGGAGACCTAAGATGCATAAACCTAGACATATCATACATGCATCTGATTATAAATTGCTAAAAGGTGAACCCAAACTTGTTTGGGTTCTCAGGTCTAACATTTGAGAGTTTTGTAGGATTGCTCTCACACAAGACCTCGGGGGAGCATATGGTACCTGGACAGCGGATGTTCAAAGCATATGACTGAAGATACTGCTCAATTCATAATGCTGGAAGCCAGGAGTGGAGGCAAGGTTACACTTGGAGATAATACCACAAAGAAAGTGATTGGATCAGGTATGATTGGAAATATGAAAAACTTTTTCATAGACAATGTATTATTGGTTGAAGGCTTAAAACATAATTTGTTAAGTATAAGTCAGCTATGTGATAAGGGCTATAATGTAAAATTTTTACCTACTAGCTGCATATTAAGCCTAAATGGGAAAGGAGTTTCAAATGGAAAAAGGGTAAACAATGTTTACATGCTAGATTTAAATTGTATTCAATCTCCTACTATTTTTTGTTTGAAAACTGTTTCTGATGAATCATGGCTATGGCATAGGAGACTTTGTCATTCTAGTATGAAAAACCTTAGGAGAATTACCCAAAAGAATTTAGTGAGAGGTATACCAAAACTAAACTTTACTAAGAACCACCTTTGTGATGCATGTCAATTAGGAAAATAAGTGAAGTCCTCTTTTAAGTCCAATAAGGATCTTAGGACCAGTAAACCTTTGGAAATTCTTCACATGGATCTTTTTTGACCAGTAGGAACTGTAAGTCTAGGAGGGAAGGTATATGAATTTGTTGTAGTGGATGATTTCTCAAGATTCACTTGGTTAGATTTCTTTTTCATAAAAGTGAATCATTTGAGGAATTCAGAAATTTTTCAACTTGGATTCAAAGAAAACTAGGTTGTGAAATAATTTCTTTACAAAGTGATCATGAAAGAGAATTTGAAAATGAAAGATTTGAAAATTTTTGTAAAGAAAAAGGGATTGATCACAATTTTTCTGCACCTAGAACCCCTTAACAAAATGGAGTAGTTGAAAGGAAAAACAGAACATTAATAGAAGCCGCCCGAGCAATGTTGGCAGAATACTCACTTCCTAAATATTTTTGGGCTGAGGCGGTTAGCACTGCATGTTATGTTCTGAATAGGGTGAATGTGAGATCGAATTTAAATAAAACACCCTATGAGTTGCTAAAAGGTATAACACCTAACTTGTCTCATTTGCATGTTTTTGGTTGCAAGGTGTTCATTCATAATAATAGAAAATCTGCCTTAGGAAAATTTGATCCAAAATCAGATGAAGGAATTTTTGTTGGATATTTAAGTATTGGAAAATCTTATAGGGTATTCAACAAAAGAACTTTAGTCATTGAAGAAACCACACATGTTGTATTTGATGAATCTAGAAATTTGGAAGAGCCAAATGTTGTTGAAGATGAGATTAAAGAAAACTCTCAAAAGATTGATAGATTAAATTTGGAAGAAAATGTGGAAGAGAATTTGAAAAGAAAAAACCCTTTGCCTAGAGAATTGAGATTTTCTAAAAATCACCGAAGAGAATTGATAATAGGTGAACCTAGTGAGGGTGTTAGAACTATGCGTGGATTAAACAAAGAAGTCAATCATTCAGTCTTTATTTCAACTATAGAACCCACTAATATTGATCAAGCACTTTCTGATGAATTTTGGATATTGGCCATGCAAGAAGAGTTGAATCAATTTGTAAGAAATAAATTTTGAGAATTAACTACAAGACCAAAAGATCAAAGTATTGTTGGAACCAAGTGGGTGTTCAAAAATAAAATGAATGACTCAAGAGTAGTCATTAGAAATAAGGCTAGATTAGTTGCTAAGGGGTATAATCAAATTGAAGGAATTGATTTTGAAGAGACTTTTGCCCCTGTAGCTAGACTTGAAGCAATTAGGGTTTTACTTGCCTTTGCCCGTTTTAAAGGTTTTAAATTGTTTCATATGGATGTCAAAAGTGCCTTTTTAAATGGGGTAATTGAAAAAGATGTTTTGTAGAATAACCTCCAGGTTTTAAAAATTCTAAATACCTAAATCATGTTTTCAAGTTAAAAAAGGCATTATATGGATTGAAATAGGCACCTAGGGCTTGGTATGAGAGGTTGAGCACCTTCCTACTGGAAAGATCTTTTGAAAAAGGAAGTGTGGATACAACTCTCTTTTTAAAGAAATTTGAAAAGGATATACTCATTGTTCAAATTTATGTGGATGATATCATCTTTGGATCTTCAAATAAAAATCTTTGTGATGATTTTTCTAAAACAATGAGTAGTGAATTTGAAATGAGTATAATAGGAGATTTAAATTACTTTCTAGGTTTTAGCATTAAGCAACTTCAGGAAGGTATATTTCTTAGTCAAACTAAATATATTAAGGACATCCTCAAAAAATATGAAATGGACAATACTAAACCTGTTAGTACACCAATGAGTTCCTCAGTTCAGTTGGATAAAGACCTTAAGGGAAAATCTGTTGATCAAAAGAAATATAGAGGAATTATTGAATCTTTACTTTACTTGACTGCTAGCCGACCAGATATTATGTTTAGTGTTTGCTTATGTGCTAGATTTCAATCATATCCAAAAGAATCATATTTGATAGCAGTGAAAAGGATATCAAGATACTTACTAAGAACTCATAACTTAGGAATTTGGTATCCTAAGTTTAGCTCTTCATTTAAAATTATTGATTATTCAGATTCTGACTTTGCAGGCTGTATAGTTGATAGGAAAAGCACTTCTGGAACATATCAATTCATTGGAAATTCATTAGTTTCATGGTCTAGTAGAAAACAAAATTCAGTGGCCCTATCTACTACAGAAGCATAATACATTGCATTAGGAAGTTGTGTGGCACAAGTACTTTGGTTAAAACAACAGTTGATTGATTTAGGATTAACTATAGGCACTATTCCAATTTATTGTGACAATACTAGTGCTATTTGCATTTCCAAAAATCCTATTCAACATTCTAGAACCAAACACAGTGACATAAGGCATCATTTCATAAGGGATCATGTATCCAAGGGAGAAATTGAACTTACTCATGTTTCAACTGAAAATCAACTTACAGACATTTTTACAAAACCTTTAGCCTTTGATACCTTCAGTATATTAAGAACAAGGCTTGGTGTTATTGATTGGAATGCTTAAATAAAAATGTTTTTGCAACATTCATATTTATGTTTTATTAGTTTATTATTTTTGTTTTGTTTTGAATTTTGTGATTTTTGTGTGTTTTGAATTAATTTAATTTAGAGTCTGAGGTTTTATCTTTGTTTTTTTGTGTTTTGAATGTTTAGTTTGTTTTAGTTTGATAAAAATTAAAGAAATCCAAAATGTGTGAAAATCGTCCGGGATGAAACTTTTTCGTACTGGACGATGTGTGAAAAATTCAGTTTGCGTGATGTAAACCGTTTTGAGAACAGTTTTTAATGTAGTTCGTCTGTACGATCTTATGATCGTCCAGGACGAAATTTTTTCTCTCAAACATCGGGATGATTGAATGTAGCGGTTGAATGGATAAGACAGTTTTAAATGTGAAGTTCGTCCATAAGAACTTTTTGTTCGTCCAGACGAACAGACGTCATTTCATTGTAGGGGACGGTTTTCAACTGACATTAAAACGAATTAACTTTTGATTGTCTGTACGATCCATAATCAAAAAAGTCACAACAGAAAGGAGTGGGGTAATATTGATCCTATCACCTGCTTTAAAAATAATTGAAGATCAAAGAAGGAGAGCAAACTTCTGCACCTCAATCAGATTATCAGAATTTGATTGAGAAATTTGATAGACTTGAGACTCATGTTGATCAAAGATTTGATCAAATTGATGCTCAACTTCTGCAGCAGCAACGGGACATTGGTAGTATCAGAAATGAAGTTCATAAAATCAATACCAATGTTATGTTGATGACTTCCTACTTCAACCTATTTGGTGGCATTCCTCCTCCTCCAGAAGAATAGAGAATGAGAGATGATTTTTTTTATGTTTGTTGTACTTGTATTTATTTTAATGTTTATTGTGTTAGTGTTTATTTTAGTATTTGTTTTAGTTTGTTTTTATTAAAAGTTCAGTGTATTTTTTGTTGTTTTGATATTATGAAATGATCTTATAATCCTTTTCATAAATATCAATATATGTTGTAGTTGATTTAATTTTGGATTTTTTTTTTGTTTTGAGATGTATTTAGTTTTTATGAATTTCATTAGTCTTTTTAATCCTAATTGTGCTTAAATTAGATTGTGATTTGAGATTAATTACATTAGAAAATCTAGTCTTTCTAAATTTAAAATTTGTTATAACTTGTCATAATTAGAATTTTTAATCTCATATCTATTCATTTAGACTACATAAAAGTTAATATTATTATTGCAATTTAGATGTTTTCTTATTTTATATTTCATTAATCAAGTGATATTTATGCACTTAGAAAAATTTGAAATTTTAGATTATTGATCTTAGAAAGAATTGGTATCAATTACTCTTGAAAATTGTACAAAGAGTACAAAAATCAAAAGAAATGCGCAAAGGTTCGCAAATGTGAAAAAGAGGCACAAAATAAGCCCAATGTAAAAAGATGCACAAAAATGTGCCAAAAATTTAAAAAAGATGCACAAAGCGCCACATGTGGTAATTCTCTTCTTTCCAGATTCTTTCAATCTCTTAATTCAAATTGATCTTATGTTCATTTATATTTCTATTGAACTTTGAAATATAGAATTTTTATTCATCTTTCTTGTAATAATTTTCTATATTCAAATGTCTAAATTGAATCATGTTTTTGATAAATTCTTCTTACTTACAATATTATATCACTTCTTAAATTCTATAAATTTCTATGATTTACCTAATGTCATTAGTTTTAGATTGCATACCATATGTCAATCACTGTTTAGATTAAATTTTCAAATGAATTTCATATAATTACTTACATTTCTCGTCTATTTCTTCTTCACTTTTTGTTGTTGTCAAAAAGGGGGAGAAATTTGTGTTTGTATGCTTTATTTTTGTATTCTGATTTTGTAGCTTGTGTTTTGTTTTTGTATTCTGATTTTGTAGCTTGTAATCTTGTGTTATTGTCTTGTATTATTGTCTTGAAATTTTTTGAAAAACAAAAAATTGTGTTCTTTGGTTCAAAATGCCTCTTTATTTTCATGTATTTATCAATTCAGGGGGAGTTTAGGAGATTTGTTTAAATTGAAATCATACGAACAATAATTGTTTTGCCATCATCAAAAAGGGGGAGATTGTTAAGATAGTTACTATTTGCATGCTTTACATTTTTGCAACTTGTATAGTTTTGATGATTCCAAATATTATTGTTCAAATGTGTAGTTATCTCCTAACAATTTTAGAAGATTTGTATTTGCTCTTGTGTGTACTAACATTTCAGGAAAATCGAACTCCAAATTATGAAGGCTTCAAATTAAATTCAATATGAGATACTTTGTGAATTTGAAGCTTGTACTTTTATTTGAATTAAATTTGAAAGGGAGTGATTGTAATTGAGTGAATAAAAACATACACACATACATAAGGAGATCATATAAAATTTATAATGATCGTACGGGACGATACAAGATCGTACGGGACGATCAGACAGTTATCTTCTATTGAGCACATGGAACGAATAGGAACTAGCATGAAAAATTTTTTCAAGTCCTATACGTCCGGGACGAAATTAAAAATCGCCCTCTATAAAATTTTCGTCCAGACGAAATTAAATTATCGTACATGACGATTTGCTCTCTGTAAAATTTTCGTCCAGACGAAATTAAATTATCGTACATGACGATTTGCTCTCTGTAAAATTTTCGTCCAGACGAAATTAAATATCGTCCAGGATGTTCGGCTCTCTGTAAAAGTTTCGTCCGGACGAACCAATTTTCGTCCAGACGATTAACCGACTTAGAACTGTTTTCAGCAGTTTCTAGAACCGACCTAGTAATAACTGTTCGTACCGGACGAACTTAGTTCGTACGGGACGATCCGCGTGTACGAAGACATTTCGTACACATATACAAATAAGGTCGTTTCAAAGCTTTTAAGTAATATCGTCCAGGACGATCCACGATCGTACGGGACGATTCACTGCGTACAGAATTGAAAACTTGCAGTTTTTGGACGGTTTTTCTTATCTTTTGTATAAATAGTCCAAATTAGACTGCCACCCAATCTTTTTGTCATTTGATCTTTGTGCTTCTTGAGAGAATAGCTAAGGAGAGAGTGTGAGAGTGCATTCAAAGGAGGATTCCTACCACTGGAGCGTGAAGGCTTCACTTGGAGTTCAAAGGTAAGAATCTCTACTTGTGAATTGGGATTACTTCACTCTTTCCTTCTTCCTTCTAGATTTCTTATGAGAAGATCTGTCAAGGAGATCCGGTTCGCTACCGACACTTGGAGAGTGTGAATAGCCGAAAGGTTCGCTTCCTACACTTGGAGAGTGTGAACAGCTGTAGGGTTCTCTGCCCACACTAGGAGAGTGTGAAAGGACGGAAGGGTTCTCTGCCCACACTAGAAGAGTGTGAAAGGATGGACGGTTCTCTGCCAACACTGGGATTGTGTGAAAGGACGGACGGTTCTCTGCCAACACTGGGATTGTGTAAAAGGACGACGATTCTCTGCCGCACCGGGTAGTGGTGAAAAGAGTGTTTTGTAAAGGCTTCTCCGCCTTGCTGTGGGTGCAAAAGGAGAGTCACTATTGGTATTATTGCAATACTCATAGGGTGCCTCTAGGGAGTGGATGTAGGTCTGGTTTTAGACCGAACCACTATAAATCTGGTGTCATTTACTTTATTGTTTTTACGTTTCCGCATTTTATATGTAATTTTAAGAACTCTGTGGTTGAAAAACATTTTCTAGAAAAACTCAAAAGAAAAATTTTTATTTCGGTTCAACTTAAATTCAAAAGAGGGATTAAAATTTTTAAACTACCAATTCACCCCCCCCCCCCTCTTGGTAGCCTTGGGACATTTACTTAGGCTTAACAACCTATTTACTAGACTCAACAGGTTTTAACCGCTGTTCAGCCGCCGGTAAAGCACTGACGGCTGTGGCTTATCGGCAGTCGACGTTGTAATAACGACGATACTTTAACGGCGGTTAAACGGCCGGTACGCCACTGTTGCAAAACCGGCGGTCACCGGTGCTTTGACCGCCGGAACCTAATCGGCAGTATACACCGCTGGAAAACAGCCGGTGAAAAAAATCGCTGGAAAAACACCGCCGGAAAAGGTTTCCGACGCCATTTTTACTGGCAGTTTCTTAACTGCGGACAAGCCGCCGATATTTTTAAAAACCGCCGGAAAGCTAATGGTAACCGCCGAAACAAACTACCGGTAATAGGCGATTTTCCTGTAGTGAATGAAGTCAATACCTATTTACCATTTTCCAGTAACCTTAATTAACAAGAGAACATTTGAGATCTACTTAGGGTATTTTACCTCTCAAATGAATTCAAACTCTAATAATTATTTGGCAACACAAAAAATGGGATCAGCCAACATTATATAGACGTTTTCATTCTAGCTATTAATTAGAATGATTAAAGTTCTTTTAGAATGATTAAAAAGTTTCATTATCATCATCTCTTGAATATGGTACTAATTCGTAGAGTTTAATGAGGATCTTCATTAAAGATTGATACTTCATAGATGACCTTCATTATATTAAGTTCAGCTCCTTTATGGATCTTGAGTTATAGAATATCTTTTTATATGTTTCTCATTTCCTTTATGTGCCATGCCATTGATTGGACAAGTCTCTTTATAAAGTAACAACCTATCCAATTGTTAGAAAGCTCATAATAATATGGTAGGTGGATACTACCAAATTAAAGGTCATAAAAAGGGTAGGGCTAAACAATTGCATTGTTTGTTATTATGGTGTCGACTATAATGAAGTTATCAATGCACTATATTGGTAATTTCTTTCACTCCATATAATAGATAATGAGATTGCACATTCAATGATTTCTTTGGCGATAGCACTGGTCAATGTTGGTGGCTGCTTCTCAGTACTTTGCAATGTGATTATCTCATCTAAATTTTTTGGGATACTAAGTGTCATCAACCGTTGAGGTCGAGGTTAGTGCGCGAAGACTTTGAGGCCTTAATTTGGGGGAGATGAGAATTAGCATGTCTAGTGAGTTTGCGTGGGTGACATATATGGGTGCAAGCTCTAGGGTCCCTTGGACAATTTTTATGATCCAATCTTCCATTTTAGCTAGTTTTTTGTTTAGTGCAAACAATTGGTTATTCTCCATCTCCATTGATTCTTCTCTTTGTTCTTCCTTACTTTGTATTGGGAAGGCATTTCTTGTGATTATGTCATCAATCTAGTTAATAAGTGCCTCTAAATAAGCATGTTTAGTTCTCTTTTCTAGCAAAATAATATATATGCTACTGAATTATTTTGAGGACTTCATGTTGCTTCATTCTAGAATCTTCTAATACTTATTTGTAAGTACTCTAGGAAGGACTTCTAGTTTTTCTCTACTCATATATAGCTTTGTCATCAAGCTGATTTGATCTGATTGAACCAATGAGACCAACCTTTCTCCAAAGGCTTGCATCTTAGATGAGTTGTCCATTGTCAATACTTCACATAAAAGTTGGTGCATGTAAGAGTCGCTTTCAATTTTACGTGTTTTGAAGAAAGAATCGCTTTCAATTCTGCTAGATATGATATAAGGTCCGTTTGGGACGACTGTAATTTTTTTATAAAAGTGATTGTAAAGTTCCTATGGAGATAACAGCTTTTTTGAAAGCTCATATATAAATCAACTTTTTTGAAAGTTGCTGTAGAAAATAACTTCTTAGCATAAAAATTTATTAAAATCAATAAAAAATAGTTATCAAGCAAAAACTGAAGTTACAATCTGAAAAATAAAGCAATAAGAAAACTATCTCAAATGACGTCTTAGACTAATAGGCTTCGTTTGGAATAACTTTCTTACTGCTTTTTAAGATATTTTTTAATAAATTTTTTTTAAATTAAAAATTTTGCCTACGTTACCGAAAGCAAAAGCAACTCGTGACGCCAAAATCTATTAAATCTTTCACAGGTTGCATATCTCAATTGTGTGGATATGATCAAAAGAAGAAGCTTATTGAGAGGGGAAAAGAATGGGTCAGATATTTCTAACAGAAAGGGACAGAACTTAAAAATAAAAAATAAAAAAATATATATAAAAATAAGAAAAGAAAGAGACAGAACTTATAAACGTGGCATTAATCTTGTGATTATATGATCAGATTAAAAAAATTAATATATTTTCTTATTATTTGAACCACCAGAAATTTTTTTTTAGAGAAAAGTCTAACTGAAGGAGCACTTTTATTTATTTTATGGTTGTGTTTTGGTACAGATGATATCATTGACTCTGATCAGCTGACAGAAAATAAATTCTTCAAAAAGTCTTCAAGTTGTGAACCATATTTTTAAACATATTATTGATATATCACAGTTTTAGATTTTATTTAAGATGACTTTCTTATTGTTTCATAAAATTGCTTTAAGAAGTAAGTTTTATTTGAGATGGCTTCAATTCCTTAAACTAAGAAAATTAAGTAAGGAATTGAAGATATGAAAAAATTATTCTTTTAATGAATCTTATATGCAAAGTGACAAATATTGATAAGAGAATTTAATCTAAAATTAGATGTGATTTTTCTCTTTAGTGAAGTACCATCAATTCCTCCAAAAAGGCAACTTTCGAGTGATTACCTAATTCATTGGATGATATTTCTTATCCATTAAGGCTTCGTTTGGGACGATTTTTTTATTGCTTCTTAAAGCAGCTTTTTAGTACACAAATTCTAGAAAGCTGTTTACAGAAGCATGAAAAAAGTTGTCCCAAACGAAGCCTAAGTATCAAACTCCTATATGTTTCAGCACTACTGTTAAAAAGATTTTAACTACAATTTCTTGTAGAAATGAGGCTAATAAATGATGAACAAGTTTGTAATATTCAGTGTAAGAGATTATGTGTATATTTCATATATGAAATTTGATGATATTTTCAACGTGCAAGATGTAGGTGATTATGATTCAATGGATGCTTCAAAACTTAAGCATCCATTGGAGATATTAACCTTACTTTGTGATCAACCTGAAATTAACAAATGACCAAGGTCTTCTAATTTTTCATGTACCTTAGGGCTAAAAGGAACAATTTAAGGTATTGAGAATACATGGTTTACTAGCATTATGCTTGAGTTTGTCCTTATTGAGTTTAGCATTATGTTTCTATTTTAGAGCAAAAAGTGGTTGAAGTGGATGCTACATGTATATGCAATGAAAAAACTTTGAATTTAAGTGAAGAAATCAGGTAAAGTATGGTACATTTGTTGCCCTTTAAAAGCATGTTTGTTGAACTTGCAAGCCAAAAAAAGTGGCAAATTCAAGTATGATCAATATAGTGAGCCTTACATCGGAACACATTTTGACATTACATGTAAGATCTAAAGACCATTTTCAAGCTTAATCATTGCTTATTGGACATATGATCAAGGATGTGCTCGTAGCCCTTGATCCTAACATGAAACCAAAGTAAATCATCTCAACATTAAAAGAGAATATGATATTGATTTATATTATGAGATTGAATGGAGGTGTCATGAGCAAGTATCACCTTCATGACAAGGTTCATCGAAGCATCATTTTAAAAGCTACTATTACAACTTATTATGGTGCACAAAAGAAATCTCGGGACAATTGTTGATCGCCAATAAGATAGTGATGACTACTTAAAAGTTGTATATTCCTTTTTGGGTGCCTCTATTTAAGGATTCAAAAGTTCATTCCGCCTAGTGTGAAGTGTGGATGAAACATTATTGAATACTTTCTATAGATGATATTTGCTTGTGGTTGTGGCACACGATGCTAATATTCAGATTTATCATGTGGCATTTACAATTATTGACTTAGAAAATATTAAGTTATGACTGCATTTTATGATTAAATTAAGGTAATTATTAATAGACACATTGAAGAACTTGGAGTTTATCTTTGATAAACATATGATTATTGCCAATACTTTGTATATAAAAAAAAGGAGGTTCATAATGGTGCCCGTGATCATCATGTAGCAATGAATATCATATAAAATTTAAAGTCAATAGTTATCCCAATGAGTAATATTACTTATCTTCCAAAGCTTACAAAAGATTTGAGTTCTTTAGTTATTTTGATAAAATACGTGTTAAGAATTTGTCATAACATCTAATCTTATACTGAAGTTAACATTGAGAGACGAGCTTCTACTTTCTTCTCTAGAAATTAATACAACTTAATGACAAACTGTATTTCTAAGAGCAAGAATGCACGCTCTTATCTGATGTTTATAATGCTAAAAATTTTAAGGAACTTAATGCAAAAACAATTCTTTGATAGCCACGATATTGCAACAAATACAATAATTATTTTAGCAAAGAGAATTAAAGACGTTTGTGAAACTCTTGAATGAGGCTCATAATATGATTGATCCGCACGTCCCCTCGTCTGCGCGCGATGAGGGTGAGATTCGAACCGTGGTTTCTCCGTGTAGAATCCAAGCAATCAACCGAAATGCCAATTATGCAAATATGTTCTTGTTGCCAATATTATTTATTTAAAGTATATTCTGACCGAAAAGCAATTAATTATTTAAAATTTTTTTAAAATAAAACAAATTAATTTAAAATAAAAAATAATATTTAATATAAAATAACAATTAACTAACTAAACAATTTTAAAATGAAAATTAATTAAATAGTTAATATAAGTTTTAATTAATTTTTGTTAAATCATTTACATAGTAAAAATTGTATTCATTTTCAATAAATTTTTTAAAGCCGCCGGAAAAGTGAAAAAGCCGCCGGAAATTCCGCAGGAAAATTCCGTGAGAAAAAACCGCCAGAAAAGCGTCGGAAAGCCGCCGGAAAGCCGCCGGAAATCGGTGATTTTCCTGTAGTGCCATTAGTCAATTTGAACTACAATACCTTGAAGATGAACTTAATGTTATAGAAGAAAGCATGTTCATGCATGAAGTTTAATGTTAGGCCTTTCATGTGATCATGCATTAGTAGCGGCTGTGGATCGAGGTTTTCGTTATTATTTCTTATGTACAAAGTCTTATGTACATGAAGTATAATTAGTTGTATACGTTGGAAATATATATATATATATATATATATATATATATATATATATATATATATATATATATATATATATATATATATATATGAATTTATGTCGCATATGGTCTCAACATTGATCGAATTCTATTCAAAAGTTATTTAAATCAAAATTTGATCTTAAGAGACTTACAAAAAGTAGTCCATCATTCAAAAGAGATATTTTAGTTTGAAATTTTATTTCAAACATATTTCACAAGAAAAGAAACGATTGGTATATTTCTTCACTTTAAGATATTATAGGACGTATGAACTCTAAATCCAATTAGTAAATTAATAAATCGTATTATAATGTGATTAAATGTTTAAAAATACATCGTTGAGTTGACATAAAGTGCAAAATAAATTTTATTGATTTTCTCAGCGTAATCATTTTCTTAAATAATAAATGAATAATACTCTTCAATAAAATAAGCCTCATTTTCTCAATGCAATCAAATCATAAATAATTTAGCTTCCAAGACATGAAGGTTATGATAATAATTGATTGTAACACAAATTTATTTGATAATTTTTTAAATTTTTAATTGCATTACCTATATATAATATACGCATATATTTATAGCACTTCTCATCAATTAATTAAAATTAAGTTATAAAAAATAATTTACTTGACTTTGATTTACTTAAAATTATAATCAAAATTGTCACTTTTAGCTCGAGTCTAATTTGGTTTCAATCAAAATAATTTTTTTGATGGGTTGAGATCGGCTTACTAAATTTGACTTTGGGTTTATTTGGGATAATTTTTTTCCGCTTTACTTTAATATCATAATCACATTCTATTTGGCTATTTCTTTCTTGTTGTTTTCAATAAATTTTTCGTGCTAGGAAGCTGCTTTCTATAGTAGTTTTAAAATAAATTATTTTTGCCCAACAACTTTACAATCACATTATAAAAAGATGTAGTCATCCCAAACAGACTCTTAATATCACCTGTAATTTCACAATTGGGGTAATATTAAAGTCAAATTTAAATTAGGATATATTTGGGACGGTTGCAACTTTTTAATAAAGATAATTCTAAAGCTGTTGTGGAGAAAATAACTTTTTCGAAAGCTGCTAGAAAAAATAGCTTCTTAGTTCAATTTTTTTTTAAATATCAAGAAAGCACCATCCAAACAAAATTATGATCATGATATGAAATAGGGTTTTTGTGTGGTGGCGGCGTGGCCTTCCCCCGCCGGCGGGGGCATTTTTTCACGGTCGGTTTGCTCAGGAAAGTTTTCCCTACTCTGTTCTCTTGCTCTCTTAGGTGTTAGCTTCTTTTTCTCGTCTTTTCTTCTGGCTGTTTCGTTATGCCTCCGTCTCTTTTGAGAGACCCTGGGTTTTTTGGTGGGGTTTCTCATCCTAAGTCCTTTCTCCAAGCTCTTGCGGGTTCTACTTCTTCCTTTCCTGATCTGAAACGGTCTACTTTCCGTGGCCTCCCTGCTTTGTTGGTTTCGGATGATGAAATTAGGGCTTTAGCGGAACCTTTTAGGTTTTCTTTAGTTGGCTTCTTTCCGGGTAAACGGCCTCCTCTTGATGCTATAAGAAAATTTTTTTTTAACCTAAAGTTGAAGGGTGATGTTTCAGTTACTGTCCTGGACTCTACCCATATTTTGATTAAATTGGAAAATGATTTGGACTATTGCAGAATTTTTTGTCATCGTTCTTATTTGATTTTCAATTGTTTTCTAAAAATTACGAAGTGGACACCGAATTTGGATATCGGTGTTGAGTCGCCGACCATACCGATATGGATTTCTTTTCCTCATCTCCGACCGCATTTTTTTGCTCCGAGGATCCTTTTTGGATTGGGGGAATTATTTGGTAAACCTCTGAAAATCGACGAAGCTACGTCGGTTGGATCTCGTCCCTCGATTGCCCGTGTTTTAGTTGAAATCGATATTACAAAAAATTATCCTAAACTAGTTTGGTTAGGTTCTGATTTATTAGGGTATGCTCAAGAGGTGGTTTTTGATGATTTTCCTCATTTTTGTGATGTTTGTAAAAAATTGGGGCATATTTCTGGTAAATGCAGTTCTGATCTTGCTCCGGCTTCTGTTGCGGAACGCCCTGTGGAAATTCATTTAGGTGGTGTGAATGACAACAAGGGTGTTAATGATGATGTGGTTAATGTTGATGAAGTTACTTCTGTGGGAAAAAATCTGCGTTCTGTTGATCCTGTGGGTTGTGCTACAGATATTGGTTTGCCTCAGGAGAATTTGGATGGCTCTGTGGATTTGCATTTGGGTATCGGTGCGCCTCTGGCTGCGGAAAAATCCTCTTTATCCCCCTTTGCTTTACCTTTCGATCCAGTGTTGGATGGAGGTGTTAGGCAGGGAATGATTCTTGAGTCTTCGGCTATTGCTGTGGTGACGGAAATTAATAAGGATAATATGAATGTTGATATTTCTGATAATTTACCTTCTAATGATTTGAATTCTTTTGGGGCTGTTAAGGTGACAGAGGTCGAGGAAGGTGGTGCTGGGGTTGACTTGTTTGCTGGTGTGGAGCCGAGTAGGGTGGTAGTTTTGAGCCCGTCGTTGATTGTTGAGGAAGGGACAAGTGTTGTTGAGATTCCTGTAAAAGCGGTTGATGCTCATGTATTGGCTGATTTGGTGGGGAAGTATTCGGGTAAAGAGATTAGGGAGCAGAACAATTGGTTGAATGATTCGTCGGAGGATTCTGATTTTTCTGAGTCGGATAATGATTTTTCCCTGGCTCGTTCTTCCATTGCTTCCCGAGGGAAGTTTTGGGGGCGTGGTCGTCGTAAACGATGATTTGCAAAGTTTTCTGGATGTTCGTTTCGTTGATTTTTTTGTCAAAGGCTTGGCTCTATTTTTCGTTTGGATGCTACGACTGGCTGAGGACAATGATGTGGTCGGGCTTCGCGTCCCGGTCGTTTTGCTGGTGGCAACCGATTATTTCTGGATGGTCCGTGCGGGGCGGCTTGGACGTTGGATGCTTGGACTGCTTACTGAGCCCATTTTTAGCTTGTCGTTTTCATTTTTTGGTCGATTTATCGCTGTTGTATTTTGTAATCGCTTTGGTTTTTTAATATAGTTATGTTTTTTGTTAAAAAAAAAAAAAAAAAAAAAAAAAAAAAAAAGAAGTAAGAAAGTTGTCTCAAAAGATGTGTTAGCCGGTCTCTCTTTAAAATAATTCTTTTAGTATGAAAGAATATCAAATAAAAATAATTCAAAATGATTTGAATAAAATTTTTAAAAAAATTCTAATACTTTTATTCATTAGATTATATAGTGGGAGGCAACAATAGCTTCCAATAACTGCTAGTATTTGACATCAGTGATTATAATAGAAGTGATTTGACAGTGATTTCATGTGTGTAATAATAGCTTCCAATAATCACTAGCATGCAACAAAAGCATATAATAATCACTGTCCCCATCCATAATGAGTGTGAAAAAATGATAAGCTTCGAAATAATCACTATCAAACGCTTATTCTCGAGTTTTTATAATGCTCCTTAGTACACATGAAGGTGCCCAATTAAGCTTCGAAATTATTATAGCTTTTAGGTAGGTACATTCAAAGCTACTTAGCACATCTACAAGGCACTTGGCTACCATGCATGCAAGCCCTTAACAATTTATAGCTTATGGACTTGATTAGGAACTAGACCAAATAAGTTCTCAAAAACTTTCAAAGTTACTAGCCAACCTTTAAATTACTCATCATATAAATAATGAATATGCTAAGGATATTTATGAAAATCTCCTCCTTGAAGATCAACTTAGAGCTCATAACAAGTTAATTATGGTATGATATAACTAAAAATTGGCTAGATTTATTCATTCTTTATAGCAAGCAATAGTAAGTTTTATTATACAATTTTACTTCTATTACTGAAATATTGCCTTTACTGTAATGCTGAACCTTAGCCTTTATTGTCAAAATAAAGGCTAATACATTCTGACATATCTTGATTGACTAAAATCACATCAGTATGTAGTTTATCATATCAATTTAGTGCAAATCTCATAATCACTATCTATATTTCTATCTCATTTTTATGTTTTGATACTATTAATAAGAGTGTTCTGTTATTCATAGATAACTAAGAATCTAACATTCTCTTAGATACAATGAAGGTGCATTGATACATATAGCCTCAAGTTAAGCAATGAAGGAAAGGATGAAATGGATCAAGAGGCATCCATGACAAAGTTGCAAGAATTTAAAGACCAAGAAGTTGAGTTTGATAGTAGGGCAACTAATAAGAATTATTCAGGGAGTTTTAGAATGAGAGTCAATGTCATCTTTTTTAGTTAAGATTCCAAAAGATGGATCATCTAATTTTATCATCCATAGGCTAGAATTGAGTTTCATAGCACTTAAATCTAATGTAATAATTGATGAGAAGTACCTTCCTAAGATCACTACTAAGTTTCCTAAACCTTGATATGTAGAGAAGTACTAATTTAAATTATCAAATTCAATTTATGTGGACATTGCAAAGATATAAAAAAAAGTTCATGATGACTTATTTGGATTAATACAAAAGAAAAATGGATCCAACTAATAATGTTGCTTATTATATGGTGAATACCTCTCTTTTGAGTATAAATAATGCACTTAAGTGCCAACTTTTCTTCACTACCCGGCAAGTTATAAAAATAGTGTTTTTTAACCCTCTTTAAGAAATTTTACTTCCTTTATTAAGTTTAAGAAGTGTTTGTAATTTAATTTGCTAGTGCCAAATAGCCACTGAAGAATTCTCAAGATTTGTTGAATATAAAGCATGAATAGGTAAAGCCTTTAGAAATTATATTATTCATTTTTTATGAGAGTTAATGGAGATTAAAGGCTTAACTAGGGATAGTAAAGTTGCTCGAACTCGCCAACATTCATATAAAAGCAGAAGAATGTGGTCATGCATCAAATGTTTCATCATCTCAATATTGTGAACCTGGATTAGTAGGGAACATGAGGTGACTTCTCATGGACCAATGGAATTATAAAAATAACTAGCATAAGTTAGTTGAGAAGTTGCAATAGAAAAAATAACAACACTAATAATGATATCATAATTGTAATTTTAACCCTAATAGGTAATTGCAAATATAAGTTATTTTGATTTGTGAAGAAGGGATAGGTGGTTGCAACGTCAATAGTCCTGACTATTATTGCATTTAGAGTTTATTTTGATGGTCCATGTGAATTGAGCATTATATAAATTATTTAGTTGATAGAAAGCTTAATAAATTTTATTCATGATATCTAAGTTAAATGGCAAAGTGTTGTTGACCTCATTTTTGAATAAGGTTAAACATATCCTCTTAAAGCTTAACCGTAGCATCGATGTTTCTTGCCTTAGTGTAAATTCCATCCCATAAGACCCTCTTAGGTGGATTCCTAAGTAGTTATCATTGGATACCTTAAAAAACTCAAAATCTTATGATGCTTCTTATCATAAGACTCTTCTAAATCTTCCAAATTCATTTAGAGTATTTTCATTCTTCATTCTTCATTCTTCATTCTTCATACTTCATTTTTGAAAGGTAGGATTCAATCAAAAATCTAAACCTAAATAGATTTATAGGTTGGTCACCCAATCAACCTTAAATTGACCCAAGAAGCTCTTAGAGACCTTAGGATATTCCTTTATGACCTAAGGATGGTACTAGACCCCACCTAGTTAGCCTTAGATCAAATCCTAAGAATTCCTATAATTGCCTAAATATTATAAAACCTAGGTCCTACCCTATGAAACTTTTTACCTTAGGACTTATCCTAAAGGATTTGGATCCATTCCAAGATTCATATCATTGTTCAAGGAGTCTTTGTCAATGCTTTTGGTCTTTAATTAAATAGGGCTTAACCAAGGTCAATTGTTGACCTAAGACCTAACCTAAATACCCAAATGTGGTTATTTGGTTTGGGACATGAATGTAAATGCTCTTAGTCAATATTAAAAATATTTTGACTCAAGTTTAACCTATGGTCAATCCAAAATTGACTTAAATCCTAAATGAATCATAAATCCAAATCTAAACCTAACCATGTGACCTTGACTTTGAGTCTAAACTATTCTAATCCATATTAATATCATTTGGAATCATGTTTAACCCATAGTCAAGCCCTTTGACCATGGCTAACCTATGGTTGGCCCTAAAACTCTAAAACCCTAAATTTGTAATTAAGCTTCCAAACATAATTTATGCTTGGGTTTTGATTTTAAATAACTGTAGATAATTTTAAAATATTTAGAACCATGCCCTGCCATTCATTAAGCCTATTTAACCACTGGCATTTAACTTTGTTGGAACCATGAGCCCAACCTATTCCTCAAGTTTTGATGATGACAAATATTATTGGATAAATCATTTGATATTTTTGCAATGTATATATGTTATTTTTTGTACTAATATAATTTCAAGTTTGGTACAAGGACTATAACATCACATAATATACAAGAAGCCAAGCCAAAAAGTGAGAACTCAATAATTATAGTTTTTATAAAAGTCAAATATGTAGTACGAGTTAGTGTTTTTCTTTTCTTGAGTCTTTTTGTATTTAGGTGTATACTGAGATGAAAACCGAGGATGCACTCACAAATGAGGGAAATGTGAACACTTGACTTGACTAGAAATCATATTGTACGATCAATTATTCCAAAAATTTAAATCAAGTGATAAAATTAATAAAATTAAAATCCATCATAACTAATCATTTCGTATGACCTTAATCATACAGTAAAATCAGTTAATTTGATAAATATCCACACAAAATTTTGGATTTCCAAAAATAAGAACATTGGAAATTTGAACTAAATCATATTGTACATGTAGTAACGAACTTACATATTGTAATCTATTAATCAAGCAATCAAATCATGTCAAATCTTAGTTATAAGTCACACTGTATGATCTAAACTGGATAGTGCGAACAAACAAAACTTTCATTGGATGAACCATTATTCATCTAGGATGAACATTATGGTGATTCAATTAATCATACTATATTTTTCATATCGTACAGTTTGATCTAATAGAACTAAAAATGTGTATTTTCTCATTTTGACTAACTAGATTATATGATCTTTACTTCATATTGTACGATTGTTTGATTAAAAATGTTTTTTTGAAAAAGATGAATTCTCTTTGGGAAAGATTAATTTCTGAAATTATAATTTTAAAATTGAACACGTCATTATGAATAATATATCACCTCAGGAGGTGATCATATTGTTCCCTAATGGGTTCAAATTTTAGAACTTTGAATCCATCCTGATTATCGTAGTCAAATTCATGAAAGAATTAATATGACCCCGAAGGGTCAAAATTAAATTCGATTGAGTATTTGACTATAATGATCCGGATAAGAGATCGCTAATTTTATAATTAAAGTAGTGATAATACAATAAGATATCTTACTGAGGAAAGAGGATGTTGTCTATTATTGATTATTTGAATATGATGAAAACAGTCGACATTTTTTATTTTCCAAAGAGAATTAATTGAGGTTTTTAAAATTTGATTTTTGAAAATTCAATATGGGTTCTAAATCTCCTACGAGTGCAAGTTATCATAGTTAATTACATCGTAGGTGTTGCAACCCATGACCCCGAGTTTGAGATTTTGATGATGCCAAATAATGAGTGTTTTGGAACTGCTTTTCATTGATTATTATTTTATTTGTTATTTTCCTTGAGCACTAACATTTCAAGAAGATCACAAGTGACTCCGGAAGAAAGGAAAACTCAAGACCGGGTAGATTAGGAGTATGAGTCAAACATTGTATTTTCCATTTATTGTATTTTTTACTTTATTGAGTCTGGCCACATAATGCGTAAGAGTAAGAGCAACCATGCACACACACAGGGGGAGAGTTCTTTTTTAACTGCAAAATATAAATAAAATTCTTCTCTGGAGATCGTACTGTACGATTTTAATTCGTACCGTACGATCCAAGATATGTGGGCAAATCTGTGAATAGATCGTACTGTACGAAGTATTTCGTACTGTACGATATGTTCAGATCCAAAACCCTAGCCGTGTTTTAATTTAAGCAAGTGATTTTGCGCCGTTCGTACTGTACGAACCTGTTCGTACTGTACGATCCGTTTTTAATACTTACTTAAATTAACCCGTGATTAGTGCATGTAATTCAGGCCTAATCAAAATTTGAACATCGTACTGTATGATTGTAATCGTACCATACGATGAACAGAGACGACATCCGATCGTCCAGACCATCGTCCTGTACGAATAGTATCTTGTTGGATCGTACCGTACGATATTATATCGTATAGTACGAATTGTTTTTGAACTGTTCGTACATCTTCGTATCAGGACGACGTCTGTTTATGAAGATCGTACTGTACGATCCCAGATCGTACTGTACAAACAGTAACGGCTACTTTTGAATTCAGAGGTTTTTGGAGCCTTTTTTAGATATCAATCAAGTTCTTTTTGGGTAATTTTTACAGAGGGTGTGAACGTGATTAGAGAGGGATTCCAAGGGAGAAAACTCTAGAGAAATTCTTGAGGGTTGAGAGAGGAAGGAGGAGGTGAGCGTTGTGAGGGAGAAGAGGTGTGAGGGAGATCACACGGTTGCTCCAAGCTTGCTGCATCTTGCTCCTCCTGTGGCCCGAGAAGGATTTGAGGGAGGATCTCCAAGGGAAAGGCTCGTCTACATCCGTTACCTCGAGGTTCTCTGCCTTCTCCAGGAGGGAGAAAAACGAGAAGGTTCTCTGCCGTCGCCAGGAGGGCGAAAACAGAGTTTGGTATTCCGCCACGCCGGGTTGGTGAAAGGGAGGTTTGTACAGGCTTCTCCGCCTTGCCGAGGGGGGCAAAAGGAGAACTATTTTTATAGTGAAAATCCCAGAGTGGAGGACTCCGGGGAGTGGACGTAGGTCATATTTTGACCGAACCACTATAAAATTCTTGGTGTGTTCTTTCTTTATCATTGTTTACTCTTTGCTTGCACTTTAAATTTGTCATATCTATTGCATGTGAAATTTTGTGAAAGTAAAATTGCATAAATCTTTGTTTTAAAATTTCAAAAACAACAAAAAAATTAGAGCTAGTTTTACAATTCACACCCCCTCTTGCCGTTTAGTAATTTCAGTAGGGAAACCTGAGTTTTCTATGAATACTTCTGATTAAAATAGCAGTAAAATTTTTATTTAACATTTCAAAACTTGATCTCAAAGGAGGTAATGATTAGAATTTTCAAATGGGATTGATTCAAGGTTGAACACTTATTTTTTATTCAAAGGAAGAAAAGTTTGGAGGTTCTTTGGGATTTTAAAATATTTCATAAGCACCCTATCCTATCCTAATTGTTGGACTTGAATTTGAGTGAAAGAGATTTAAGTTTGAGTGGTTGATTTTATTAGAATGTTAGGATTAGATTCCCAGATATTGAGATCTTATATCTTAAGCTTGTCTCAGAACTTAAGTCTAAATTGGGTACTAAAAATTAGTAACCCAAACCTAACTAATATAATACAGGTTCTAGACTTACCCAGCCTAGACTAGGGAGCCAACTAAACCACCTAAACACTTTTAAACTATGAGTCTGGTCTTTTATGAGAGTGGTAGGGACGTTATATTAAGTTAAGTTTGAGAAAAGCGTGGCTGACATTTAGAGTAGATCCTAATTGGCCCCTTAACTTATGTTGGATATTTGATGCTTAAAGTAAAGCAATTAGAATTTTAGACACATTTAAATATGTTTCTAATACAATACGTGCTAGTTGATTTGAATGCTTGAAATCATATATGAAGTAATTTTTAAAAAAGAATTAAAAATAATTTTATCCTAGAGACTGCACAACATTTCCTTGATAGGACAGCACCATAATAGGTCAGGTAACCTGTTCGAACTCACAGACAGGGATGTACCTAACAAAAAAAAATGCATCAATATACTATGCAAACTCCCGATGGTTTCAAGGCTTACTTCTTAAAATTGTTAGAGTTACTATGTGAGCTTAAATTTTTTAATTTTAATTAAAGTATAAATAATTTGTACGTACCCTCATGAGCCTCTGATCGAGTTTTAGGCTAAATCAAAGATCGACATATAAAAGCACCAAAATGTTACTAAAAGCATGCAATCCTAAATCAGAATCAACACATTAATCAATCAATCAAATTAATTAAATTAATTCAAAGTCATGTGGCAAGTGCCACTTAATATTACAATCCAGAGTTTATAGAAAAAGTAAAGTGGTCTGGCACCACTGACTATAACCTGGATTCTACACCTAAGACTCAAGCGACTTTAAGAATAGGTTTTCTCATTATCCACTTCTTTGTCCTTATGCAGGGCTTCTTAGATTATCAGGTTTGGATATCAAAATGAAAATAAACTCTCCCTAAAAAAGAGTGTTATCTTTTCTCTTTGGATACTTTGATAGTCATCCAAATTTGGATCTCCAAATGGATAAGGACTCTCCTTTAAGGGATGTCCCTTCCCCTTTGGATTCCAAATTGGATGTTTTAACATTCCAGCTCAAATAGTCACTTTGACTCAATTACAACTCAAATACAATCAAATTACATTTAAATAAAAAGTAAAATCTAGAGTCAATAACCTACATGGTTATTTTAAGTAGTTATAATCAAATCATCTCAAGAAGTTAATATTTGAAATTAAAATACTTAATTCACAGTCATGCTTTTCCATGTTCTTTTAATTTAAAGGGGGACATAGCAATTTTTGAAGCACATGCATAAAACATTATTAATTTAAAGCTTAATTCTTATGCCCCCTTTAATTTTTATGCCCTGTATGAGCATGATCATCTACATAAGATTGAATTAGTATAAATCATCCATAACCTAGGGATAGATCTAACATAGAATTCAATCACATTATAGAGTGTATAAATTAATTAAACAATCGCATCAACATCAACTAATAATATACAAAGAAAGATCGAAAAACCCAATACACAGTAGAAAAATAAATACCAGCCTATCCTAAAATTAGAGTTGATTTTTCTAGCAAATAATCTAAAGTGTGTGTAAAAGCTTGTGTGGTTTGGATATGTCCTATATAGATAATTAATTAAAGTTGTTTGAAGTTCTAGTTGGTTAAAAGCTTTAAGAGGAATATTTAATTAAAGTTTAAATCTTAATGACTTAAAATTAATTTTAAGATGAGTTTTAAAGATTGGGTGATTACTATATTTGTTAACCATGGCCATTAAGTTTATTTCACCTTCCTTGGGACTAAGTTAATAGCCATGTAGGCCTGGGTTACCTAGTAGGAATTGATATGATTAAGTGATTTGATTTAATTAAAATTTAAAAGTTTATGTATTTTATTAAAGATTGATTGATTATTTGTTTTATAGTTAGATTAAGTTTTTTTTGGATTTTTAAGTGATTTTTTAAATTTTAGAATTTTTTTAGATTATTTTAATCATATAATTAAGAGTCAAAAATTAACTATTTGATTAAGAATGATTTCTAGAAAATTAGTATTTCTATAAAATTTTAGACCTTAACATGATCAGTTAGATTATAAAATTGTTGGATTTGGATTTTTTTATATTTAGTTATTTAAGCTTGAAGTTTTGACTTGAGTTTATCTTAAGTTTGATCGAATTGTTGACTTTTTTTATTTTGACTAATTTTTGAAGGATTGAAATTTTTAATAAATATCATATTTTTATATGAGTTTGATCAATTTGGAGTTTTTTAGAATTAATTATGATTTTTAAAGTTTGATAATTATTCGAATTATTTAATTGATTTAATTAAGGGGTTTTTAATGGTTTGAGTCAAAATGAATTCCAAACTTCTTAAAATCACCTCCAAAGACCAAAAATGATCTAAGGATTAAGTCAAATAGTTTTTGACAACTATTTTTCAGTGCATCCAAAAAAACTTTTTATGATAAAAAGTTGTTTTTGAAAGCAGTAAGAAAACTATTTCAAATGAAGCCTAAATCCAACAAAACCATCTTCATGACTTCGCTTGAGACAAATTTTTTACTATTTTCTAAAGCAACTTTTGGTAAAAAAAATTCTAATTCATAAATTTTTTATACTAAAAAATTGCTATAAATTGCTATAAAAATCAGTAAAAAAAAACTATCTCAAATAACACCTACATAGAGTCATTTTCTTATATCCAATCACCGAAAATTATGTTAACAAATCAATCATTCAATCCCATACATAAACGATCATGCAGATTCCCAACCAAGATTTGTCCGACAAAATCACATGCCCGGCAGCTCTGATGTCTGTATTAATTGTCAATTATTCTCTCTGATTAGATTTGATCAACTCCTGTGGTGTCTAAATCGTTTAACGCAAAATTCGTTCCAATAGTTAAAATTTATTTCTAGAATGTTCTACATAAAATTTATTATAAATATATTAAAAAAATTACTGATTTGATTTTAAATTCGAAAATTTAAATGTTCGTTCGGTGTGACCACGAAAAATATAATTTTTAAGTCAAATAAAAAATTACCGTTGTTTGCCAGTAGCGACACTTGGCTAACACCGCCGCCCCGCCGCTATCCCCCGCCACCAGTGGCGGAGCCAGAAAATATATTTAGGGTGGTCCTAATTTTTTTTTTTTAATTTTCCTTTAACTTTTTACATTCAGGCTTAGAACCAATATAATCAGTATTAAAAATGATAAAACTTTGGTAGTAAATTAATTGATTTTCTTTCTTCATAAAATGACTTCAATCATCAAATCACTTGATTTCTGCTAGAACATGCTTAATATATTAATTAAATATGTGATATTAAAAATCTCATTGCACAAAAAAAAATTCATAAAATCTATTTAAGATCGAATTAATATATGATTAAGATAATATCATTCAAGAAAAAATGTAAATAAATAGGAAATTAAATTGGGAGTGATTTGAATGGATGATCAATCTTAATCATGGACCGTTTATTGGGCATTTAAATGTCTTAGTAATATCAGAATTTGGTGATCTTGGGCTCGTTGGATTCGTCTTGTCTAGCCGCTCGATTCGACTATAAGAATGTCATTTTTGGAAACCGTTTAGTAATATAAATTATGGTTTGAACCTTTCAAATATGCTTCGGGTCTTTGATTTGGAGTCATTTGGGTTCGGATTGAGTTGAATTTGGTGTTGTTGGGTTTGTATTTTTGAGACGTTCAGTTCGACTATAAGTTTATTGAAATCGGAGTTCATATGGTCTCCAATTTAATTCTTGAAATTACCAACTTAATTTTATCTTGAGATTTAAAAAAAAACAATCAATTTTTTTAGGGGGGGCATGTGCCCCCCCTTGCCCCCCCTCCATCCGCCTATGGCCGCCACCGTCAAGCTCGTCTGTTGCTGCCATCATATTTAGACTTTATGCTATACTTATTTTATTTTAAGTCAAATAAAAAATTATTTATAATTATTTATTTTACACTGCATTATTATTATTATTATTATGAGGACAAATTTTCAATAATATCTAATTCTATACAATTTCTCACTCTTCCTAACCAGTCCCGTCATCTTAATTAATGATAAATTAATTAATAAAATATTCTGGCAGCAAACGCACGCTTTATGTGGAGAAGGAAAAAAAAATACAGTATATCTATGTGAATCCCAGAATATTATTAAAATTTTGACACTTCAAATGATAATTATGACGACTTTTTTAATTAATATTTTTTTATAATATATATATATATATATATATATATATATATATATATATATATATATATATATATATATATATATATATATATATATATATATAAAGGTAACCCATAATATCTAATAAGTTTTTATCATGAGAGAGGGGAACTCGCTTAAAGAGTAAAGAGAATGTAATCTAGCAGTAGGCTATTTGGCATCAACTTGTGGATTCATTGCCACTCTCTCTCGATGGGGTCATATCATCTAGTGGTGCCTTAGTAGGTTAGACAGATGTCATTGTGCTTAGCAAGGGTCGACGGAGAACTCACTTTGTACTAGTCTAAACCTTATTGGCCATTTGCCTCAACAAGGCTCGCTCATTCATGGCAACTATTTCCAATCAAGGCCACTCGTATATCATTGAAATCCTCGATCCAATTACAAGAAACTCACTCCTCAGAAACCCTAGCTACGATTTCCCAGGCTGAGTTAGTTCTCGATTCATAGGCTTTTCCATTTAAGGGAACTGACCTCTTAAGCCCGATGATTCAAATAGTGCATTTGTTGAATCTTCCTCGCATCCATATGTCTCGCTTCACCGAATCACTCCATACACCAGATCCCAAAATTCACCCAAGCCGCTTGAACTTAAAGACTTACCTAAAGCACTCACTTAGGGGTAATCACATTAGAGGTAGAAATCCATATGGATATCAACTAGCTAGACCACGCGTTTATGTCTTTCATGTCATATATTATGCTTTCTATTTCCTTGAAATGTAGGATTTCTTGTTGCCATTAGATCCCTATAAGTAAAGGGTGATTAGGCATTTAATTGGATATTTGTTAATTCCTATTACTTCATGTGGATTTTATGTATAGACTCCAGAACTTTTCTCTAACTCTCCATACTCACTCAAACCGAACCTAATTTTAGATTCTAACCTATCAACCACCTGCTAATAAGGTAGAGTGTCATACTTGGACAAATTTTGAATCCAATGTCCTCAAAGGTGTGGTGAACACAGATTGATGCAAGTGGCTAGAAGGCAAGTACGACTAAAAGAGTAGAAAAATCTTAAGTTTTTTAGTAACATGGAGAACCAAACCTATATCATTCATGTTGATTTATTGGAAATAGAGTAATGGCTTATTAAGATGATTCAAGATGCGATGGGAGGGATGTAGAGGAATGCTCCCAGAGAGAGTACGTTATAAGGACAATTTGATTTAATAATTCATCACAAAAGGGCAAATATTAGTGTGCTTACTTTGACACTCAATGCTAACTCTAGTCACACTAACACTAGTGATGAGAAGTATAACCCTCAACCTCAGTGAGTTCAAAGGAGAAAACCCAAGTTAAACAACATGTTCTTCGAGAAAAATAAGTTTATCCTTCAGCACTATGCTTCAAGATGAACTCATCTACTCCCTTAAGGATAACCTCAATGTCTTTGTATGGAAAGTAGCATAGATGCTAAGAATTGATATAGAAGTCACCTACCAAAGGCTGAATGCGAAGAAAGTAGCTTGGCCTATCAAGCTGAAAATAAGAAAGACCACAACTATCTTAGCTAAGTTAATTGAGCAAGATTTCAGCTAGCTGCTTGATGCAAAGTTTGTTATGGAGCCGCAATACTTTGATTAGATTTCAAAACTTGTAATGTTCCAAAAGGTGAATGAAAAATGGAGAATGTGCATCATATTTGTTGTGTCTTGTAATATTCATGGTGAAAGAGAAATATATAATTTAACATCTTAGCTTTTTATGAAAATCTAGCATACAAAAAGATAAAAGAGAGGGGCATAACATTCATAAGTGACACCCGAGTTTTTATATGAAAACCCCTGAAAAAGAGAGAAAAACTGTAGGGCCTTACCCACTTTGTTTAGAGTGCAATTGTCGAAAGGATCCACTAGTGTTTGTAGTTGATTACAAATGAGACCCTTCCTTGGGAGGAAGGCCCTTGCTCAATGTAGCAAATACAAATCATATAGAGTGCATTACATGGTGGGAGTTGGAAGAAAAAGTGTTGACATGTTTGTTTGGTTGGTAATACCATAGTCGGTGAGCCATGTCAAAAAGACCATAGTCCGGTGACAATCGTCGGAAGGATCGTAGTTGACAGGTGACAAAGTTTAAAAAGATCATAGACAACAACAATGAATAGAATTATTGTAGTCGAGTGACGATGATTAGGGAGACTGTAGTTGGGTGATGGCGGTCGGGGAGATCGTACTTTGGAAATTTGGTTGAAGAGACTGTAGTTAACAGGTGATGGAAATCAGAGGAGTCACAGCTGGGTGACGGTGGTCAAAAGGACCATAATCAAGTGTCGGCGATTGTAAAGATCATTGTAAAATGATGGTGGTTAGAAGGACTAGTCGGGTGACGGTAGTCAGAGAGACCATAGTATAGAGATTGTGGTTGAAGAAACCATAGTCGGCGAGCGATGGTGGTCAAAAATTGTAGTTTGGTGATGGAGGATCGAAAGTCCTTAGTCAGTGAGCGATGATGGTTAGAGAGACTATAGATGGATGGTGGAGATCTAAACGTCCTTAGTTGGGCGAAGGTGGTCGAAAGGACCATAATTAAAAGATGGTGGTCGAAGAGACCATAGTCATCGAGTGAATACAGTTGTAAGTATCATAGTCGATGGGTAATAAAGGTAAAAAATATCATAGTTGAATGAAATTTGGTCAGAAGGATCATAATCGATGGGCGATGAAGGTTGAAAAGACCATAGTTATGTGATGACTGGTGGCTAAGCAGAAGTTTGGTGACGGTCAGTGGCAGGGCATAAATCCTGTGTCAGTTGGTGATCGGGTAGAATTCTAGTGATAGTTGGTAGTCGGACAGAATTCTAGCGATAGTCTATAGCATGGATGATGTCTATAAAAAGTTTGGCAAAGGTCGGTGGTCTGGCGGTAGTCAAAGAGGAGCTTGGTGGTAAAAGATATCTTGAATGTCTCTTACTTTCTTCCTCTCTCCTTGCTTGTTCCCCTTTCATGTTAAGAATGAGGTGCTATTTATAGTATTTTTTATGGAATGGCATGACCAGTAAATAAGGAGATGATCAAGGGCATGTTGGGAGTGTTTTTATTGGATGGCCGATATCGACTTCATTGACTATAGACATTTTATTAAGTATTTTAGTATCTTAATGATATCAAAATTTTGCAATCTTAGACTCGTTGGATTTGTCTCGATGAGCCGGTTGATTTGACTAAAGGCATGTCATGTTTGGAAACCATTTGGTCATCCTATTTATGATTTGAACCTTCCTAATATGTTCCAGGTCTTCAATTTGGACCCATTTGAGCTATGCTTGGGTCAAATTTGATATTATTGGGCTCATCTTTATGAGACGTTCAGTTTGACTACAAGTTTGCTGAAATCGAAGTTCGGATGGTCTCAAATTTAATTTTGTAAGTTTCCAACTCAAATTTGCCTCGAGATTCATGCCCGATCAAGATAAATTTTTGATGATATATCAATTTTCATGAACTTAAACATGATGTGCCCTAAGGACAGTTATCCATATATTAAATAATCGAAACTTCTCACAATAGTCTTTATGGATAGTAGATATAGTGAAACCCATCTTACTTTGTGTCCATATAGTTAATAATCATAACTTTAAGAAAGTGTCACTCTTTTGAGAAAAAATTTAACCCAAGTAAACATACTAGTCATCAGTTATCATAAAATCATATGACTTCCCTCTCAAAGTGGTGGTGCTAATGGATCCAAATAAATACATATGTTTTATCTTTAGTACTCTAGAAGTCACTACAACCTTGATGAAATGTAATGATGACTTGACATACTTTTTAACCAACATGCATCATTTCGGTGCCCCTCTAACCAACTCTAGGTGTGTAATTTTCCTAAAGGGTATTCTTGTTCGTATGAAATTGTCTCTTATGCCACAATCAAGATGCATCTACTATAATTTTTAAATAATAAACTTCATTAGATATATTTATACTTTTTAGTCCGAACATATAAATATTATTCATATAAAACATTCTAAAATAATTTTTCATTCAATAAGAGGAAACATTTGTCAGAAATAAAATTTATATCAAATCTCTTACAACAAAACTAATTAATGCTTGATAAATTATGTTTCAGGCTAACATGAACCTTTTAATAGTAAAATAATTTAACTTATCAACAATATTTGATTTGAATGTGGTATTATAACCAAAGAGCATCTTTCCACTACTCCTAAACTCAAGTGTAACAAATTTGCTCTTATCACCAGTTATATAATGTGACATTCCACTTTCTAGGTATCATATACCTTCATTGATCCCATGATGAAGGCCTGCCTACACAAACATGCTAAGGTGTGATCTTAAAAATCCAAATTTTTATAGGTTCGCAAATGTTATATGGTGTATGCATGTTGTGATGAATCCTAACCAGTTTTGATCTCCATGCATAAGAATTGTTCATATCTAACATATGTGTGTACATCCATATAATTTGTCTTACCATGTCAACATCTATAATAGGCAAAGCCAATGAATGAATGAAGTAGTCTGTCAAATATAAGCTTCTTCTTCCTAGAAGTAGATGATGCATGTCAAACCACTCTATGTGGTATTTATACATATAGAAGTAAGTGTAATCATTCTTAATTTCAAATTTTATTTTCTTAAATATTAATTGCATATTTAATTATTCCAATAATGACCCAAAGATCATGTTCAACCTTATCAAAATATGAAACATCACATTTTATAGTAGTGTATGCATGCTCATGCTCAATGTGAATGAATTCTTTTTTTCTTTATGTTTAAAATTCAGGCAATGAAATAGTATGATGTTTTTGTAAGGTGGATTTTTTTTTTTTTGTAAATGTAGATTACTTTTTCTTTAACAACTTAAAACCAGCATGTGATTCTTCAATAAAAAGACAATCATTATAAGAAATATGATATGCCTATTTGCCATCCAATTCAACTGATCCTTCTTTTGCCATTTGTCATTAGAAAATGATTAGTTACCTCATCATCAATTTCTATTTATGGGAGATTAAATCAAAATTGATTTATAAAAGCACGCTATGTTTTTTTCTTGTGCTTCCTACTACATCTTTTATTACTGAACTTTGACCTTTCTGTAGTTAGCTCTTAAGACATGACACTACCACTTGATTTTTCATCATTTCTTATATTCAATACAAATAATATCAAAAGTATATTTAATATTGTCTTTAATTTTTTCTTTTCTCCTCTATTTATCATTATAATTTTTCTTTTTAATGTTTAAGAATATATTAAATTTCTAGGTCATGAGGGAAATATCCTCATATTTTACACTAATAGACTCACTACTATTAGTTTCTTTAGCTTTTGATGTGATTATTTTATAATTCCACAATCACTTGCATCTATTTGTCCTATTATTAGGAACCAGTCTCATATCACATGTCATAAGTTGAGTGGCTTTTCATGTAATAAGTTATCACTTCCTACCTTTCGGTATATAATATCATATCTGTAAATCCTCTTATACCTCCCTTTTCATATTATTTGGGATTATACTATAAATTTTATTTAAAGAAAATCTCATTAGTCCACCCTCATGTATAGGGTAACATATCTACAACTAACTTGAATCAATCAATCATTTCAAACCATCCTTTCTTATTTTCTCTCACATTTCATATCATATAAATCATAATAACACACATTATACACACATCATGTGCAGTAACCATAACATGTAAATCTATTAGGTGTGCTCATTAGTATGCATGCATAATGCCAAAATGCATGTTGTACTATATGATCGAACAGTGTCCTATTGCATATCATGTATTTCATGCTCCAATATAGTATGCTAACTCCTGATTATTTCTTATTTTCTATTATGCCAATCATTTAAAAAAATGACATATAAACAAAACTACATTGTGGAATTTCAGTACAAGTCAATCAAAATGTTCAGACTAATGATATCTATCATATATAAAAAAATAAATTTCATACTCATCATCGCGATGCTCCAGACCCTAGCATCGTAAACGCTCTCTCAAATTCGAGAGAACCTAAGAGCATGCCATCACAGTACCCAATAGGCAGAGCAGCGTAATGCTTCCTCAATAAATTTTGAAAAAAATTAGTGAAATTTAATTTGAGGCTATTAACATAATCTATTCCAAATTTTCTTGCCAATTTTGCAATTAGAGACACACATGTAGTCTTCTAATTTTATGTACAAAAAAAGCAGTTTAAGCAATTAAAAATGAATCGTGCAAGTTCTCTTTCGGTTATCATCCACTCACTAAAAGAAATTTCAATATTCTTTTCTATTTTCTAATCTTAGTGCTAGAGTTTATCCTATTTAAACAAAATTTCACATTCTAAAATTAATGGATTTTTTAAATATGGTTATACTAACTTTTTAAGAATAAAATGAAATATTATTAAATAGTGATTAATGGGTACACGAATACACTTTCAAGTTGTTCATATTACTAATTTGTGTCATAACTAATTCAACTTGAGGTGATTAAACTTATCAAGCAAGTAACCACTTTGATACCAATTAAAGCACCCAAGGGAGATTAAATTTGTGTATCTTTAAAGTAAATATGAGAACAATAAGTACCAATTCACTTTTCACATTCATCACATTACAAGAGAATAATATAGCATAACTAATCATCATCATCTTAAATAATGTAAGTAGAATTATAAGTGTATAAAATAAAAGATATGTAAATCATATTTATAGGGGTTCGACCTTCTAGCCTACGTTCACTCCCCAAATACACTACTTGCGGAGTTCCACTAAACTCTCTCCTTTTGTTTTATGTAAGGCAAAGAAGCTTCTCTCCTTCACAGAATAATGGATAAACTCCTATAACTCTTCTTTTCCATGAAGATTATATCTTCCCAAGTACATGTAGAGCTTCTAAGAGATTAAATTGATCCTTTACAATCAACATACATAAATTCTTAAATCAAAACTAGGTAGTAGACTTTCAAATTAGATGATTAAGCACATTGTTTAGGGAAAAAAAGATGCAAAGCTCTCATGAAAACCTTTTTTCTTCTTTTTTTTATGGTGGAAGAACAAGAATCAAGAGAGGAAGCTTAAAAAAAAAATATCCACAAAACTCCCAGATAGCAACAACCTTTCACTAAAAAATTATATTTTAAAATTAATAAGACAGTATTTATATTAAAGGGTTTTTATTAGAAATCCTAAATTATTGTTATAAAAAATTTCATGATCGTACATTATAATACATGGATCATGTAGTATGATTAGTTCATTAATATGATTATAAAAAAAGCATATCTATTTAATCAGACTATATAATATGGATCATATAATACGATTAGTTCATTTAAGTGATTTCCTAAAAACATGTTTGTTTGATTAGCATATATTGTATGAATCATACAATATAGTTGATACGGCATCACAAAATTAGCTTAATCGGGCACGAATCTCGAGGCAAAAGCTAGTTGGAAACTTCAAAAATTAATTCTGGGAGCACCCGAACTCCGATTTCAGCAAAATTATAGTCAAATTGAGCGTCTCGAAAATAAGAATCCAACAACACCAAGATCAACCCAATCCAATCCCAAATGAGTCCAAATCAAGGGCTCAAAGTGCTGTTGGAAGGTTCAAACCGCAATTTGAGTTACCAAATGGTTTCCGATTTTGACGAGCTTATACTCGAATCGAACGGCTCGACGAGACGAATCCAACGAAACCAAGATCTCCGAATTCCTACATCATTAAGGCCTTCAAATGCCCAACGAACGGTGCATGATCAAAGGATTCGATATTGGCCGTCCATTCAAAGCACTCCCAATTCACCCCTGATCTCACGCCTATTTACGGGCTATGCCACTCCAGAAAAGCTATAAATAGAGCCCTCATTCTACACCAAGGGGACTCAAGTGAAGAGAGAGAAGAAGGAGGAGAACAAAGAAGCTCCTCCTCGACCACCGACGGAGCTCTTCCTGCCACCTGAAGACGCCGGAACTCTGCTGAATTTTCGGGAAACGCCAGGAATTTGCAGAACTTTGTAACTTTGTGAGAAGTTGATTGTAAACTGATCGTCTTGATTTGTAAGACGGATCAACCTTTGTATTTTCATAAAAACACTAGTGGAACTTTACAACTGGGCGGGCCCCGTGGTTTTTCCCCTTTTTGGGTTTTCCACGTAAAAACTCTGGTGTTCATTTCTCTTTTCTGTTTGTGTGCGGAATACTCGTGCAACGCTATGACGAATATTTTCTAACTCTACTGCCACGTATATTCTAGCACGCAACAGTTTGGCTTCATCTTTGGGAAACACTATCCCACAACTTCAAGTATTGCTACAATGGTCAACAGGCGTAGCACTCGCATCATTGGAGCTTCCCGCTCCAACTCCCACCAATCCAGAAATCTGTCTGCAAATCACAGACGCCCGATGTCTGCCTCTTTTCATCCTGGGGGGCAGAATGCTGCCGGAGAAGGGATCTCGGGACCTTCTTTAGAAAAAAGAATCCGGAAGATGGAAGAATCTCAGAACGATATCCTTCAACTCCTGCGAGACGATCGACATCCGACATTAGAGGAGGTCCTTCTCCCTCGGGATCCACCAAGGGTTGAAGATGTTCAATTCGAGCATCGTCAAGAAGAGATTCATCCTCCTCCACCTAGGAGACATCCTCAATCACGACAGGAAGATGAACTTGCCGATACCGCAAGTTCAACACATCCTTCCCCCTCGACTCGGCAGCCTCGCATTTTTTGGATCTCCCAGAAAGCTCTCCCCAACCACACATTGTGGAACTCCCTCAGAATGTCCTGCGTCGCAAACTGCGAAAATTGGTACGGGAAGAGTTCCCCCGAGGAGATGTGAGGCATGCTCTCCGATAGAGGAATTTCCAGGAGTCATCACCTCTAACTGAAGCCATTCTTCAGCACCCCATTCCGGTCGGATTCAAAGTACCAAATGTTGAGTCCTACGACGGGACGACCGACCCGTATGAGCATATCAACTACTACATAACCATCATGCATATTCAACGAGCATCAGATGCGCTTCTCTGCCAGGTCTTTCCCGCCACCCTTAAAGGACAGGCCCGAACGTGGTTTTATTCTCTTCCACCTGGAACGATCCCCTCTTTTGTCAAATTGGCTAAAGTATTCGTCAAACAATTTGTGGCCAATCGAAGAATTGCTAAGGATTCTTCCCACCTCTCCGGGATCCGCCAAAATGAGGGAGAATCATTGAAGGAGTATTTTCAGTGATTTTCTACTGAAGCACGACAGATTCTAGGAGTAGACCCTGAATTACTCAGAGGGGTCTTTCTTGGAGGTCTTTGTCCTGCCCCTTCTATTCGGCCCTTATGCGAGACACCGTCCATTCATACGCTGACTTGATCCATCGCGTGGAGGCATAAATCTCTGCAGATGAAGCTATAAATGCTCACAGGAAGCAGTTTGAGCAAATCAGCGGGAAGCACAAAGGTGCACCTGGGTTGGATATTTCTTTCTCACAGCAGAAAAAAGTATGGGAAGAATAATCTACCTCATATGTCTTCGTCAGGAGAAGGAGTATACCCCACTCATTACATCTCGAGCAAATGTATTGATGGCCATTCGAGATCAAGATACAATAAAATGGCCAAACTCTTTGAAATTGAACACAGGAAATTCAGATCAGTACTGTCACTTTCATCGTAGCCATGGTCACACTACCAAAGCTTGCAAGCAACTCAAGGATGAGATTGAAAGGCTTATCCACCAGGGCTACCTTCAACAATTTATTCAAGATTCACCTACCAGAGAGGAAGCTCGTCCCGCTGGGGGGCAAAGTCAACAACAAAGACAACCATTGAATACTATTCAAATGGTTGGAGAGATTGAATGATCATGCACTTAGCGGATTTGTATTAGCAATTCTACTTGTCTTGTTGTCCCTTTTTATGTTGAGGATGATACCACTTTGATATCTCTACTGTATTTTTCCAAGTTAAATGTTGTTGTATTGTCACCGTACGTAGATCTTGTGTGTTGAGTACTTTGTAATTCGTAAGTCGTACTAGGGAACTATTGTACTATCTTACGTAATGCAGTAATAGAATGTTCATGTTGTTGTGATATGATTTTTTCTCTTATGAAAGATAAGAAAAAAATTCTCAAACTCTTTCTCCGTGATTCGAGAAATACACAATCCATATTGTATCTCAATCACTGGATGATCAATCCTAGGGGGATTTGACCCGACCTCTTTCACAAAGGTTAATGTCGTCGAGCAGGGCTCCGACATACAACCTCGGATAGGTCTCACATCCTTGGTGGATTCTCTCGAACTCTTCCACACAAGTTAACATCGTCGAGCAAAGGCTCTGACATACAACCTCGGATAGGTCTTACATCCTTGGTGGATTCTCTCGACCTTTTCCACACAGGTTAACATCGTCGAGCAAAGGCTCCGACATACAACCTTGGATAGGTCTCACATCCTTGGTGGATTCTCTCGACCTCTTCCACACAGGTTAACGTCGTCGAGCAAAGGCTCCGACATACAACCTCGGATAGGTCTTACATCCTTGGTGGATTCTCTCGACCTTTTCCACACAGGTTAACGTCGTCGAGCAAAGGCTCCGACATATAACCTCGGATAGGTCTTACATCCTTGGTGGATTCTCTCGACCTCTTCCACACAGGTTAATGTCATCGAACAAATGTTCTGACATACAACCTCGGATAGAACTTCTACCCGACATCGGACTTCTTCCTGTCGTCGGTCTTCTACTTGTTAGCGGACTCCTACTCATCGTCGGACTTCTGCTCGTCGACGAACTTTCGTCGGTCTTCTACCTGACGTCGGACTTCTCCCTATCGTCGGTCTTCTGCTCATTAGCGGACTCCTACTCGTCGTCGGACTTCTGCTCGTCGACGAACTTTCGTCGGTCTTCTACCCGACGTTGAACTTCTACCCAACATCAAACTTCTTCCTGTCGTCGGTCTTCTACTCGTTAGCGGACTCCTACTCGTCGTCGGACTTCTGCTCGTCGACGAACTTTCGTCGGTCTTCTACCCGACGTTGAACTTCTACCCGGCATCGAACTTCTTCCTATCATCGGTCTTCTGCTCGTTAGCGGATTCCTACTCGTCGTCGGACTTCTGCTCGTCGACGAACTTTCGTCGGTCTTCTACCCGACGTCGTACTTCTCCCTATCGTAGGTCTTCTGCTCGTTAGCGGACTCCTACTTGTCATCAGACTTCTGCTCATCGATGAACTTTCGTCAGTCTTCTACCTGACGTTGAACTTCTACCCGACATCAGACTTCTTCATGTCGTCAGACTTCTGCTCGTCAACGGACTCCTACTCGTCGTCGGACTTCTGTTCGTCAACGAACTTTCATCGATCTTCTACCCGATGTTGAACTTCTACCCGACATCAGACTTCTTCCTATAGTCGGACTTCTGCTCATCAGCGGACTCCTACTCGTCGTTGAACTTCTGCTTGTCGACAAACTTTCGTTGATCTTCTACCCGACATTGAACTTCTACCTGACGTCGGACTTCTCCCTATCGTCGGACTTCTGCTCGTCAACAGACTTCTACTCGTCGTCGGACTTCTGCTCATCGACAAACTTTCGTAGGTCTCCTGCTCAACATCGTACTTCTACACAACATTGGACTTCTATCGTACTTCTACTCATCATCGGAATTCTGACCGTCGATGGAAATTCGTCAGTCTTCTGCCCGACGCCGTACTTCTACTCGTCATCGAATTCTGACCGTCAACGAAATTTCGTCGGTCTTCTGCCCAATGCCGTATTTCTACCCGACGCTAGATTTATGTAGTTCAACAGATCTCTCAAAAGCCGGGGTAAGAAGAAAAAATCCCGTAACTCCTGCACGCGAGGAGGGGCACTAATTCGAGCAGGGGAAATTTCCCGTTCGCAAATAGCGGAAGCCTCAACCGTCAGAAAGCCGTGGGGGAAGGAAGAGAAATCCCGTAACTCTTGCACACGAGGAGGGGCGATAATTCAAGCAGGGGAAATTTTCCGCTCGTAAATAGCGGAAGTCTCAACTGTCAGAAAGCTGTGGGAAAAGGAAGAGAAATCCCGTAACTCCTGCACGCAAGGAGGAGCGCTAATTCGAGCAGGGGAAATTTCCCGCTCATAAATAGCGGAAGCCTCAACTGTCAGAAAGCCGTGGGGGAAGGAAGAGAAATCTCGTAACTCCTGCACGCGAGGAGGGGCACTAATTCGAGCAGGGAAAATTTCTCGCTCGCAAATAGCAGAAGCCTCAACCATTAGAGAGCCGGAGGGAGAAAGAGAGAGAAGGTGCAAGATTTCTAAAGGCATAAGAGGCCTATTTATAGGTTTTGGAGAGAATAAGAGGGAGTTATTACAATTTTCGGATTTCCCTAATTTTCTAAATTTTTTCTGATTTTTTTTCGGATTTTTTGGGAATTTTTAGGACCCAAAAATAGCAAAAACGCTATTTAAACGTGTGTGGGGCCCACTTAAGTCGGTGGAGCGAACCGACACGACTTATCGCACGCGAAAAGCCACGGATCTCACCCACGGATTGCGGCCTATGGCATGTGCAGCGCGCGGCCTGGTCTGGCTGCAGGCGATGCGCGCAGCGCGCGCTCAAGGCCGGCACACGGTTCCGCGTTGGCGGCGGCGGCTGGCAGGCGGGTCAGTCCGGCCAGTTCGCCATCCCGATCCGTTCTAAACCCATTTTTTCGCCCCGAAAAGGTCAAATTCGACTTTTTTAGGTTGCCCGGACACGTTTTTCGGCATTCCGGACTCATTTTCGCAACTTTTGGAGCTCAACGAAGCCTCTATGATCAAATTTCAAGAAACGCTTAATTTTCGGAACGCCATTTTTGGTGTTTTGGCCAGTACAAATTTTTTAAACATATATTTTTAGACTCCTGGAGCTTCGACATCCGAAAATAGGGGGCAACTAATACGGCATCACAAAATTAGTTTAATCGGGCACGAATCTCGAGGCAAAAGCTAGTTGGAAACTTCAAAAATTAATTATTGGAGCACCCGAACTCCAATTTCAGCAAACTTATAGTCAAATTGAGCATCTCGGAAATATGAATCCAATGATACCAAGATCAACCCAATCCGAGCCCAAATGAGTGCGAATCAAGGGCTCAAAGCGCTGTTGGAAGGTTCAAACCGCAATTTGAGTTACCAAATGGTTTCCGATTTTGACAAGATTATACTCGAATCGAACGACTCAACGAGACAAATCCAACGAGCCCAAGGTCGCCAAATTCCGACATTATTAAGGCCTTCAAATGCCCAACGAACGGTGCATGATCAAAGGATTCGATATCGGCCATCCATTCAAAACACTCCCAATTCGCCCCTCATCTCACGCCTATTTACGGGCTATGCCACTCTAGAAAAGCTATAAATACAGCCCTCATTCTACACCAAGGGGACTCAAGTGAAGAGAGAGAAGAAGAAGAGAAGAAGGAGGAGAAGGAAGAAGCTCCTCCTCGACCACCGCCGGGGCTCTTCCTGCCACATGAAGACGCCGGAACTCTGCTGAATTTTCGGGAAACGCCGGGAATTTGCAGAACTTTGTAACTTTGTGAGAAGTTGATTGTAAACTGATCATCTTAATTTTTAAGACGGATCAACCTTTATATTTCATAAAAACACTAGTGGAACTTTACAACTGGGCGAGGCCCTGCGGTTTTTTCTCTTTTTGGGTTTTCCACGTAAAAACTCTGTTGTTCATTTCTCTTTTTCTGTTTGTGTGCGGAATACTCGTGCAACTCTAAGACGAATATTTTCTAACTCTACTGCCGCGTATATTCTAGCACGCAACAATAGTATTTTCTTATAATTTTTAAATTGCTCTAGAATACGCCAATCTTATAGGCTAATTGCTTATGTTATTTTACATCATAATATGTATTATATAATAAGATTAATTTAATTTTTGGATACTCAATTAAGGAAAGGAGTGTATGGTTATTTTGAAATTTACTTATTACTAATGATCTGGTATGATTTTCATTATATTACTTAGTTATTTTACATCAATCATGTACCAAATACATACAAAAGCTATGATTAAAAATTAAAATTCCTAATTCTTTTGCAATCTTAGTTTGTTGAAATTATATATTAGCCTATTTTAATGTATGCATGTAATTGTTAGTATAAATAGAAAGCTAACACACGAAAATCATTAGTCAAAATTCAATACAATCAATAATATTTGTGAGTATTAAAACATTAGATAAGCTTTTAGGCTCATAAAGTTTAACATGAAGAGGATGCTCGCTTGAGGGAGACTCTCTAGAACCCTAGTTTAAAGGGTATTACTTACAGCTTTAAGGGGACCACTTAGTTATGTGGGACTCACCTCATTCTGAGGAGCAATTCACTCGACAAAAGAGGCTGCTCAATAGTAAATAAGAGATGTTCACCTATGCATATTCAGTAATAGATACCTTGCTTTCTCAATAAGTAAATAAGAGTTGTTCAAGCAACAAATATTGGAAGACCATATTGAACAATGGTAGTTAGAGGATTATAGTCGGTCGATAGTGATATGATGATAGTGGTCAGTAGGTGATAAAGGTTAAAAGGATCTTAGTCAGGCATAAGTAGTCGAAGGGACTATAGTTAAGGCTATGGTCGTGTAACACCTCTAGAATCAGAGTACTGTTCCAACTTGTATGAATCAACTGGAAGTAAGATAATCTGTTAAGTTATTTATATTTGATCAATTTTGCATGAGTTTAAGAATGATCTGTATGCTTGAAAAAGATCTTCATGTATTTTAGAGCGAGTTCCAGGGATATGAATGCATGTTTGTGAAATTTAGAATTTCTCAACTAGAGCGCCTCATCACTGTATTTTATGGCACCCCGACATTATACTCTATGGAATTTAAAAAAATACTAATAAGTGCCCTTGCAGTATGTTTTGGGCACCCCATACTTGCCCATTTTTTGCATTTATAAATATCTCTTTTCACTACCCATTTCATTCATTCATTTTGGATAGTCAGTCAAGAGAGGGGAAAAGAGGATTTGGGTTGCTTCCAATAATTTTTAGCTATCCACCCAATTCTAAAAATTGTCTAAATCGAGGAAGGCTAAGCATATCTTAATTTTAAAAAGTACAAAAATTTTTAAATTTTTTTATTAAATTTATATTTTCATCATAAAAAATAAGGATAATTTTGCACTAATAAAACTTTCACCACTTAATTTAATGTATATTATAATGGCATAACATCTAAACATTTAGATATTTTTCTTGAAATTTTACATTGGTTTTTGAATGTATACTATTTATATTGAGTAGAAAATAATATGGACTTTAAAAAATATATTATAAAACAATTAAAGTCTTAAAATAATGTTATACGCGATCCATGATAAGTTGGAAAATTTCTAAAATAGTAATTTTTTACTAAGTAGTATATTCAACTACAATTATCATAATTTGGGAAATTTTACATTGAGTTTTATTATGCTTTAATTTTCATACAACAATAAATTATGTGTTATATTAATTAATTTATATAAGTTTTGATGTGAAACATATATGTTAGAAGATATAAGGAGCCAGAATCTTCTGGATATTGTCTGATGCTTAGAATATAAAACTCTTAGAAATTTATTTTGCTGAGAGTCATAAAGGGTCAGAATCTTGGAATCTATCTAAAAAAGGGGAATTATGTTGGGAGTTGTAAGAGGCTAAAATCTTTAGATTTTGTTAGGGACTAGAAATATATAATACATTTTGTTGTGTGAAATAAAGTTTATATAAAGTTTTAGTTTATTTAAATGTTGAATATTATTATTTGAATCTTTGGATAACTACTAGATATTATTACACTGCTTAGTGTAGTAATTTTTTATATTACATTAAATAATTTTAGAAAATATTTAATAAAAATATTAAAAAATTTAGATCGGTATTTGTGGTCTACTTGTTTTAGCTCACTGTTATTTTATCTTTCTTTTTTCAGGGTCTAGGAAAGGGAAATAGCCTATTGAATAGTGGTTTCAGGAATATGATCACACTATGTAAGTACTTCTTCTTTTAATTTTTGCATAGTTATGGCTAGTTTTTATTACTCTAATTTGTAGATTTTATTTATAGACATGCACTATAATTGTATATATATTTTTTATGATAAATGAAAAACAAATTTTTTGGATGAGTTTGTTTTCAGTACACGATGTTATTAGTTTCTTTATGTTTATTATTATTTTTGAGTTAAATTGGAAGAAGACATCTGAAATCTTTCTGAAACTTAGATCTTGGGATTCACTTATTACAACTCAATAGGTAGGACACATTTAGTGTATTGGTCTTATCGGATTGGGTTGTGATAGGTAGTTTACGAATCATAGTCGAGGCGATGGAGGTTAAAGAGATCATAGTCAAAGGACAGTGGTTTGAGGACCATAGTCGATAGGCAACGGAGTTCAAAAGGACCATAGTTGGGTTATTATAATCCAACCTAATAAGACCCCACTGATGGGTAGGTCCTATAACTACAAAAAATTTAGGTATTACCGGTGGTCATATAGCCACAGGTAATACCAGTGGTTATTTAATTAATCGTCGTTGAAATTAGCGGCTGTCTAATAATCGACGGTTAGGCTACTGGTTTTATTTTTTGCCGGTGCTTTACCGTCGGCTATACCGATGCTTTACCGTCTGCTATTACCGCCAATTTTAAGTGACTTTTTTCCGGCAGTATGATCCACCAGAAAAATGCCCTAAATTTAGCCAATCTAAGCCTCCACTTCATTTCCTCGCATTCTTCTCTCTCTTGCTACAGACGCTCGCCCCCACTCCTCTGGTCTCTCGCGATCGATCACACCTCCTACACAGGAATTTGGCCACCGACAACCTCCCTCCGACCGAAGATCTTGCCCCAACTCCAACATCAGAGTACGACCGCAATCTACCCAGGAAATAGGCGTTCAAACCGAATTTAGGTTTGCTTTTTTTTTTCTCAAATTTTCTATTTGGTAGTTTGTACAAGTATTTTCCTATTTCGCTTGGATTAAATCAAGGATTAGCATTACGTACATATCTTTTCTGCTTTACTCATGGATGTTCTCACTAGACATTTGCAAGAGGATGTACCTTGGTATTTGATTTTTGCTCGTGATATTCTTCTTGTTGATTTTGGGAAATCAAGTCATTTAATAAGAGTACACATTTTAGATATCTTGTGACTATTGTTCATAGTGATTTTGAAATAGATTAGAATTTTCTTAGTAGAATTGAAGTTAGATGGTTGAAGTGGAGGAATGCATAAGTTTTTGTTGTGGAGGAATGTAGTGCATTATAGTGCATAATTTTGGTTATTAAAAGAGAAGTATAATATTTAAGTGTTGCTGAGAAGAGAATGCTCTGGTGGATGAGCAGACTTACTCTTAGAGACAGGATATGAAATGAGCATATCCAAGAAAAGATTGTAGTAGTACCAGTGACATATAGGATTAGAGAGAGTCATCTTAGATGGTTTGGTCATGTAAAACATCGACCTTCTGATGTCTCTGTTAGGAGAATAAATGTATTAGATTTGACCTATATTAAGAAAGGTAGAAGTAGACCTAAAAAGACTTGGTTAGAAAATATTAGAAATAACCTTTCTTTACTAGATTTGAATGATAATTTTACTCTTAAAATGGCACAATGGGGAAAAAAGAATTCATGTAGCTGGCCCCACGTAGTGGGATAAAGGCTTTATGTTGTTGTAGTTGTAAGAGGATGTACCTTGGTGTTTGCTTTTTGCTTATGATTTCACAACTTATTGATAAGACTATAGATGGAGTTCAAGGTAAACTTGAAATATGGAGGACATGTTATTATGGATTTATATGTTATCAGATTTTATTTGTTTATTTGGTTTGATGGGTTTATTTATTTTGATGAACTTTGTAGACTTTATTTGCTTATTATTGATTTCATTTCAATGCTATATATGTTGATTTTGTAGACTTTATAATAGTTGTGATTGATTATGCGGATTTTATTTCATTTTAATGAACTTTATAATATATGGATTTAATTTCATTTTAATGAACATGCAGACTTTATAATAATTGTGATTGATTATAGTGATGAGTTGTTCATATTTGTAATAACTGTTGTCTATTCTGTATAGGTTTAGGGTTTAGAGTAAAATTGAGTAAATATAGAGGGGAGATAGTCAAATTTTTTTAAAATGCTACAGGTTTCCGGCGGCCAACCGACAGTTTAGCCGCCAGAAACTTCTATACCAGACGGCTTATTATAGCCGCCGGAAGTTCAATAACGCCGCCGGTAATTATCGACAGTTTATCGACAAACGTCGGCGGTCATCTGGCGGTAACCTGACGTTTTAGCCGCCGGTAATAAATGCGGTTCTGACAGCTGATAAGCAGTTGGTAATTAACCAGCGATTTATCGGAGGTCGTCGGAGATCAACCGGTGGTCATCTGGCAATTCGGTCGTCAGTAACACCGGTGGTTTTAATGGTCGGTACCCTGCCGGTGATTAACCGGTGGTCACCGGTGTTATGACCACTAGAAAGTACCGGCACTCTCCGCCATCGGAAAGCCACCGGTGATTATAACCGTCGAAAATAGACCGCCAGAAATAGTTTCATATGCTGTTTATTCCGACGGTTTTTGAACTACAAAAAAAACCGCCGGTATTTTACTAAACCTCTAAAAATCTTAGATAAACTGTCGGAAGAAACCATCGGTAATGTCTGAATTTTTTGTAGTGTATCATGCCAAGTCTAAAACTCTACTAGATATGTAAAACCCCTCCAAAGCTGATTTTTTTTTTGCAGTTTGTCCGTACGAACTGGCTTTAGTACGGGATGAACTGAAGAAAATTATAAAGAATCTGTCACTTTCGTCTGTACGAACCTGGAAGGGTCGGGACGATCCGTCTGGATGAAATTTGTCCAGAGAGCAAGTCGTCCGGACACTATTTAATTTTGTCTGGACGAAATTCTGCCAGAGGGAAAATCGTCCCGGGACGAATTTTGGATCGTCCGAGACGATCAGTGTTAATAAATATCCAATAGAGATATTTTGGATTCATTTGAAGAGAGAGAAAGAGAAACCAGGAGAGAGAAAGGGAAGGAAAGAGAAGAAGAAGCTTGATTTTGGAGCCCGCGGAGCGCTTTTCGTCCGACGACGCAGTTGGAAGATTTGTTTGTCTTGCAGTAAGGACTCCGAATCCTATTTATGTTTTTGAAGATTTCGAGTTTTGATATTTCTGTGCTCTTATTTGATCCCTACTGTTGAAGAAAAATGTTATAGATTTTTGCAAGGATTGAATAGAGAGCTGAGACATCCGCTAGTACCGTTACGGATTCATGAGTTTTCTGAGTTGGTAGAGCGGGCCAGACTGATAGAGATTGATTTGGCAGCACCAACATCAAGATATGAAGTTACCAAGAGGAGTAGAGATGAATCGAGTAGATAAAGAGATAGAGATAAGAAAAGCAAGTATAGTGAGTCAAGGGGATCTGCATCAGTAGCATCTTCTGGCAGCTACAGCGAGTGCATTCACTGTGGTCGACGACATGCAGGTGAGTGCTATTTGTTGACAGGACAATGTTTTCATTGTGGACAGCGAGGACATAGAGTAGCAGATTGTCCCCAGAAAGCATTTGGAGGAGGAAGAACTGATTCTGGCATAGGACTGTCTAGACGTACTGTAGGACAGAGGACTGTTGGCTCAAGAGCATATAGTGAAAGATCAACAAACATGACAAATTATAGAGCTGTTAGTGATAGTCAGAGGGAGACCGTTGCACCACGACCTACTGCACCTACTCCAGTGATGCCACGTGTATACAGTTTACATCATTATGAAGATCAACGACAACCTGAAAGTTCTACTGGTAAGAAATTTATTTGACTTACTAATTGACATGACATTTCATGCATAGTAAATGACATGTGAATGAATGCACTGAATGACTGTATGGTTTTCGACGAGTTTTGATTCTGATTCGATTTGATTTGATTTTTGATTGAACGGATTTGTTTTATATCGATTTTGCATTTGATCCCTTAAGGGAAATGTCGAGGACGACATTTTTCTTATGGTGGGTAGATTGTAAAACCCCTCCAAAGCTGATTTTTTTAGTGCAGTTAGTCCGTACGAACTGGCTTTAGTACGGGACGAACTGAAGAAAATTGTGAAGAATTTGTCACTTTCGTCTGTATGAACCTGGAAGGGTCAGGACGATCCGTTTGGACGAAATTTGTCCAGAGAGCAAGTCGTCCGGACGCTATTTAATTTCGTTTGTACGAAATTCTGCTAGAGGGCAAATCATCCCGGGATGAATTTTGGATCGTCCGGGACGATCAGTGTTAATAAATATCCGATAGAGATATTTTGGATTCATTTGAAGAGAGAGAAAGAGAAATCAGGAGAGAGAAAGGGAAGGAAAGAGAAGAAGAAGCTTGATTTTGGAGCCCGCAGAGCGCTTTTCGTCCGACGACGCAGTTGGAAGATTTGTTTGTCTTGCAGTAAGGACTCCGAATCCTATTTCTGTTTTCGAAGATTTCGAGTTTTGATATTTCTGTGCTCAGATTTGTGTTTTCGTTACCGAAAAATGCGTATAATTTTGTATTGACGAAAGTTTTACCGCACAACTTTTGATATGTTTCTGAGATGATAATTATGCACATTTTGAGTATTTTCTGGAAGATTTGTATCGGACATTTTTGAATCTGCGGTGTTTTGATTGAACTGTAAATTATCAGGATGTTGAAAAATGTTTTGTCAGTACAATGAAAGTCTTATATTGTTGTTTTACATGTTCTGTAATAATTTGGTAAAGTTCTGAATCTGTGATTTCTGTGTAAATTCTGTATACTGCCGTTGTGCCGCCGATTTCTCGTACGACCTCTGATTTTTCTGAATTGATGATTTAAATGATTGAATATGCATACGAATGTAAATACATGATTGAATTATTGTTATTGTTACTGAAAGACAAGTAAAGACTGGTTGAACCGTTGGTTGGAGACATGATACCTGTACAGGATGGTGGGCCGACGGGCTTTCCTTTAAATAAAGGGTTTGGTGTTATCCTCTACTGATCACGTGATTACTGAAGGGAGTCATAAGGAGATGAATACTGTGCCGACGGGCAAAGAGTGACGACTCTTTTTACTGAGCCAACGAATACAAGATACAAAATACAAGATATAAGACTGAAAAACGCCTTAATAGCCAGTGATTGTACTTGTTCTGTAAGACTATTGTATTGAATTGCATGTGTACAGTACTGTTCTTATGATCTCATTATGATTTATTGATGGATTTATTACTACTGTACGGATTTACTGTTAATGCATGATTTCACTGTTATAGCATTACTATTCATGTCACTACTGTTACTGATACTGAAACTGATACTATTGATTCACTGTACTGAATTGCAAATGTACATTTTGATACAGTTTTACGACATTGATTGATTCTAAATGTTTTAAATGTTATTATGATTTATTGCATGATTGACTGATTTCTATAGAGATTGACGTACGCAATGATTTATTGAGCTTTACGGACCTTTGAACTGTTTATTGATTCTTCTATTGTGGATTTAGGAGTTTATTGTTTCTTATTGATACTGTTTACGCATTAACTATTGTTATTGTACTGCTTACTGTTCATGCATTGATTTTCATTATCTGCATTGATACTATTTATGTATCGATTTCCGTATCTGCATTGAACTAATGATCATGTGCAACTGACTATTATGGATTCGACTGATTGACATGCATATTGCTTCCGTACCGTGCTTTGATTTCAGTTATAGGTATTAGGTGACCTGCTGGGCTTTTTGAAGCTCATTATATGTGGTTAATGTTTTCAGGTCAGGGCAAGGGAGCAGGAGATTGAGGTTGATTAGGAATCCTCAGGTTTTGTTCTTTTTGGTTATAGTGATTCTTTTGTACTCAGGACATGATAGATTTCATTTCATGTGATCCTTGTGCAGATCCTGAGTATTGTATATGATCTTTTGAGATATGAATAGAATTGTACATTGATGTTTTAAATTATAGAGTTTTGTTGGACTGTTTGTTACTGATTGAAGACTATAGATAACTCTGGTAAGATGGTTAAATGGATAGATTGAATAATTCTTTCCAAGTTAGATCTTGGGGCGTGACAAGATATTTGATCCATTTCTTACGACTTGGTGGTTGAGAAAACAACTTGATTGGATAGTATGACATTGCTATCCCTATTGGTTTTGGGCTTAGGTTTCATTATCTTGGACACCAAGATCAATGACTCTTAGGAATATTCAGTCAGATCAATACCTAGTTGCTAAAAAAGTATTCATTTCTTATAGTTTTGTAATACCCCATAATTAAATTTAGAAGAATTATTTATTTATTATTTTAAAAATATACCAGAGCTTCTATAAATAATCAATATAAACAATAACCAACAAAAAATAATTAAAATCATATACATCAAGTTATTATATTATTTGTTCACCAAAAATATTATTTATACTAGCTAGAAGATCACTACAATCACTAATCTATCACAAGATTCTAACTATAAAAGAATAAATAAAAATACATAATAAAATTTAAAGAAAACCTGATGATCTTTGACAATCTCACTTCAACTGGTCCTGACCCATTTCAAGACATGAAATTATTAAAACAAAAACCCAACAATAATCCAAAATTCACTAAAGCTTTTAATGTAAAGATTAAATAATCAATATGGTATGCTTAATCTAATATAATCAATAACAGTCAATGTAATTAATAACTAAATATTATCGATAAAATTTAAAATGATCAATAATAAAAGTAGGAAATTATTACAATGAATCTAAAATTAATAATTGGTATAAAATTCAATAAATTGGTAAAATAACGGTGCAAAAAATATTCATAAATCACTAAATATATGTATTGGATGCATTGATAATCCATATATATATATATATATATATATATATATATATATATATATATATATATATATATGGATTATCAATGCATCCAATACCACCAATGATATTGATGTATTTTTCAATAACATCAATGTTATCAATACCTGCATAGAGTAATGTATGATTTAGTAGATGGGACATCCAATTTTAATGTGAAGTTTCCAACATCTTTTATCCTAAATGATTTCCAAATGGTCATCATTCATATCAATTATCACTTATTCAATTAATCAATTATCATTATATGTGACTTCAATGAATAAATAAAGAGTCCTCACTCTCTTCCCATCAATATAATTGATCATTTATTACAAGCTACAATCGGTATAACAACACAAACCATCTTTAAAGAAAAGCACATCAGCCCACCCTCTTGTGCAGGATATTATTATGTTTTAACAGCCAACTCATTTTATAGTGTTAACAATCAACATTTCATACTTATGAAAATGTTATAATCAAAATGTAGTACGAAATAATCAATTTTAATAATTTCAAGAAAATTTATATAATAATTAAAATCATTAAAAATTAAAATAAGATTTAAGTTACTTACAACAAATATAAGAAATATTTGAACAAAATTGATAGATAAAAAGCTCCAAATAACCTTCTATCTCTTCCATCTCTCTTCTTTGACAAGGCACGATGCTGAAATTTCGCATCATTGGATGCCACATCTACTTTGAATGCTTCCAGAATCCATAAATGCCAAATTAAATTCAACAGTAACATTCTTTTCCACTTGAATACCATTGGCTACATCCATATATATGGAATTAATAGTTGAATCATGCACTTGAGCATCTGCCTAGTCCATTTCACAAGCTACACGGGGGCATTCATTCATGGTGTTGGGAGTTGCAATAGCCAAGGCCAATCCATCACAGAGTTGAATGTCTTCATCTCAACAAGTATTTGAGGTATTTCGGTTATAAGTCATTTGAGCCAAGGAGTCCAAATTTGAGCAAGATTGACACTTGGCAAAAACTACGACTAGTTTTAAAATAAACTCATAATAAAATCTCTTTTATTAATCATCAAACACATGTACATAATCATATTACATGGTTATAAACAGAAGCTAAAGAACTGAGTAATAAAATTAGTCATGACTATATAAAAATCAACAAAAGAAATACCTATAGACTCAAATTCGATTCTTAAAACTGCTAATCAACAAGCTCATTCTCTTTCCTAGATCCTAAAAATTCAAGTGAGCTACAAAAGCTCAACATACCACAACTACATATATAAATTTTAAAATATTTATTTTATTAAATATTTTTTAGAATATTTAAATGCAGTATAATAAATCACTGTGCTGAGCAAAGTAATAAGAGCATAACAGTTATCCAAAATTCAAATTATATGCTGAGCATTAAAATAAATTAAAATTCATATTACATAATATAATATAACAGATTTCTCTAGTCCCAAACAAAATCTTAAAAGATTCTAGCCCCTTATGACTCTCTTTATACTTATATCACCAAAGCATGGTATTGTTGCCACAAAAATATGAATGTTTAGCCACCAAAACATGACTTTTTAGCCACAAAAAAGTCGTATATGCACCATATATATTGTTTCTTTTACAATAACACTTTCTAGAACTTCTCAATTGTACATAATTTAGTCACATAAAAATATATTTCATTACATTGTAATAATTAAAGCATAATTGAGCTCATATCAAAATTGCATAGTTTTTAATAATGGTAAGCAATAGAAATTCATACTGAGTAAAAAATTATAGTTTTAAATCATAACCAATTTATTAAAGATTGTGTAAAGTATCATTTTAAGACTTTGGTTGTACTACAATACTACTTTTTAGAATCAAAATTATTTTTTACTCAATAAAAATCACACATATTCCAAAACCCTTAATATACAATTTCTAAAAGATATTCAAAATATTTAGAATCTCAATCTCTATAACATATAGAAAGTTACGTTTTACCAGTATCAAAATTATACTTATATTTTGATATATATTTTGATAAAATAAGAAATTTAATTAGAAATTTTTTAAAAAAAATGTATTTTTGAAAACTAAGATATACATAGTACAACCTAACTCGATTCAGCCAACTTTTTGAATTAAGCTGGCGATAAAAAATACCTGAAAGAGATGAAAATCCCTTCTTTCCTCTCAAAATCCTCTCCTTCTCACTCCAATGTCAGCTGCTCAAATGTTCAAATGAATGAAATAGTGGAATTTAAAATATATTAAAGTGCACATAATGATATAGCACTACGGTCTCACTATCCAGCACTGCAGTGCTAGTTCAATTTCTAAAACCCAAGAACACAATGCTAGAGAGCCAATTTTGAGCACCTAGGAGTCAGTCAGCACCACACCTAGGCACCATAATACCCGACATTATGACACTTTAGAGGAAAATTCCAAATTTCACTAAAATGCTATCAAACCCCTATAACTCACTACAAAACGCATGCATACCCTTTTCATATACACATATCACTTTCGAACACATCGAAAGAGTCCAAAACATGAATGTTCAAATATTTACCTTTTTGTAATTCAAGTAGTAACAAGTTAAGCCAAATGCTGAACATGGAGGTGTCACACAGACGATAGTGGTCAGATAGATTATATCCATATAATAATGGCTAGATGATCGTGGTCGGATGACAGTAGTTTGGGGACCACAATTTGGCATTAATAATCAATGGCACCATAATTGAGCGATAGTGGGCTAAGAATTATTGTTGGATGAGGATGGTAAAAGGACTATAGTAAGTGGACGATAGTGATCAGAGGACTAATAATGATCAAAGGGACCATAGTTGGATGATGATGGTCTGTAAACCATAATCGAATAATGGTCGTTTGGAGATCATTGTTAGTATGCAACAAATCTTGAAAGGATCATAGCCATGAAACTATGGTTAGAAGGACTATAGTCGAATGATAATGGATGGAGGATTATAGCTAGATAAAGGTGGTCTGAGGACCATAATCTACCGATGATGGAGCTTGAAGGATTATAGTTGAATGATTGTGGTAAGAAGATTATAGTCGATAGGTGTTAGAGGTTAAAAGGTCCATAAGAGGTTGATGGTGGTTGGAGGGCTGTAATCAGGCGATGGTGGTTTGAGAACCTTAGTTAGTAGGTGACGAAGGTCTGAGAACCGTAGTTAGTGGCCGATGGAGGTTGGAAGAACTATAATCATTGGGAAGTGAAGGTTAGAAGGAGTGTAGTTGGGTGTTGAAGGTCAGAAGGACCATAATCAGTTGACGTAGGCCAAAGGACCATATTTAGGCTATAGTGGTTAGAGAATTATAGAAGGCTGGCGACAGAGGTTGGAGAATCATAATTGATGGACAACATAGTTCGAAGGGTTGTAGTCAGCTTGAAATAAAGGTTAAGGACCATTGTTAGCTAGCAAAGGAGGTTGAAAGGATCATTGTCTAGCAATGGTGCTCAGAGTACCATAATTTGCTTGAGACAAAGGTCAAAAGGATTGTAGTTGGGCGATGATGGTCGGAGGACTATATTTAGTGGGAGACATATCTTAGAGGATTACATTCAGGTGATGATGGTTAAATATCAAAACAAAAGATTCGACGGTGTAAATCAGGTTGTGAAGGTCCAATGGAGATTGTCGAGCATTGTTAGTTTGACCATAACAATCATGCACTGGAGATCCGACCATAGCGGTCAGGCACTAGCGATCTGACCAGGGCTATTGTGCATTAGAGGATTGACGATGACAATCAGGTGGAGGAAGTCCCATTATGGTGGTCGTCTAATGAAAGGTTTAATTGTGGTGATCAGCTCATGAAAGGTTTGGTGATAGAGGTTGAAGGTGAGAGGGTGGCGACTATGTAAAGGCTTAACGACGATGATTGGGTAGCAGAAGTTTGACAATTGCAGTCGAGATAAGGTATGCCAATAGTAGTTGAGTGGAGGTCTGATGGCAAGTGGCTTGGCGGCAGAAGTCTGGTGGTAATCAAATAATGATGGTTTGTTGGTGGTAGTGCTCGGGTGGAGCTTCAGGATTCCTCAAGCCTTAGAGCTTTCTTGAATCTCTAGCCTTGGGTGTCCCCTTTCCATTTAGTGAGACGGAGGGATGGGCTTTATAAGTATGGAGAAAATTCGGAACACTCTATCTTTCATCGTATATTGATTCCCTTGCTTGTAAATTATTTGTTCAATATTTAAGTGCCTTAATGATGTCAACATTAAGATATCTTAAGCATGTTGAATTTGTCTTATTGAGTTGCTTGATTCAATTATAAGCATACAAAATTTGAAAAATATTTGATCATCTAATTAGTACATCAAAGTTTTCAATTATGCTTCAAACCTTTGATTTGTCCTCATTTGAGCTCGGATTGAACCATTTTTGGTGTCGTTGAGTTTGTCTCATCGAGACTTTCAATTCAACTATAAATTTCCTAAAATCAGAGTTCGGATATTTTGATATTAATTTTGGAAGTTTTTCAACTCAAATATGCCTCAAGATTTACGCATGATCAATATTATTTTTGATAACACATCAATCATATTTCTTTCTCATGATACACAACTAATTTTTTGAGTAATATCCTGATATCATTTACAAATAAATTATAATCCAACAATATTAGCGCACATATGCATATTGTTATACTAAATACAAAGAAAAAGCCCCTAACAATACAAATGTCTAAGCAAATTGGTTGACCCGCCAGAAAAGAAGACACACCGGTCTAGACGATCCGATGCACATTCCGTGGTCCGGTTTGGTTCGAAAGAACGAGCCGATTACGGCACGAAACCGCAGCGCTCAAAATCTCTAATTCAAAGATTGGTCGCGCTTGGTCGCATTTGGGCCAGCCACGTGTTTGATACACGTGGCTGAATCTTCGTCAACTTTAAGCACGGCGTTGGGTGAAGCTGGGTGCAATTCGGCTTGGTGAGGCAAGTCCATTTTTTCTCTTAACAGTCTCAGCCATAAACTCCGCCACGCTTTGCCTGGGCTGGCCCACTTGGCTGGGCCCGGCGGCGAAGAACGCCAAAACACCACCGTGTCGATTTTTGACTGTTTTTCATTTCACGCCAAACAGCGGTTGAGACTATTAGCATGGTGCCACGTGTCATCTTGTCCAGCACACCCGTGCTCCATTTCATTTTAGCATCCGTGTTCTTACTTTTTTTATGTTACCAGCGGTTCGATTTATATTCTGTAGAAGAAGCGAGAGAGAGCTGACAGAGCGGAAGGAGAGCAAATGAGACAGAGAGTGCGGGTAGGAGATCGCCGGAAATTCCATACCGAAGTTGTCCGTAAGTACCTTGCGGAATATCTGGGCCGGAGAGCTCGGTTTCTATTCTCTTCTTGGCATACGGTTTGATTCTAAGGAGGCGATTCGTTTGCTATATTGAGGCGAGGTCGTTCCGAGGAGGGTCTTCTCTGGAATGGATTCGGAAGAGACGTGAACAAGTTGGTTCTGTTTGATTTTGTGGCTGTTCTTTGATTTCCTAATTTGTTTGCTATTTGGGTTTTTGATTTGGGGAAGAGGGCAGGAAGAGAGCGGTCTGAGGAGGAAGAGATGGGGTTCAATTTCGGGTCAGAGCTGGTGCGGCTCGGGATCCTGGCTACGACCTCCGATCATAAGTCGGTGGTGTCTATAAATCTGTTTGTAACGCTGCTGTGCGGTTGCATCGTCATTGGTCATCTCCTGGAAGAGAGTCGGTGGATGAATGAGTCCATAACCGCTCTCGCCATCGTGAGTTCTCCATCCCTACTTGAAAACTATCGGATTTTTTAACGACCTATCTGGCCAGCCGATGCAGGATCGATGATTTGTTTTTGTGATTTTCTTTGGTTTTGGTTCTTTTTAATGGGGGGTTTATGTTTTGGGCGCAATAACAGGGGTTATGTACGGGAGTTGTTATTCTTCTGACGACCAAAGGGAAGAGCTCTCATATACTTGTCTTCAGCGAGGATCTGTTTTTTATATACTTGCTTCCTCCGATTATATTCAACGCCGGGTATGTATAGTTAAATTTCCTTTTTTCCCAAAAACATTGTTTGATTGTTGAATTCTTGATTTGTTGTATGAATGCGTGCAAGTTTGGCATAATTATCTTGTTCTTATGCTATATCATACTCTGAAAGTTGCGATTTTGTTCCTTTAACTTGCATATTTGAATGACTGTTGAATTGATACTTTAGATGGTTTGTGAATATGCTCTTTTTCATTGAGGATTTTGATTATGTTTCTGAACGGGTAATGGAATCTGAATGATGTAATCACAATGATTCAGGCTTGTTACAAAAATCAATGAATGCACTTAAGAAGCAAAGGAAAGGTATTATCAGGGTGGTGTAGAGAAAGGCCATTGCTGTATCTTTAAGTTGTGTCTTGCTTAATTCAGGCTTCATATTGCGATAAATTTTTTTCCCCTAATTCTTTGGCTTTTGAATGAGGGATTGTTGTGGTAAAATAATTGAGCATGACAATGAGATCTTGATGTAGCATCTGAACGCTGTTGCAAATAAGCAACAAGATTTTGAGGCCTAATTTTCTAATCGAAGTTCACATTTTGTTATTCATTCATGGCATAAACTTAGATGTATCTGTAAATTTGAAATGTTTTTACTTATTTAATTCAGGCATCATGTTGTGATGATTTTAATGGTTTTTTTTTCTTTAGCTTATTAATTTTTTTTTTGTTTGGGACTGAGGCATTTTAGTGCTAAATAATTGAGCTTGCCGATGATTTTTTGTTGTGGTATTTTAACGCTGCTGCAAATAAACAATAAGATTTTGAGGTCTGCTTGATTAATCTCAGTTCAAATTTTTTAATCCATTAATGGCATAAACTTGGTTGTATCTTTAAACTTGAAATGTTGTGTCTTGCTTAATTCAGGCTTCAGAAGTGTCAATTTTAATGTGTTTTTCCTTCAGATTTTTTTTTTGGTTTTTGCAGCAAGTATTTTAGTGTTAAAATAATTGAATATGAAAACGAATTATTGTCATTGCATTTGAACATTGCTGCAAATATGCAACAAGATTTTGAGGCCAGATTGACTAATCATAGTTCAAATTATGTTTTCCATTCTTGGCATAAACTTGGGAAAAAAAAAGAGTTGACTATATTTGTTGCTTGGAGGTTTCTGGTAAATATTATGAAGTTGATCTTAATATCCTTGGCTACTTATGATAACAGATGTGCAATCAATCAACTAAAGAGAGAATAGGGACATGATTTTATTCATGAACAACTTGAAATGGAAAAAAAATCCTAGGTCTAGCCTATCTGGAATAACTTCTACAAATATCACAAGATGCTGTAAGGGGCTGCCCATCATCGAAATTTGAGGTCTCAATACACATTAAATGAACACAAGTTGTTGTAGGCGTTTCAAGTGAGATGGCAATGTAGGAAGATCGACAGGGCATCCAAAGTTGATTACAGCACACCCCTTCGAGATGTGTATGACACAACCTTGATGCAATAAAAATACAATATGAATTCTATAATACTAAAAGTGTCCTACTCAAGTTTCTTAGTGATCCCAACAACCTATAGAATTCCTGAATTCTTGAACATTCAAAATGCCCCAAATGAATGGAATTGAATGCCTATTTATTGATTTTGAGAAGGTATTTTTATTTTTATTTGGATATGTTAGAATATTCTCTGTAAGTGTTAACAATGAATGGTGGAAATCACGTCTTTGAAATATAATCGAACAATGCTGCCTTTGGGTTGACATAATCGACTCATGAGTGGTTATTTGTGGTGGTCCGATGATGAATAATGATCACTAGACGAAGATAACGGTTAGATACTATTTTTATTCTCCTGTATGAGAGCTGCAAAACAAAAAAGTAAACTATCGCCAACTCAACTACAACCTTTTGAAAAGCAGAATAAATTTTACACAGCATTCAAACACCAAAGGATGGAAAGTTGCGATCACCACTTCCTGATTTTAGGCTGGGATGTTCATCACTGCTAGGAAAGGGTCTAGGCTTGTCATTTCCTTAATTGCAAGAAATTGAATCGAGAAAGACAGATTATCTTAATTTACCTTAGCTATTTACGATAACACACAATTAGTCAAATCAATAGACAATATGAATGCATACTTTTTTACATGAAAATTTTGAAAAGGAAAAAAATCATAAGAATTCTTGTCCACAGTTGAAACAACCTGCACTCACAAAATAGGTTTTAAGGTGCCTTCCTTCTACATAAAATGCGAATCAATGCAAGGTAAAATTAAATCAATTTGTTGGAGGTGTTTCAGACATTGATGATGCACAAAGCTTGATGATGCTTCTAAGGTTTAGCACAATTCACCTTCTACGTTTTAAAAGGCGAAATCGGGAATCGAGGGGTTTTGGCTAAGCAAGGCGAGGCGTAAGCCTCGAGGCGGATCGAGGCGTAAGCCTAAAAAATTATAAAAATAAAGTAATTAACAGTGCCGAGCATGTGCCGCTCGGTACCGAGTGGTACTGGCTTGGTACCGAGCATGTACTGAGCAATATCGAGCATGTACCAAGTGGTACTGACTTGGTACCGAGCGTGTACCTAGTGGTACCGAGCATGTACCTGATGTGAAACTTAGTAGGAATTGCGTGCGGAAATTATTATAAAGATTAATTAAAGCTTGCTAATACAAGTTAATTACCAACAAAATAGAGGATTAAATTATTCTAAGTAATTGACTTGCTTAGGCGAAGATTTGCTTTGAGATAACCAAACAATTCATAGCATTTCCAAAATAAAAAGATCTACTTAATTGCTCATAACAAAATCCCACAATTAATAATAAAGAAGTTCACCTTGAGTACCCTCTCTCTCTCTCGTTCACTCTTGGGCTTTAGCGGAGAAGAAAGAACCATGCGAGGATGAGGAGCAACACTACGATGAAGGCGACGAAAGACTTTGTTACCGGAGGGGTATTCACCGGGGAAGGTGGGGGCGGATGGCGTCCAATGATCGTCCAAGTGTAACCACGAAATTGTCGGTCGAAAATACTTGCGAGAATCGGGACGACTCGCTCCAAGTACTCTTCGATTGTGGCGTCGTCTTCAAATCCTACGTCAAAGCAAGGAGAGCGTAGGATATCAATGCTCCCGTCGGCGTGGAATACTAATCCCCACTCAAGCTCCGGATCCGCCATTCAACATCGAGGAAGGCGGGGAGATGACAAGGGAAAGTGGGTTGGGCCGTGAGCTAGAGAAGAACAAGAGGAAAATCTGAATTTGAATTTCCGATTTTTCTTAGGTTGGAGGGAGAGATTAATTGCTATGAAAACCTCCCAAAATTTGAATTAGGAGGGGCGGGTATTAGGGGAGAATTAAGAGGGGAATTAGTGGTTGCTTATGTGGCAAGTAGAGAGAGAATAAGAGAGGTGTTGGGGCCGGCCATGCAAAGGAAAATCAATGGGAAAATTTCATAAATAGTGGGCCCCATGTAATTAATTAAAATCTGAGACTTTAATTTCAGATTTCAATCAATTGGGGAAGTTACAAATAAGAGAGGGGGAAAATTTGAATTTGAATCCAGGTAATTACTCCTCAATCAATTGCTCACTAATTTGAGGAGCCAAATTAGGAAGGAATTAATGGGGGTTTAATGGCTGAATTCAAACTTCTCCAAGCAGGGAATCCGGCGGGATTAGCCAAGGAGGAGGGAGGTCGGGCTGCTGGGTGAGGGAGGGGGAGGGGCGGCGGCTGGGCAGGGTCGGCGGCTGGTCTAGCTGGCGGTAAGGGGGAGACGGCCAGGGAAAGTCGGCGGGTTCAGGGGGGATTTGGGAGGGTCGGCTGCTGGGAAAATTAGGGAGGGAGGAGGGGTGGTTCGGGTGAGTGGAATGGGATGGCGAGGAAGGGAAAACAGTGAACAAAACAAGATAAAACCAAGAGCTCACCGTGGTGGGCTGTTGGGTACTTCGGGTGGAGCCTCTCCAAGGCCTCCTCTCTTTCTCTCAAGCTCTCAAGCAAGAAGACAAAGGAAAAATCTCATAATTTTATTAATCAAGCATTAGCTCATACAATAAGAGGAGACCCCTTTATAAAGGTCTCAAAGCATGAAAATAAAAGACTCGCATGCCCATTGGGCTACAACAAACACTACGCCTTCATAAGGGCGAAATAGTCACTAGTGCATAAAATAAAAGATACATGAAATAAAATTACATAAAAATGACATGACAACATCAAAAATATAAACTCCCGATCGTAGCCGTCGATCTACGTTTCCTTCGCCGATAAACCTACCTAAAATGTCTGTCGATGACCTCATCAGTACCGCTCAGTACCGAGCATATACTTGCTCAGTACCGAGCGGTACTGGCTCGGTACCAAGCATGTACTGAGCAGTACAAGCTACTCAATAATTATTATTAATACTATTAATTATATATTTAATAATATATATTTTAATTTATATTAACTAGGCTAATTATATTAATATTTAATTAATAATAATATTACTAATTAGTCAATTAATTTATGCACTAATTATACTATTAAGTATTTAATTAATTTGCTTAATTATTAATATTAAAATTATATTAATTAAGTTAATCAATAATAACTTAGCTGCGTCTAGGGTTTGCCTTTCATCTTCTCTTTTTGTCCTTGTTGTTTGGCTTCATTGCTTCATAGGAGGTGTAGAGATTACACGCGTCGCTTCTTTGTGGCTGTTCGAATGCACTCCTTCGACGACTTTCCCTTCCTGTCAGATCATAAGTTATGACATTTTGATAAGAAGAAACAACGGGAGCTCGTTGGCTCGCTGGCTTTGAAGGTAACTTTCTCCCTTTCGAGGCGTCGCCTCGATGCGCCTTGGCGCCTCACGTATTGAGGCGTACACCTCAGTGAAAAAAGGCGTAAGCCTCGCCCGGACGTTCAAGGCTTAAACCTCAGTTCGCCCGACCTCCACCTCGATTCGAGGCGCGCCTCGAGGCGTCCGCCTCGAACGCCTTTTTAATTGATGCTTGTAGATACAAGTGCAAAATGTTGATGTTACAAAATGTATGGCATTAATTCCAATATGCTAAAGATGGCCTAAAAAAATTCTTCTAGAATCCAAGATACCTTAAACTCCAAAATCCTACAATGTTTATGTGTCCCAAATGAGTTGAAGTGAAATCTTCTTATAAATTTTGAGAAGGGCGCAACAGTCTTTGTTCGAATTATACAGTAATATTCTCTTAGGATGCTTACAATGAATGATACATATTTCATCCTTCCATGATCAAAATATGGCTAAACAGGGCCTTCTTTAGCATGCCGTGAGATGTTGAGACCTAGTCAAGCAGTCGGTGATGGGGATGATGTTGGCTCAATAGTCTCCATCACCTACAGCATCTTAATCAAAGTTTTGAATATACACTCTTTTATATCAAATTCATGAGTCCAATAGGGCAACAAATTGTAATTTTGATAGGAAATACTTGAGTTCGCAAGCAACCCTAGCAATAATTGATAAAAACAGCGGAAATAATGCAATAATCTCGATGAAATCAATTCCAAATGATAGATGTAATAGTTGATTCAAAGCAAAAGCAAATATCAAACAAGATACAATTGATCCTCAATTCGAGAGGACCGTTCTCTCCCAATCTCTAGACGATAAGTCTAGAGCCCAAGATGCCAAAGAAAAAGAGAACAAAAGAACCCAAACCAAAGCATATCCCTAACCCTAATTCCCTCATCCTACTTAAAGCAAATAATTAATGAATCAAGCCACAATTACTAATCAGCCCTTGCTGCCCCTCCTTTCCCTCCAAGGAGTTTGAATTTGAACTCTTAGTGGACCCCACTCCTCTCACTCTCTCTTTGTCGCTGCCCCTTCCTGGAGGAAGCCAGAACTAGTCCACTAGAGACCGGTTGTAGTTGGACCGGTCTAACAATACCGCTCTCATAAAGAATCACCTTGTCTTGAAAGTGAAAATAAGGAAACTGATGTTTCACCCTCTCGTATGACTCCCACATGGCATCGTAGTCAGGAAGATTCTTCCACTTAATCAGCATTTCTTTAGTTTCATCTTCTTTCTGGCAATCCCTCATCAACTCTAAGGGTTCTAGAATCACCTCTAAATCCTTAGTAAGTGTCACCGATAACTCTAAACTGAATGTATAATCTCCAATGGTTCTTCTCAACTGAGATACATGAAAAATTGGATGTATAGTCGCCGTTGGTGGTAGTTCCAACCGATATGCTGTCACGACCCAGCCCGAGGGCTCGAATTAACGAGGCGGGAACATTCGGTCGGACGGTATATTAATTTAAAAAAAAAATCTATTTCAATAAATTTTGAAAGAGCCACTAAACTTCAAATTTGAAACAAATTAAATAAAACAATCAATACCTCTCGTTGGTTACATTACGTCTACGGTATAGATTTCCACTTCTTCTCATTTTAATTTTATTAAGTTACACCTGAAAAAGAATGTTAAAACAACAACAGTAAGCCACAACTTAGCAAGTAACACATATTTCTAAATTACAATAACTCAAGGCAGTGAAAGTAATATGCTTAATGTCACTTTTTATTCCATATCTCAAATTTTATTTCATTTAAACTTATTTCATCAAGACTTTAAATGTATAATGTTATGCATAAATCATAAATAAATATCATAGCATATTTAATTTACATTTGTCATATCTGTGTTCATATCTTCCTCATTTTCATAAATAGTACAACCGTCAAAAAGCCACTATTTAATTCAGTACCAATGAAGGTACTCCTTTTCTTTTATCATTTTATTTTACTTTTATGTGAATAGGTATAGCGTCCCTAGCCAGTATCATAAGCGGGTGAGCTCCATTAGTCAACATGCATATACAATCATTCTATATCAAGCATAGCATCTCATTTTTATAATATATGAACTTTATATGATAATGCTATGAAATATAGCATATCACTTTATCGCTTGATCAATCATTGGATAAGAGTAACATAATCATGATTTAAATTAACTATAAAGATTTCATAAGCATGCTTTGACTTTTCAAAACATATAACTAGATAGAAACAAAATTATCATTATAAGTAAAGAACCATGAATACTCACTTTGAAATCAGATGTTTTAATAATTTATTTTAGTATCTAATTTGCAGCCAGCTTAACTCATATATAATATTCTATAAAAATTAAAATCATTACATAAATATCATTATTTTAATAATGAAAAATCTTAATTATAAATTATTTTCCCTCTCTCTTTCTCTCTCCAATTAACTATTTTAATATTATTACTTTTGGATTTATCCTAAATCATTAAATTTGGTAACCAAATTTTCATTAATTTCTTTATATTAGCATGCCAAATCTTCCCAATCATTTAATTAATAACTAGGACTTTTATATTTTCGGATTTAATTTAATTAGAAATTAGGAAAAATAATATTTTATAAAAACCTTAATTTCTATCCTTAAAACTTTTCTAAGGCCATTAGAAATAATATTTATTAAGAAATTTTCATAAAAATTAAAAATCGAAAAAACCCTAATTTTGAAATATTAAAATAATTTGGGAAAAATTAAAATTTCAAGATTTAGAAATCATTTTGCAACATTCCCTAATATTTTCCTTCTAAAATTTCAAGTTTTAGAAAAACCCTAACTTTTTCATTTAAAAAAAAAACTAAGAGAATAAAAAGATTTCTAGGTTTAGGAACTTACCCTATTGCTTCTTAGGCCTTCTCCTACGATTTTCCTCCAAGACCACCGCCGGAAACCGCCACAGCCTCCACCATCTCCCTTGCACCCGTCGCCCTTTGACTCTCTCGTTTGCTCTCTCCTTTGTTTTGGCCAAACACAACAAGAAGAGACCAAATAGGCTTTTAAGGTTGTTGGGTAAGTGAATGACGCATGTGCCCTCACTTCTAAAATTTTTTAAAGAGTTTATTGGGGCTGTTTAGTCTTTTATGTTTAAGTAAACTTCATCAATTTTTAAACTTTAAATCCGTGCGAAATTAAGTATAAGTTCTTTATACCAAATCGTTTGAAATTTCATGTAAAATTTTATAAAATTAATTGCGTTGAATTTTGACAACTTAAAAAATTCACCTAATTTCATCACATTGCATCAAAATGCATGCAATGCTTACGATCGACATTTTTGGGTTTTACAATTCTCCCCATTCTAATAAAAATTTCATCTTCAAAATTTACATATAACTTATAAGTATATAAGAAAACATCATCTAGTTACATAAGCAAATAACGTTTTTAAGTTTTCTCCAATATAAACTTCAACATTGGATACATAACTAAATGAAACTAAACACTTGAGATAACATAACAAGATAACTTGATAAATCCAAAACATATGATATAACATATCAAGGACTACTCATTCATCTTTATTAACATTTGCAGACTCTTTAGGCTCTATAAACTTGTGGTCAAACATTCTGCTTGGATTGATTTTGTGCTGAAGGTGCAACTGATAGTTCTATCATCTTTGGTTTGCCAAAGTTTCTTTGTAAAGGTGCTTCACTTGATTTCATTTCTCTTGAAGTATTTTGAACCAATACAGGACAATATTTTGCTATGTGTCCAGGCTGATGACACCAATAGCAAGTGTTGGAATCAATCAGACATTTCACCCTTATGCTATCTGCCACACTTATCACAAGCTTTTCTTGAAGTCTTCTAAACTCCTTAGGCTTTGATACCACTTTTGTCACGACCCGGCCCGGAGGCTCAAATTAATGAGTCGGGAACAGACCGTCGGACGGTAGATTAATTTTTTTTTTTAAATCTATTTTCATTCATCTAAAACTATCTCAATAAATTTTTAAAGAGCCACAAAACTTCAAATTTAAAACAAATTAAATAAAACAATCAATACCTCTCATTGGTTGCATTACGTTTATAGTATACATTTTCACTTCTTCTCATTTTGATTTTATTAAGTTATACCTGAAAAAGATTGTTAGAGCAATAATAGTAAGCCACAGCTTAGCAAGTAACACATGTTTCTAAACTACAGTAACTCAAGGCAGTAGAAGTAATATGCTTGATGTCACTTTTTATTCCATAACTCAAATTTTATTTCATTTTTAACATATAATTTATTTCATCAAGACTTTAAATGTATAATGTTATGCATAAATCATAAATACATATCATATTATATTCAATTTACATTTGTCATACCTGTGTTCATATCTTTCTGATTTTCATAAATAGTACAACCGTCAAAAGAGCCACTGTCTAATTTAATACTAATGATGATATTCCTTTTCCTTTACCATTTTCTTTTCCTTTTACGTGCATGGATACAACGTCCCCAGCCAATACCATAATGGGGTGAGTTCCATCAATCAATATGCACATGCAATCATTTTATATCAAGCATATCATCTCATTCTTATACCATATGAACTTTATATAATAATGCCATTAAATGTAACACATCACTTTATCGTATGATCAATCATTAGATAAGAGTAACATAATCATGATCTACATTAACCATAATGATTTTATAAGCATGTTTTGACTTTCCAAAATATATAATTTGAGAGAAACAAAATTATCACTATAAGTAAAGAACTATGAGTACTCACATTGAAATCAGATGTCTTAATAATTTGTTTTAGTCTCTAATCTGCAACCAGCTTAACTCCTATATAATATTCTATAAAAATTAAAATCATTACATAAATATTATTATTTTAATAATGAAAAATCTTAATTATAAATTATTTTCCCTCTCTTTCTCTCTAATTAACTATTTTAATATTATTATTTTCGGATTTAACCTAAAGCCCTAAATTTGGAAATCAAATTTTCATTGATCTCTTTATATTAGCTTGCTAAATCTTCCCAATCATTTAATTAATAACTAGGACTTTTCTATTTTCGAAGTTAATTTAATTAGAAATTAGAAAAAATAATATTTTATGAAAATTCTTAATTCCTACCCTTAAAACTTCCCTAAGGCCATTACAAATAATATTCATTAAGAAATTTTCATAAAAATTAAAAATTGGAAAAACCCTAAATTTGAAATCTCAAAATAATTTAGGGAAAATTAAAATTTCTTGAATTAGAAATCATTTTGCAACATTCCCTAATATTTTCTTTCAAAAAATTCAAGTTTTAGAAAAACCCTAACTTTTCACTTAAAAAAAAAATTAAGAGAATAAAAATATTTCTAGGTTTTGGAACTTACCTTATTGCTTCTTAGGCCTTCCCCTACGATTATCCTCCAAGAACATCACTGGAAACCGCCGTCGCCGCCACCATCTCCCTTGCACCCGTCGCCCTTTCCCTTTCTCGTTCGCTCTCTCCTTTGTTTCGGCTGAACACAACAAGAATTTCGATCCCTTAGGGTTTTAAGGGTGTTGGGTAAGCGAATAACGCATGTGCCCTCACATCTAAAATTTTTCTTAAGAGCTTGGAGGGGCTATTTAGTCTTTTATGCTTAAGTAAACTTCATCAATTTTTAAACTTTAAATTCGTGCGAAATTAAGTATACGTTCTTTATACTAAATCGCTTGAAATTTCACGTAGAATTTTATAAAATTAATTGCGTCGAATTCCGATAACTTCAGAAATTCACCTAATTTTGCCGAAGTGCATCGAAATACATGCAATGCTTATGATCGACATTTTTTAGTTTTACAAATGCTATCGCTCCAATCTTCTCCAATCTTCTTAGGTAAGGGCCACCTCAACATAGCCTCTATCTTTGACTGATCGACTGCCACCTCTTCTTTGGACTCAGTATGACCCAAATAATCCACACTAACCTAGGCAAAACAACACTTCTTCTGGTTAGCTCTTGGCTAATGCTCCTGTAACAACTTTAACACCTTCCTCAGATGCACCCAGTTCTCATCATCTGTCCTACCATAAATTAGGATATCGTTAAAGAATGCTAAGACAAACCTCCGGAGGTAAAGTTTGAAAACCTTGTTCTTGAGTGCCTAGAAAGTGGATGGAGCGTTGGTGAGGCCAAAAGGCATCATCAGGAACTCGCAGTGCCCCTCATGAGTTCTGAAAGTTGTCTTTGACACATCTTCCACCGTCATCCTGATCTGATGATCAACCGACTTCAGATCAATCTTCGAGAAAATCACTGCTCCACTCAACTCATTCAAAAACTCATCAATCACTGGTATAGGAAACTTGTCTAACACAGTTTCCTTATTGATTGCCCTATAATCCCCACAAAACCTCCAACTCCCATTTTTTTTTCTTCACCAGTAAGACTGGACTAGAGAAAGGGCTCACACTGGGTCTGATAATTCTCGCCTCTAGCATCTCTCTAATCAACTTCTCAATCTCATCCTTTTGAAATTGAGGGTATCGGTAAGGTTTGACGCTGATGATTGACACACCTTCTCTCAAGGTTATGGCGTGCTCCTGCTCCCTTGGTGGTGGCAATCCCTGAGGTAGCTGAAACACCTCCTGGAATTGCTGAATCAATAGCTATATGAAGAGGTATGTCCCCTCCCTACTTCAATCTTGCTCCCTCCAAAATATGCAGCTCCACTAAATATCCTCCACCCACTTCTTATATGGTTCTAATCAAAGACTTGAGAGACACCCCAGTCTTTGATAGCCCTGCATCACCATGAATTACCTTTTTTGTTCCCCCAACCACCAGTTCCATCATCAATGTTCCCCAATTGACCTTGGTATCTCCCAAGGTATGCAACCACTTTTTCTCCAGGATGACATCAGTCCTTCCCAACTTCAAGGGAAGAAAATCCTCTCACTGTATCCCCTAAATGGTCAACACCACTCCCCTATAAACTCCTCTATCCATTTCCACATTTCTCGTACCCATCATCACCCCATAGCCTCCTTTATCCACTAATTTCACCCCCAGCAGATCAACAATCTGGGTGGAGATGAAATTGTGGGTTGCCCCACTATCTATCAATACTACCACCTCTCTATTAGCTATCTCTCCCATCACTTTCATAGTGTGATTCAGAGTGAATCATACCACTGCGTTTAGGGAGACTTTTGCCACATCCAGATGCATCTTCTCCTCTTCCTTCATCTCTAACCCACTCTCTCCTCCCTCTTCAGCTTCCTCATCATCATAGACAGTGAGAACCTGAAGAGTTTGGTCTTTACACCTATGTCCCGGTATGTACTTCTCATCACATCTAAAACACAACCCATTTGCCCTCTTCTCCTGTATTTCCTTCTCAGCCAGCCTTTTGAAATTTTCCCAATTTCCTCCAGCTCTCTCCTTGGGCACTTCCTTCAAACTCCTTGGAGCTGGTCCCTTGGGAGTTAAGAAGGTGGTGGTCATCCTGTATGATCCCCCTTAGTTTCTCCCCCTTGCCCCTCTCTCCAGCTGCTTCTATTCCTCCACCAACTATGCCAGCTCCATGGTCTCCCCTAGGTCTCTTGACCTCATCGCCCTAACTGCTGCCAATATATCCGGTTTAAGCCCTTTCATAAAGTTTCCCTATAGCACTTTCTCAGAGAGCCGGTCTAATCTGCTGGCCAAGTACTCGAACCTGTCACGATAATCTGTCATGGTCCCCTCCTATGTCAAGGTAAAGAATTACTCATAAAAGTCTCCTCCCCTATTGATTCAGAAATTTTCTAGTATGCACTATTTGAACTCCCTCCAACTCCTGATGGGTTGCCTCATGTCACGCCATTGGTACCACTCCAGTTCCTTCCCCTCCAAACACAGTCTTGTCGCCATCAGCTTCTCTTCCTTCGTCAATCTGTTGACGGTAAAATATCGTTCCACATTGTAGATCTAACCATGATCATCGTCAGCCTCAAAGATGGGAATCTTCAGCCTTCTCACCTTTGGGTCACCCCATTGCCCCTGAATTCTCCATAACTTTCCATTCCATGAAGAGGAGGTGCTCCCCAGTTGTTACAATCTTCTCTCCGGCAATCATACCCAACCCTTTCATCAAATTCCCCTTTTCTTCTTTCAAATTCAACACCTCTGCAGTAGAAATCCCCCCTTCTCCCTACAAAATCAGCAGTCCTTCTTTCAAAACCAGTGCTTATCTTCTCCTTAGAAAGTGATTCTAGAGGAGGCATTCTGTCCTCAACCTCCAAGATCTCCACTTTCGAATTTTCCCTTCCCCTAAACATGTAAGTATTTCCACCTCTTTCATAGCCGTCGATGGTTTTTCTTACTTCAGATGTCGCCGGGTTGGTCTTCACTTCTAGCAATTTCTTCAACATTTCTTCCATCACGGCGAACTTCCTTTCCATCCTTTCATTATTGGATGAAATCTGATTTTGAAAATCAGAAAAGTTTTCCTCCAAATCTGATTTAAGTTGCCCAATTTCTCCTTCCAAAACTTCAACTTTTTTCCCGGCCATATTTCTTCCCAAGAATCACGATAAGATCGTCTTTTGGATGAAATCTGACTGCTGAAATTTCAAAATTTCAGCAGCCGATGGTCTCAAGACAATGCTCTGATACCAGTTTGATTGGAAATACTTGAGTTCGCAAGTAATCCAAGAGGAAATACTTGAGTTCGCAAGCAACCCTAACAATAATTGATAAAAATAGCAGTAATAATGCAATTATCTTGATTAAATCAATCCCAAATGAGAGATTGTAATAGTGGATTCAAAGCAAAAGTAAACACTAAGCAAGATACAAATGATCCTCAATTCGAGAGGAGGATCGTTCTCTCTCAATTTCTAGATGATAAGTCTAGAGCCCAAGATGCCAAAGAAAAAGAGAACAAAAGAAGCCAAATCAAAGCATAACCCTAATCCTAATTCTCTCATCCTACTTAAAGCAAACAATTAATTAATCAAGCAACAATTACTAATCAGCCCTTGCTAACCCCTCGTTTTCCTCCAAGGAGTTTGAATTTGAACTCTTAGTGGACCCCCACTCCTCTCCCTTTCTCTTTGCCGCCTCCCCTTTCTGGAGGAAAACCAAGACCGGTCCACTAGGGACCGGTCTAACAAATTCCAATAGTTGGATTAACATGATCATTTCGAGAAGATTTATTGCTCAAATTTGGGTCATTGGACTATAATGGTACCATACCAGTTTTATACCACATTGTTCATCTCTTTAGAGAGGAGTCACTGGTCATTAATGGTTCTATAAAAAAAGGATTTATGGAAGTTACAATGGCTTGAAGAAGTTAAAATCTATACAATTATTTTGTATAATAATGAGCGTGGGTTGGTGTGATCAAACAACCCCGACATAATATTTGCGGTTCAGATATGCCAATGGCTGGTCTGGTGCACCCCGAACTCCCCATAAGCCAACGGTGGCCTTTGCTGCGTTTCACCTTGATCTCATGTGCAAGTTACGCGTACAAGATATCTGACCAAATAGTACCAGCTTAGGCCTTTTTAAGTTCAGACTTCAGCATTTTTGGTGTCAATGGGTTTTTCACAATGCAAAAGGCCTTTTTCTATTGCTTTTGCTTCGTTTTGAATGTGTTTGGTCTCTGATTTGAATTTTTTTTTGTATAATTTGGCACTGATTCAATTTTCCAAATTGCCTTGCAATATATACATTGCCTTGAAATTTCTGCTTGATGGATTGAAATTTTTACGATCCCAACATCTATATTGTTCAAACAAAAACTTGTGGATGACTGTCCTCATTAAATTGTTCAAAGTTGTGCTTTACCGTTTTGTAGTTTTTTGTTTTTTATGGAAAAGTTAAACAAACTTGCTAAATTTGACATGCAGTCACTGGGATCATCATTAAATTGTTCTTGATTCATGCTTGCTTGTTTAACTTTAACTGCATGCCGTGTTTCATTAAACTCTTTCTGTGACTATAAACTTTTAGCGTCCTCCAACCCAATGTGCCTTATTTTTGAGAAAATGGTTAAATAACTTAAAGTGTGACATCGAATGTTTGGTGATTTTTTCCTTTCCCGACAGTTTTCTTCAGACTTTTTCAGTGGCCTTAAAAATTTGTCATCTACTAACCCAGTGTGCCTGTTTCTCGAGATATGAAATACTTATACGTAACTTCAAGTGAGACATTGAATGATTGATGATTGTTCTCTTTGTGCCAGGTTTCAAGTAAAAAAGAAACAGTTTTTCCACAACTTCATGACAATCATTTTGTTTGGTGCTGTTGGGACATTAATCTCCTTTTTCGTAATATCGGTTGGTGAGTTCTAACACTTTGTTCTTCTTCAGGTTTTTTTAAAATTAACCAGATTTTTTTAAAATTAAGGTGGAATTATAAGTCTATCTGATCTTTGTTAGTCAGTTTTCAGCTTAGTTTAGATGGTTCCAGCTGGAAAGTTTCAGTTCTGCATCTTGTTGTTGTCATTTTGAAAGAATCTCTCTTGATTCACCTATGAAAGTACGCGGACATCAAATGAACCCGTAGTTAAATTTATGATATACTTTTAGTAAAATGTATTAGGTTTTCCTGTCTTTTGGTTATTTTATTGTACTTTTTTAATTAATAATTCATCAAAGTATTCTTGCTTTATTTATTTATTTATGTTTTTCATTCATCATCCTCTTGAGTTGTTATAGAACACGAGAAAGTTGTTTGAATAGTCAATTGCATTAGAATGTTATGTAATATAGGTTTAAAAATAAGTCTTTTTTTCCTAAATTCAGTAATTTCTAATAAACAAAATACTTTGTCTGGATAAAAGTTTCAAAATTCATGGATGCACCATGAAATTTTGATACTAATTAGAGAAAGGAATTGAACAAATATGAATGGCAATTTTATATAATAGTTACTTATATGTTAACAAAGAATTTTGAAAGATGTTGACAAATTTAAAAAACAAAAAGAGAGAAATGCAACAACATCAAGCCTTTGTTCCACTACGTGGGGTCAGCTACATGAATCCTTTTTCTCCGTTATGTTCTGTTAAAAATCAAATTCTCATTTCAATCTAATAAAGAAATATCATTTCTAATATTTTATAACCAAGTCTTTTTAGGTCTATCTCTAACTTTCTTAACAAAAGCCAAATCTAATACCTCTACTTTCCTAACTGGGTCATCGGGAGGCCGTCGTTTTATGTGACCAAATCATCTAAGGCGACTCTCTCTAATATTATCTTCCACTGGAGCTACTCCAACCTTTCCACGTATATGCTCATTTGGTATATTATCTCTAAGGGTAAAGCCACTCATCCACCTGAGCATCCTCATCTCTGCAACACTTAACTTAGTATTATGCTTCTCTTTTAATGGCCAACATTCGACACCATAAAACTTTGCAGGTCTCACCACCATCTTATAGAATTTTCCCTTAAGTTTGAGGGGGATTTTTCTATCACACAACAAGCCCGATGCATTCCTCCACTTCAACCATCCAACTTGAATTCTACTAATAATATCCCCATCTATTTCACCATCACTCTGAACTCTGAAGAATAGATTCAAGATATCTAAAATGTGTACTATTATTAATAACTTGATCGCCCAAAGTCACAATCCCTTCACTAGATCCATTACTACTAAAATTAGACTCCATATATTCAGTTTTAGATCTACTCAAGCGAAAACCTTTATACTCTAAGGTTGACCTCCATAATTCAAGTTTACATTTAACTCCCTCTCTAATCTTATCAACAAGAAGAATATCATCAACAAAAAACTTACACCAAGGTACATCCTCTTGCAAATATCTAGTGAGAACATTCATGACTAAAGCAAAAAAATATGGGCTTAAGGTTGATCCTTGATGTAATCCAACTGAAATAGGAAAATACTAGGTCAAGCCACCTTGTGTTTAAACACAAGTAATAGCTCCTGCATATATATATTTAATGATTTGAATATAAATATTATTAACTCCTTTCTTTTCAAGAACTCTCCATAGCACTTCTCTTGGAACTTTATCATATGCTTTCTTTAAATCAATAAATATCATATGTAGATCCTCCTTATTCTCTCTATATTTATCCATCAAACCTCTCAATAAATGTATGACTTCCATAGTAGACCTACCCGACATGAATCTAAATTGATTTTGAGAAACATTAGTATCACGCTGCAATCTATGCTCCATAACTTGCTCCCATAGTTTTAAAGTATGACACATTAACTTAATTCATCTATAATTCGCATAATCTTGTGCATCACCTTTATTCTTAAAAATAGGAATTAACACACTCATTCTCCACTCATATAACATCTTTTTAGTCTTTAAAACAGTATTAAAAAATTTAGTAAGCCAAGAAATTCCTTCATCTCCTAAGCATTTGCACACCTCTATTGGAATATCATCAGGTCCAATAGCTTTTCCACACTTTATTTTCTTTGAAGTCTCTTTAACTTCAGTTTTACTAATATGCCGACAAAAACAAATTTTTTTTATTTAGGGTATTAAGGTCACTAAAGTCAATCGTATTTTCACATTTTTTATTAAAAAAATTATCAAAATATCTCATTCACCTTTGTTAAATATCATCTTGTAAGAAAAGTATTTTTTAATCTTCATCTTTAATATACCACATTTGGACTAAATCCTTAGTACTCATATATCTTTTTTTGGTTAACTTATACATATATCTCTCTCCCTCATTAGTATCTAATTTATTATATAAATCATTAAAAGCTAATATCTTTGCATCACATATTATTTTTATAGATTCTGATAGGAAGTTCTTTTAAATCTCGAGTATTTCCTATCAATTTTCGAAAAACAACGAGCTTTCTCCACAAAAATCTGCACAAAACCACGAAAATAGTAGATAATTTGTAGTAACATAGCTCAAATTTTAGCCAAATTCAAGATACCCTAACCCTAAAAAAACAAACTATTTAATGCATACAATTCAAAAGAAAATATCTAAATAGTCCCTACATTCAAACTTCCCTCCAAAAACCCTAAAAAATCCTTCCAAAACAACCCCCGAAAGCTTGCGGCATCCGTTCGGCACGTACAGACAAGTGGAGTGTTCCACCTGTTTTGCGTAAGCCAGTACCGTCAGACCGGCTGGACCGGTCTAACCGATTTCTTACTTGCCTCTTTATATCTTTCCTAATTATTAGAATTTTTATTTCTAAACTAATTTTTGTAACAAATCTTCTTATTTTTTTTTAATATTTTCTTACACATTTGGATTCCACCTTTAACTATTTTTATTATTAGGAGTTATTTCTTTTGATACTTCAAGCACATCTTTTGCAATATTTTTAATATCACTAGCTACTTTTTCCCACATAATATTAGCATCCTCATGCATAGACAAAATCTTCTTATTTTTTTTAATATTTTCTTACACATTTGGATTCCACCTTTAACTATTTTTATTATTAGGAGTTATTTCTTTTGATACTTCAAGCACATCTTTTGCAATATTTTTAATATCACTAGCTACTTTTTTCCACATAACATTAGCATCCTCATGCATAGACAAAATCTTAAGATCTAAAATCTTACTCTTAAAAATATTTTTGTTAATATTCTTTAAATGCCCCATCTAATCCTAGAATATCATTTTACTTTAGTTTTTTATTTTCTATCCCTTTATCTTAAAGTCCAAAACTAATAATCGATTGGATACATAAATTTTCACTTGAAAAAACTTTATAATCTTTACAATCTAAATGATCTAATTTTCTTATGCAAAATAAAAAAGATACAACAGTTCGTTGTTGTAACTCTCTTTTGGCAAATCAGTCGATAAATACACAGTGAAACAAAATAAAAATAAAAATAAGATAACTTACTTTCAGTTTTGCCTCTCTCTCGTCGATCTGCCTTTGTCGAATCTCCTTCACTTGCCTCTTTAATTTATGCGAGCAGCCTCCCTACTACCTGCCTTACGCACTCTGATCGGACCTTTTACCCGATCGAATACCCCACTTTACACTCCCTCAATCTGCTCAAGCCCGGACCAAAGTCCTGATCCGTCTCCAACCGTGTAAAACCTCAGATAGGGGCTTGCCTTCATCTGCTGACCATGCGACCTCCTTTACCTGATCCACTGTATGCACATGACCAAGCCCAACCTCGTTCGGCCCTGCCCTCACGTGATTGTGTGTGTCCGTTCCGACCTGGACTTACGCCTCCTCCGGCTTCGTCGCTCGCAAACACTCGATCCAGTCCTCTTCTCCGACTTCAATACACGTGGATAGCTCATATCTTGTCTGCTCACATAAAGCCGACACCCTCACGACTCTGCTCACGCAAGCCATCCATCACTGCCAACTCTCCATCAAGGTTTAAAATTGCGTAATTAAGTCTCGAGGCGGTTTTCGTCCGTGAGGCGAGGCGTAAGCCTCGAGGCGGTCTGAGGCGTAAGCCTCACGGACACAGAATTGCGTAAATGAAAAATTAAGGGTTTTAGCAGGAAAATAATAGCAATATTCTATCTTACAATAAAAACATCTAAATGATATATGAAAATAGTGGAAAGTGTCTGCACTTAGTTTGATATACGTTTTCTCGCCCCCTCCTACGTCAACTTGCACGCTAAATTTCCAAGAAGGGTCACGCCGCAATGACGTATTCGCCTTTTCTTTACCTCTAACCATGTCTCCTAAAGCAAAAATCCAAAAACACAAAAAAACAATCAAAAAAACATAAACCTTAGATTTTCTTACACTTGAAAAACCTTACCCTAAACTAAAAAAAATACCTAAAATCCAATGTGGAGTACTCCTAGAGGGCGGCCGGAAGTTTCAACTTCGCCAGAGAGAGGCGGCGCCGGCGGGAGAAGCGGCAGGAAGGGAAGCCGACGGGTAAACACCGTGCGGGCGAACCTCTGTTTCGCGAACTGAGCCGTGCGGGATGGGAAAATGTCGGGAGAGGTGTTGTTGTTCGGGTATAAGGAGAAAAAGAACTTCATTTTAAGTGAGTGGGCCCATTCCCATGAGGCGTACGCCTCACTAAGAATTGTGCAATTGCGCCTCTGAGGCGTGCCTCAGCCCCAGTGAGGCGTACGCCTCTTAGAAAGGTGGAATTGCATAAACTTCGAGGCGGTTTTGGGAGGAATTGCGCAGAGGCGCGCCTCTTATTGCGCAATTTTAAACAAAGCTCTCCATCTATTGCTTCAAGTATTTGCTCCTCTTTAATTAAAGCAAAACAGCAAGTTGATGGATTTTGATTTTTTACTTTGAAGAATTATTCCAATTGATCACCGAACAATTAAATATAAAATATTAACAATTGTAAGAATTAAGCAATATGTATGTGCTGATTTCGAAGACCCGTGCTATCGATCTGTTATATGAGTAAGAGAATTTTAAATTCGAAGACGCGCCATCGATCTTTGATCTGGGCAGGAAAATTTTAAATTCGAATACTGTGCCATCGAACTCTTATTTGGGCTGGAGAATTTTAAATTAGAAGACCCGCGCTATCGATCTTTGATCTGTGCCGATGATTTTAAAATGTCAAGACTCTATGCCGTCGATTTTTGATCCGAATAGAATGATTTAAAATTCAAAGACCTTGCATCGTCGATCTCTAATCCGGGCTGAAAGAAACAATGAGAAATGGAATCCCAATCTCCTTACGAGGAGAGGTGATGCTGGGAGTTTGCCAAAATTTTCTCAGAAAATTACTCAATTAGAGAATAATTAAATTTGAAATTTAATCAATTAACCAACTGATTAAATTTAATTAAAATTAATTAATTAAATTTAATTAATTGAAATAAAATTAATTAATTAAATTTAATCAATTAATGTTAATTAATTGATTATATAAAATTAATTAAAATGGTTTAATCAAAATTAATTAATTGATTGAAATTAATTAAAATTAATTTATTAATTTCAATTAATTAATGTAAATCTATTAGTTAATTAAAATTAAAAAACCAAATTAATTGCTTAGTTGAAATTAATTAATTAAAATTAATTGCTTATTTTAATTTATTTAATTTATAATAAATTAAATAATTTATTGAAATTAATTAAAGTTTGTTGGTTGGTTAATTTAAAAATTCGAGAGTGTTTAAAATTCGAGAGCAATTGAAATTTGTGAGCAGTTTAAAAATTTGGGAGTGATGAAATTTAAATTAGTTAATTGATTAATTAAATATTAACTAATTAAATTAATTAATTAATTATTAAATGTGGAGAGAACCATTCTGGTGGGAGGTTTCTTTTGAAAGAAGAAAAAAAAAAGAAAAGAAATTATATTTTTTCCACTAATCAACCCTAAAGTACAAGATATAATGAAGCCACTCTTAAAATTAAGACTCAAACAGAAGAAAATCTCTCATGTGCAAACCCTCTAAGCTCTCTAGTGTTCCTAAGCAAACTCTTAAGCAGCACGAACTCCTATAGATACAAAATTCCAAGCACCTACAACTTAAGAAATAAAATTGATTAGTACCAAATCAGCTTCTAAGAAAGTAAAATAGGGTACTAGTACAAAGAGAGTAAAGTAGGGTACTAATACAAGAAAGAAGAATAGGGTACTGTCAAGTAAACAATAGCACTGAAAGTAAATGTACGATAATGAAAGTAAAACAGGTAATAGTGCAAGAAAGAAAAATAAAGCACTGAAAACTAAACTACCGTATTGAAAGAAAATAACTACGGTACTAAAATAAAATAATAGAGCACTATAGCAAAAATACTAATGTCGGGCTAGTAAACAATTGAAAACTAAGGTCTAGTATCAAACTAACAAGCAACTATAAGCTAAGGTACTTACGGGTACTGTCCAATCTAACCTAAACAAACTCAACAGACAACTTCTATATGAGTCGTAAGACCTGTCAACCAAATTCAAACTAATGGTTAGCTTAGCATATAAGGCTCGATTGTAAGATCAATCATTAGGCTACTTCTAAAGGGAAGCAATAAGATTTGTTCTACTCAAATAATCAGATAACTTCTAAAGGGAGTCGTAAGACCTATTTTTTGGGGAATTTCTAAACAAAAAATCCCCTCAACTAAATTTAAAACCTATGGGGAGCTTAGCCTATAGGGCTAGGTTGTAAGATTCGCCAACGGGCAACTTCTAATTGAAGTCATAAGACTTACATGTTAAGGAAATTGCTAAATAAATTGCAATAATCCTAAAACTCAAACAACCAAATTTAAAACCTACGGGTAGCTTAGTCTATAGGGCTAGGTTGTAAGACCCACCAGTGAACTACTTCTAATAGAAGCCGTAAGACCCATCACTGGACTACTAATATAGGTTGTAAGACCTTAAAACTCAACCAACCAAATTCAATGAAAGCTGTAAGTTCCGACACAAATTCAAACACCCGGGCTACTTCTAAGAAGCTGTAAGATTTGCTTCAATTAAAATTTTTGGGTAACTTCTATATAAAGTTATTAATTTCAAACAAAAAATAACTTCTAGGTATTCTAATGGATGTAAACCCCAAATCACCTTTTTTAAACTTAAATCAAATCAACATATTTCTAATAACTTCAGTTTATTTAGGATCCCTAAGCAGAGGCAACCTATGGTTGCTAATCATATTTCCTAAACACTGTGTTCAACAATTGCTATTATTGGTAAACTAAAACCTATGGCATACCCGAGACGACGGAACCATGATATATTGTTCTTATGCTGTATCGATAGTTCTCTCTTACGTGTTAATAAGGGTAATTAACTATGAGTGCTTGAGCTCATGGAAAGGAGAAATCATTATGTGCAGACACCGGACCGTCTGGAGGTGAATTAGAATACGCCACGTCACCCGGTACACAGTGGTGCACAGCCGCGGTACACAGCAAATGGGTGAAGTGGCGTGTTCTAATCCGCCTCTGAATGACATATGTATCCGCACAAAATAATTTCACCATGGGAAGGATCCAGATCTAACTAAACCCTAATACTACCCTCAAGGAAAATTTGATTAACTACAATCTGATTTAAGAGAAATGAAATCCTATGTCTGTAAAGCGGGATTCATGCCGACACGCTGTTTTTCTTGAGCCAACAGATTTTTGGCGACTCCGTTGGAGAAATACTTCTCTCTATCTCTAGATGAAAAGTAGAATTTATATTTAGTCTCAAGCACCAAGCATCTAAAATAAATATAGATGTTTATTACAAGCTCATATATCTTTTTAACCGAATTTAGGTTGACTCTAATCCCTATAAGTTCTGTTGACAAGTTGTCGAACATGACACATGTGAAATCATTCATGATTGTGAAATTGGGCGATTGAGCTAAATTGCAATTCCCTCAAGCCATCCTGAACACAGGTTTTGCCTATGGGGATTTTCATTTCCCTATTTGCATTTAAAGCATATATAAAATAATTATCAAATGGGATAATTTGAATGATCCTTAAAGTTTTATAATCCATTCGTGCAATAGTTTGAAACATTTATTTTCTTTTCTAACATGTTATTGCGTTAATTTTAATATTGGTGAAAAAAATAAAGCTTATTATGCAATATATAAAGTCATTTTTTACTTAGTAATAATTATAGAATTAGTAAGTATCTTTGTGCAAAAGTTGCTAACAAGATGGAAAATTTGGTTGATATGTACTATTTATTAGAATTGTATAATTAATTAATTTGAAAAATCATCATTGATTTGGATGAAAAAGTTAAGAATGAATGTCTTAGACTACTCGATAAAGCTTCAAACCTTTTTGATAATAGTATAGATTACTATTTAACTTGTGTACAAAAAATACTGTTAACTGCATTTGACTTGCATTTACATTATAGTAACTATAGTTATGATTCTCTTAAACTGGTACAGTTAGGGGCTTATTGCTTCTCTCGAACCCAGTGCAACTAGTTTCACTGTCCACGTTGCTTTAATAAAATTAAAGTGCGCGACCAGTAACCATTTAGGTGATGCAAAATATGCGTTTAAAGATGCATCCTTTGCCAGTTCGGTGATCAGTTTACACTAGGCAGATAGTTTCGCACTTCCTTTTTTCAACGGTCTGAAATAGACACTCAGGCCTTGTGTCATCAGCTTGATAGTTATACAGTTTTGTATGATAATCATATATATTTGGATGAGAACAAAAAATGTAATTATTAAGAAGGAAGTTTGTTGACTAGCCTTGCATAGAATCGTACTATTTACTCTCATTTTATGATTCTCTATTTTTTTTTCTGTTATGATTCTATTGCTAAATTCAGGTGCTATTGAGTTCTTTGGGAGGATGAACATAGGCCTTGACATTGGAGACTATCTTGGTAAGATTTAATTTTATATTTATGTTGATACAAATTTGTTTTCTGTTAATGCTTGATATTACTTGCCATCCGCTAATTATCACTGACATCTATGCTTATGATTGCAGCTGTCGGGGCTATATTTTCTGCAACGGATTCCGTTTGCACTTTGCAGGTTCTTGTGATTTATGAAGCTGTCTTAATTGTTTAGCTTTTTGGGGAAAAAACTCTATGTAAGCAACTTATTGCTTCTGCAGATTCTTAATCAAGATGAGACGCCTCTTCTTTATAGCTTGGTCTTTGGCGAAGGTGTTGTAAATGATGCCACATCAGTTGTGCTCTTCAATGCACTACAGAATTTTGATTTAGTGCACATTGATGCTTTAATCATATTGAAGTTCATTGGCAACTTCTTCTATTTGTTTTTGAGTAGCACTGTCCTTGGCGCTGTTGTATGTTCTTTTTTTTCTATTTGCTTCAGTTCGTCAAATGTATCTCCTTCATTTCCTTTTTACAAATTCCAATTATATTTTCTCATATGTAGGCTGGATTGCTAAGTGCTTACGTCATCAAAACGTTATACTTTGGCAGGTTTGTTCAGCAGTAACTATACCTTCTCTAGTATTTTTCTTATTGTATGCAGATACTATCGATTTCAGTACAATATGTTATATAATTTTCTGGCTTGCACAAGTTTTTTTGCTCTGTAAAGTTTTACTGTTTTTTTGTTATTTTCTTTGGTTTGTAATAAAGGCATCTATTGCTCATGGTCATGAAGTCATAAAGGTTATGCATGTATAGTTTAGAGCTTATTTTCATATGCTTCCTTCAAAATTCAAAATTACATTATATTAAATTTTGAAAAAGAAAGCAGCTGGAAAAAAAAAACTTTGCTTCACAAAAATAGGACATATCACAAATTTTAGTTGTGTGGGAGCATGCATCAAAAAGCATTATTTTGGATATTCATATTCTCCATAGCTTGGTGGTTAAGGGAAACCCCAACCACTTGCAGAGCAATGAAAAATCAGTTTATTTATCTCTGATAGTAACAGCAACTATATTTTTCATCAAAAGCACAAACAGAGCTTTATCAAGTGTAGCTACTCTTGATTAGTTCAATAATTTGTAACAGACTTGCTATGATATTATGGATTTTATCCATGATGTCACCCCTGACCAGAAAAAAATCTGTGAGCTTCTACTCTCTTGTTTTGACTGGCATATTTGTGATATTTTGTAAAATCATCGTTCAATTTATCTCTTTCAACATATTTTTAAATTCATTACAACTTATTATCTTTTAATTGCAGGCATTCTACTGATCGTGAAGTTGCCATTATGATGCTCTTGGCATATCTTTCGTACATGTTAGCTGAGGTAGGATTCATAACCTATTGCAAAGATTCAAGAAATTTCTGCAATTTTTTTTTCTTCTTTAAATGAGCATTTAATAGAGGAAAACACTTTTTTTGTCTTGGCCCATATAAAACTTTCTAATTAAATCTTTTGTTGATGTTGCAGTTATTAAATCTTAGTGGCATTCTGACAGTATTCTTCTGTGGAATAGTGATGTCACATTATACGTGGCACAATGTAACTGAGAGTTCTAGAATAACTACCAAGTAAGTTGAACTTCAGAATTGCAATCTTTTATCTTAGAACCAATTTTGATGCATCTTTTAGTGATTTGATTGTATGAATTGTTTGTGTTTATTTATTGCAGGCATGCTTTTGCAACAATGTCATTTATTGCTGAGACTTTCCTCTTTCTTTATGTTGGAATGGATGTACTGGACATTGAGAAGTGGAAATTTGTCAGTTCCAGGTATATGATCTATTTCATTTTTACCATGAATTCGCAATGGTTATGAACTGAACAGATTAACTTCAATAAAATTCAATAGGATTTATCAATGTGATTTACAATTTTCGTTCGTTGAATTACTGATACTTTTGTATATGCTGATAAACTACTTGGAAATTTGTTTATTATGCGATTTCTATTACTACTCAAAATGAAGGGTAGTAATTGAATTGTGTCGAAGTATAGGATTACTGAAAGTTGTCCTGCCACAGTGCTTGGGAATTTATTTTTCATGTAGTTGTGCACTCCGTAGAATGATTGCTTTTGTTATGGTAAAGGCCAAATGAATTTGTTCTGAATTTAGCTTGCTTGTGAAAGTAAAAGCTTTGTTATTGAGGCCTCATATGTTACAGGGGTACTAATTATCACAATATCATAGTTTCACCATTAACAGGATGATATGGTTTCTTAAACTGCCAAAGTATAATGTGGCATGCATAATATACCATTCATCCTTAATATAGTATCACGCTAACTAATTTATGAATCATTTATTAAAAGGGTTCCATATTTGACATTTTCTTTTTGACTGAAGTATCCTTTTTTCCCTTCACATTTGCAGCCCTGGAAAATCAATTGGTGTTAGCTCGATTATTCTTGGCTTGGTTTTGGTTGGAAGAGCTGCGTTTGTTTTCCCACTGTCTTTTCTTTCCAACTTAACTAAGAAGTCTCATAGTGAAAAGCTCTCTCTTAGGAAGCAAGTGAGTGGCTAGAATCCTTGGCCTTCTGCGTTGATGTTACCTTACTAATTGATAAAGAAATTTAAGCCTTCTTATTAGCAGGTTATTATTTGGTGGGCTGGACTTATGAGAGGTGCCGTCTCAATTGCACTTGCCTATAATAAGGTGACACATTTTGACCTTTTTGAAACTCTCTAGATTTATGAAGCTTTCATTCTTTCTTTCGAACTAATCATTTTTTTATGTTTTAAAAGATATATATGTACAACTAGCTTTTGTCCTCAATGTCAGTATGTTTCGCTCAAGTTTCACCCTTTCTCTTTAGGTAAATAAAAACTTCTTAAGACCAAGTTATTGTCCATGAAAATCTAATATAGTGTCATTTTCACTCTAAAGATCATGGTCAAATGAATGCTAATGCTTTTTCTACCGGGAAAAAATCCTGGATCCCTCATTGACTAGTGATAAAGAAAGACAGATTGTAGGTACTTTGGCTGAAAAGAGTCAAGGTGAGTTTACAAATTAGACTCTGTGATGACACATTATTTTAAACATAAATGGCAAGGGATTGGGGCATGATTCTGATAGGGAACAAGTGCAGAAATTGAAGAACTAGGGGCTGAAATTAGAGATTTCAGCAAGATCAAGCAGGAATTTGAAGAAATCCCTTGGCAAATCAATAGGAAAACTCAATATTATATGAAAAGTGGAAGAAAACAAGCAAGCTACAATAGATCTTCAATTCGAGAGGAAGATCCGGCTCTCCCAATCTCTAGCTGACACCTAGAGCCCAAGCAAAACCTAGAGAACTCCTGAATTCACCAAACATCAACATTACCCTAACCCTAACTCTTCCCCCCAATTTTGATAATACAAAATAAATGCATAATTACTAAACAACCCTTCTTAAATTATTTTCCTTCATAAATCCTACCCCTCCTATTTGAAAATGGCTTTTAATTCATGGGCCCCACAAAGGGGTCTGCGGCTTCCTTGTTCGCCTGGCATAGACCGGTGCCGACCTTGGTTTAAGGCTAGCTAGACCGGTCTAACAATACCCCCTCCCAAAGAACCACCTTGTCCTTATGGTGGAAGGACGGAAATTGATGCTTTATCATTTGGCTCCCAAGTAGCATCGTACTATGGTAGGTCTTTCCACTTAATCAGCACTTTCTTACTTCCTCCCTCCCCCTGTCGCACTCCTACCTACTTCAGTGGTTCCAAAACCACCTCCAAATCCTCAGTTAGAGTTGTTGGTAACTCTGCAGTGGAGGTGTGATCCCCTATAGCTCTCCTCAACCATGCACATGGAATACCGGGTGTATGGTCACGATCGGAGGAAGTTTCTGTCGATACGTCACTGCTTTGATCCTCTTCACTATCTTGAAAGGGCCAAAGTGCTGCGGTGCCATCTTCTTATTTCTTATACTCGCCATTGTTTCTGTTTGTAGGGATGAACCTTCAAATACACTCTATACCCTGCCTCCAATTGAATGTCCTTCCTGTGTTCATCAGTCTGCCTTTTTCAATGAAAAGACTAATATGTTACTTTGCCCAAAGTGCACCAAATGAGGTGAATATCTGTCATGCAACACTTAAAAAGGGGTCATCTGGGACACTGAATGGTACGAAGTGTTGTACTAATACTCTGCCCATGCCAGCCACTTTGCCCACAACCGAGGTGTCTCTGAAACAAAGTATCGCAAATATGTTTCCATGCTCCTATTGACCACCTTCGTCTGCCATCTGTCTTAGGGTGGTAAGGGGTGCTCCTCTTTAGTACAGTCCCCTATAGTCTGAATAACTCCCTCCAAAAGTGACTGGGGAACACCTTGTCTCAATCAGATACTATTGATTATGGTATCTTGTGTAATCTGTCCACCTCTCGAATGAAAGTTGATGCAACTATTATTGTCGTGTAAGGATGTCATAGAGGAATGAAATAAACATATTTGCTTAGTATGTCTATTATCACTAGAATAACTTACCTTAGATCGGGGTAGCCCATCTATGAGATCCATAGAGACATCTTCCCATATTCTGTCTGGAAGTGCTAAAGGCTGTAGTAGCCTCCCTGTAGTCATAGCCATATACTTGTTCCTTTGGAAAACCTCACACCTAGCTACCATCGCCTCTACATCCTTGTGCATTCCCTTCCAATATAGTTTAGCAGCCAATCTTCTATATGTCTTCTGTACACCCGAGTGACCCCCAACATCGCTCTCGTAAAACTCTTGCAGCAAGTGCAGCAAATGAATTGAGGTTGGTGGCAACCCAAATCTCCCCTGGTATAGATGTCTCTCCCCATCTACTGAATAGCCAGAATGGCTATTCTCATCTTTCAGCAGGTCCTCTCTGATCTATCTTAGCTCCTTGTCTTGTGCATTTTCTTTCCTAATAGCCCCACCAATCCAACATCAGCGGTATCAAAATGGCTATCTCTTGGAGTTCCCCCATTCATCTAGCCAATGCATATACCACCTCATTTTCTAGCCTTAGCCAGTACTGGATTTCAAAATCATATCCCAGCAACTTGGACAATCACCTTTAATGCTCCTCAGTCACCATTCTCTACTCTAGTAAGTACTTCATGCTCCTATGGTTGGTCCTGACGATGAAATGTCGACCCAGCATGTACAGCCACCACTTCTGAATAGCCAATATAATGACCATCAGCTCCCTCTCATAGACTGACTTCAGTTTGGCTCTAGCTGTCAACACTTGGCTAAAGTAGGCTATTGGTCTGTGTTTTGGCATGAGCATTGCCCCAACCCATATCCTGAGGCACCTGTCTCTACCAAGAACATCTGGCTGAAATCGAGTAGTGTCAGGATCAGAACTGTTGGCATGGCGGTCTTCAATCTCACAAAGGCTTGAGTAATTGCCTCTCCCTAGAAGTTGTCTTTCTTCTTTCATGAAATGGAGGAGATGGAGCTTTGTTTTGTGGAGGAAGTGGTGGTGGTTGTTATGGAGCCTTCAAGCATTTGAATTAGCTTTCTTTGGACATACTTTGCATGGAAGATCAGATATGACATGCTTTGTGTGGACAAATCAACTATAAACCATGGACATATTTATGCAGATAGTTTGCATCTTAACTTTGATAAGGTTGATCACTTGATGTTGGTCATCAACTAACATTCCATTTTATTAATTACTATTAGAGTCAACTTTTTACAATCATTACATTGATAACTAAAATAATATGGGTTGAGAGATTGGGAAACAAACACAATATAAACACATCACATACTAGGATTTGAATAAAATAAAAATAAAACCTAGACCATATCAGTACGAATTTAATCACATATTGGAGGGAGATCTTGGGAATGATTGGTGAGGAAGAAACAACTAACATATATTAAATTAACAATAAATTACAAATTATAGTATATGTCACCAACTCTTCCATGATTGCGGGGATCACCAAAGTTGGATGGCTCCTTCCACCACCAAGTGTATAAAAGAGATATTCTAATTATTGGAAAGAGATTTTTGACCAACTCATCTTTTTAATTCAATTTCTTCTATAATTATACATACAGTGACTTTCAAATGAGTAAGTACAACATTAAATTAAAATTATAATATTTAAATTCAAACTGAAAAGTGGGGGTGGTTACAAGTAGCGGAGGTAGTCTTGCATGAAATGGAGCTTTGATTTGTGGAGGAAGTGGTGGTGGTTGTTATGGAGCCTTCAAGCATTTGAATTAGCTTTCTTTGGACATACTTTGCATGGAAGATCAGATTTGGGCATTTTGTATGGACAAATCAACTATAAGCCATGGACATATTTATGCAAATAGTTTGTATCTTGACTTTGATAAAGTTGATCACTTAATGTTGGTGATCAACTACATTCCATTTTATTAATTACTATTAGAGTCAACTTTTTACAATCATTACATTGAAAAAATAATATGGGTTGAGAGATTGGGAAACAAACACAATATAAACACATCACATGCTAGGGTTTGAAGAGAAAAAAATAAAACCTAGACCATGTCACTGTGATTTCATTCTTGCATGGGAGGGAGATGAAGGGAATGATTGGTGAGGAAGAAACAACTAACATATATTAAATTAACAATAAATTACAAATTATAGTATATGCCACCAATGCTTACATGATTGTGGGGATCACCAAACTTGGATGGCTTCCTTCCACCACCAAGTGGAGAGAAGAGAGATTCTAATTATTGGAAGGAACTTTTTAACCAAATCATTTTTTTAATTCAATTTCTTCTATAATTATACATACAGTGACTTTTAAATGAGTAAGTACAACATTAAATTAAATTATAATATTAAAATTTAAACTGAAAAGTGGGGGTGGCTACAAGTAGCTTAGGTAGTTTTGCATGAATTGGAGCTTTGATTTGTGGAGGAAGTTGTGGTGGTTGTTATGGAGCATTCAAGCATTTGAATTAGCTTTCTTTGGACATACTTTTCGTGGGAAAATCAGATTTGAACATGCCTTGTATGTACAACTCAACTATAAGCCATGCGCATATTTATGCAAATAGTTTGCATCTCGACTTTGATAAGGTTGATCACTTGATGTTGGTCATCAACTAACATGCCATTTTATTAATTACTATTATAGTCAACTTTTTACAATCATTACATTGATAACAAAAATAATCCAATGCATTTTGAAAATTAATCTTGAAATGTTATAATTCTCCACATGAGCTGTATTAATTTGATGATCATAACTCTGGTGAATGCTCGCATCTTTGGTCACAACCCTTCAATATTTAATGCTTGGTTTATGATCATGATTATCACACCTTTGACAAATGCTTCTTCATGTGATTTTTGAATTTTGGCTCCTTATACTACATCCGTTCTGCATTTTAAGAACTTTGCTCATTTAGAGTTAAATTTTTATAACAAAATACCTAAATATCATGGATTAAAAAGGCGTTCGAGGCGGACGCCTCGAGGTGCGCCTCGAATCGAGGCGGAGGTTGGGCGAACTAAGGCTTAAGCCTCAAATGTTCGGGCGAGGCTTACGCCGTTTTCCACAGAGGCGTACGCCTCAAGGCGTGAGGCGCCGAGGCGCATCGAGGCAACGCCTCGAAAGGGAGAAAGTTAACTTAATTAATGTAATTTAAAATATTAATAATTAAGCAAATTAATTAAATAATTAATAGTATAATTCAATGTTTAAAATTGCGTATTCGGATATTGAGTCGTTTTTCATTCGTGAGGCGAGGCGTAAGCCTCAAGACGTTTTGAGGCGTAAGCCTTAAAATCAAAAGATTGCGTAAATATAAAATGATAATTTTTTTATTTACTAATGAGTGAATAATAGAAAACATAAAAAAGCATAAGATATGAAGTGAAATCAAAATATCTCAATAATAAGACAACATGAAATATAGTTCAACTCAAAATTCTATCTTTCCCAAATCTCAGTATTCTTTTCATTAAAATATAATTTCAATTTGCAAAAATAAATAGCAATGAAATATCACATAAGAACTCATAAGTCATCAGCACTGTCATCACGAAGGGGTTCTTCATTTGAATCATCATTATGATGAACTGCTCTCTCCCCTACCTCCTCTCCTATAGAGTCCAATGTCGGGCATTTACTTTAAGATTTATGTAAGTTTTAGTATATATAGTGTGAGGTGTAAGCCTCATGCCAGTGAGGCGAGGCGGGCCTCAACCAAGTTGAGGCGCAAGCCACATAAAAAAAACTCGAGGCGCAAGCATCGAGGCGTTTTTTACTGGAATTACGCAAAGGCAGCCCTCAGGGCGAGCCTCATATTGCGCAATTTTAAACCATGGTATAATTAGTGCATAAATTAATTATCTAATTTAAATTAATTGACTAATTAGGAATATAATTATTAATTAAATATTAATATAATTATACTAATTAATATAAATTAAAAATTATATTATTATATATATAAGTAATAGTATTAATGATAATTATTGAGTAACTTGTACTTAACATGATTTATCATTTGACATACCAAACAATTTTCAGGATTTATCAAATCCAAATTTACAGGATTTAGTAAATCCTATTAAAGTTTATCAAATCATTTTCTGTGTTATTCATTGGAATTTATTCCAGTAAATTACATATTATGAAAAGATTTTTCTTTTCAAATATAAACATCAACAATATTCTTCCAATGAAACAAATATTCAGTATAATTTTATACATAAATCATAAACCCATGAAAATAATTTCTTGCTTTTTTTTCTTAGAACAAAGCATCTATTTCATAATTGACTTAATATTTTGACATTTTTTATCATTATTTATAATTTTACATTAGCTTATTTTTACCGTTTTGAGGCTTACGCCTTGATTCGCCTCGAGGCTTACGCCTCGCCTCGCTTAGACAAAACGCCTCGATTCCCGATTTCGCCTTTTAAAACATTGCTAAATATTATTCATGTTAATTTTCCTTGCTCATGATGGACTATATGTTTTGGAGGTGGTGAATTAGATATTAGATGATGCTATTGGAGAAGGCTAGTAGAGAGAGTTTATTGAAAAAGGCAAGGGGTGGATTAGAATGGAGTTGATATTTTAAGTAAGGTACTAAAGGTAAAAATCTATGTTCCTTTGAGGTTCTCATCAAAGTTCATAAAAAACTAACATTGAAATGTTGTGACCCCAACAAATAACCGCGAGATCCATCTATAACCTCACCATTAGATCGCTTGCAAAAGAAAGGTACCAAACAAATTTTTAACCAACTAATAGTCTTTAATACTAACATTGAAGCAGGGTGGAATGGCATGGTTGTGTAGCTGGCCGTTGAAACACCTTAGAAGAGGACAAAATTGACTATGCATATAGTGGTTAGGTAGGGGTAAAGTAGGGTTAAATATGGAAGAGTGTGGAGTGATGGTGCCTAGAGTTACTTGGAGGTTAGGAAATCTAAGTGCCCACCTCGATTTTAAGGAATTATTGTGTGTGTGGGGGGGGTGCTTGAGTGATGGAATGGGATGTTTTGGGTTAGGATAAGAGGTGAAGATGTGATTTGGAGTTTGGTAGGAGATGATGTGGGGTGTACAAGCTTGTATGTGGATTTTTGGGTTAAAATACGGGAGTTTTACTGAATGCCTTAGAAGAGGATGGAAGCCATTGCATGTGGCTTTGGCGATTGTGCTTGGGCTTTGAAAAATGAGCAAGGATGTGAGTGAAGGGGAAATAATATTAGCTAAATTCATTAAGAAAACAAGCATAATATAAACACTTCACAAATTGGGGTTTGAAGAGAACAATAGAAACTTATAATGCATCGCTTTAATTTTGCACATTGGGAGTGGGGGGTGTGAAACAAAAGAGCGCTTAATAAATTAACAAGGGAACACAATTCAGGGTCAGACACTGTCTTCCATATCCACGGAGGTCACCAAAACTTGTGGCTCTCTTCCACCACCCAGTGTATAGAGAAGTCCTTCCAATTATTGGAAAGAGTTTATTTTCACCAAATCATCTTTTTTTATTCAATTTCTTCCATATTAATACATAATGTGATGTTCAAAACATTGTGTGCAACATTAAATTTAAAATTACAATATTAAAATGCAAACTAAAGATGGCAGTTTCAAGTGGTGGGGACCATTAGGTTGAGGTGGTTATGGAGTCATCAAGCATTTAAAGTAACATTCTTTGGACGTCCTTTCCATGGGGAGATCAGATCTCAACATGTTTTACATGGACAAATTAACTATAAGCCATGCTCATGCATATTTTGGTCATATTCAGTCAAATAGTTTGCATCTTGACTTTAATAGAACAAATATTTGATGTTGACCATCAACTTACATACTAATTACTAACTACTATTAGATTCAACATATTACAATCATTATATTGATCATAAAAATAATAATAGTTACCTACCACATTTTAGCTATTCTTTATGAAGTGTTGTAATTCTATCTCGTGTGCTACTTCAATTGGATGATCACATTATTTATGAATGCTCTCATCTTCCATCACATCCCTTGAATATTTGATGCCTGATTTTGTGATCATGATTATCACATCTTTGATGAGTACTCTTTTATGTTTTATTTGAATTTTGGTTCCTTGTAGACAGGTTTGCTAGGCCAGTCAGAAACATGAATAAATAGGGTACGACAAATGATCATAATTGACTAGAAAACAAATTTATACGAACATATGAAAGGAGTTCAGCGCTGTTGCTTGAAGACAATTAAGCATCATGAATCATGTAATCAAGATCCCTCAATATGATTCATAAAAGATATATACGTGAATGCAACATTTAATTATCACAATTTTCTCTATCAAGAAATTAATGCTAGAATCATGTAATGCTATTGAAGATGATGATGCTGAATGGGAATGTTACCAATTTTTTTATTAATCTATATACTCGTCAAAATATTTACTCACAGTCATGGCAAAGAAAAGCTATAGCGCACAAGAAAAAATATTTAACAATATTGAATAAGTTTTATAGCAAATGGCAAGGGAATGTTGTAACAAGGACGGAAATTATCTTCCAACACATAGCATGTAAGAGTTACCTACATCACGCTGCAATGCTTGGATCCAAAGATCCTTTCAAGTTCAATGCATTACAGACTTGGAAATGACCAGAACAAGCTATATATAAAATCTATGTCAAATATACATTTACATGCATGCATAATCCAATTAATAATGAGTAGTTAATGATAAGTGACTTTATTAGATATCTTCCAAATATGGAGAAACCCATTAATTCATTAAAACTTGCCTATGGAATCTATTTTTCTCCACATGAATTCAGCCTTTTTTTGCAACTCCAATTATCCTTAAGCTAATCTTGATATGGAATATCGATTAACTTTGTGCTTATATATTTTTTATATTGGATATCCGGATATTTAAAAAGGATATTCAAAATGATAAGATAAAGTGACTGAAAAAAACACGATTTCGATACGCACAAAGAATGGTAAAGTTTTACTCAATAAATAAGTTGGTAAAATTAGTATCAGAAGATTAGAAAGAGAAATAGGCTAATATCTAAAGTTTCACAAAAGAAGCTATCCAAGATAATCTACCAAGATTAGGCTTAACAACTTTGACAAACACAAAAAGTACCAATAAAAAGTTAGAAATTTTAATGTTGACCCAAAATAGTTGGGATATGGCTGATGATGATGAGTTATCTAATTGTATGCTTTTTGTAGATGATAGTTCTAGTCAGGGAGACATTCATTAAAATAAGTTAGAAATACAAACAATTAAGAATATGTGGAAAGCTAGAACATTTAGAATTAATAAAGCAATGGCTCAATATATCATATACATATTTAATTAGTGGTATTAACAATTATCTCTTAATATTATTAAAAGGCGGCCAAGTGATGCCTAGATATGATATCTGTAAGTATCATAGTTCCTTCGTATAGAAGAATACATATAACATGGGAATTTAGCTTTCAAACTTCATTGATTAAAATAGAGAAATATCTCAGAAGTATCATAATAATAAGAATATATGATTAGCATTACTCAGTTAAAAAGATAAATTTGGAGTGTTGGGTAGTTAAAAAGTTATTGATATCTAAGTTTAGCATTACTCAAATGAACATATTAACATGTGTGAAAAAAATTAGGAATGATTCTATTGACATTTTTTAAGAAAATGTGATCAAAAGTAGAATTAGGCTTTGAATATAAAGTGCACTAATTAGAGAAGTCTATAAAAATAGTGTTTGACCAACTCAAAACAGACTTCGCCATTGCCTTGGGATCCGTGCCGATCTCCTAGTGCAATTTTAATTGAACAAATTTATGATCGTTTTTCGGTATTGACGGCGCTCAATGGCGAAGCCCGTTTTGCAATTGGACGCGTTTGGGCAACGTCGCGCCTCAATTTCAAGTGTCGGTCGTCCATTTTGATCGATCTCGCCCGATTTGACTGCAAGGGGTTCCCTCTGAGGTGAATTCGACACTCTGATCGTAACAACGCAATCCGTTTAGCAATCGGAGGTCGTTTGACCCTTCAAGTGATGCGTCCAGCGTTAATTTCGCCTTGTTATTGTGCTTTTGCGTATAGGAGTCAACAAAGACATAACAATGCAACTTTAAATCTGATAGGGAACTGAGATAATACCTTCTATATTATTTTACAAATTAAAAAGCAATACAACATGAATTTGATGAATTTTCATATTGATTTTCACATGTATTACGTGAACTTAAAAAGTAATTCACCTTCCCACCTCTCCCTATAAATAATAATCATGCTCTCTCTAATCCGTTTTTTATTAGTTTTCCTCTAGTCATTTAGACATTATACTAATAGATTCAGTGACAAAAATTTTGCTGTACATATATTTTGCAGTTTACAAGTTCTGGCCACACTCAACTCTCCGGCAATGCAATCATGATTACTAGTACCATCACAGTTGTTCTTTTTAGCACAGTGGTAAGTTACTTTATAGTTTAATCTCCTCGGTATCAAACAGATATTGTCACCTGCGGTTGCTTATTATTTATTTCTCGTCTGTCTGTCATCATAAATCCCGAACCTACACATGCTTCTACTCAGAGGCTATTAATTTGTTCTTGCCTAACACATATATTAGGTTAACAGTGCGTCTTTGGACGTCCAGTGAAATGTACACTCAGGCTTCGTTTGGGACGGCTTTCTTACTGCTTTTCAAATCAACTTTTTAATAAAAATTTTTAATTTTTGTACTAAAAAACTACTTTAGGAAGCAGTAAGAAAGCCGTCCCAAATGAAACCTCAGTTTTCATTTAAACTTAGGCACCAATAAGAGATGGTGGCAAGGCAATTATCAATGCCTAAATGAAAATTTTTCTGATTTTGTCTACTGGCATCATGCTTCAGGTCTTTGGTTTGATGACAAAACCACTAATAAGGCTCTTACTGCCTTCATCTCATAAGCCACTAGGCAGCACTTGCTCTGATGAGCCCACAACTCCTGTATCCTTGTTCTCCTCTCTCCTTGAGAACTCCTCACTCCTCGAGAATGGTCGGGGAGTTGATGAGCAACCCATTCACCGTCCAACAAGCTTGCGAATGCTTCTCTTGAAGCCTACACACACTGTGCATTACTACTGGCGTAAGTTCGATGATAGCTTCATGCGTCCAATGTTTGGCGGCCGGGGCTTCGTTCCGTTTGTCCCTGGTTCCCCTACTGAAAGAGATGGCCATGGAGAAGGGTGAAAGATGAATATCTTGAAGAAGAAAAGAATCTTATTTTCTAATAAACAAACACCTTTCCCCCTCGAATGGTTTTTTATGGGCTACAGATTGTATATGGATGATGCAGTGATGGCTTGGCTTGTGCTGGTTTGTGGTTGCGATGGGTCACTAGGCTTTTTCATGCTTCCAACAGTGTAACTTAAGTGGGTTTATGTAATATTTCATTTCATTTTTGGTTTGTGCAGGTCTCTTAAGATTTATATATATATATATATTGATTGTTGATGTTTTGCTGAAAGGGTTGTGTACAATATGGGGCTGTTGATTATTTTTCTATTTTTTTCAGCGTGTTTTGTAGGAGTTTGTGTGAGTGTATATGTATACAACTGGAATAATTGAAATCATAAGATAGCTTTCAGCTTGAATCTATCCCATCCTGTTTGTTTTTTCCTTAAAATTTAGTGTATACGTATACAACTCATTCATGCAGCTCAATTTGGTCTGTTGATTGAGAGTTTTTGTTGCCAACTAAAAAGTCTTAGGTTCTATTCTTGCATATATGATGTGTGTATTAGTTTGTCTTAATAGGCTTAAATGTCCCAAAAAAAAAAATTGCGAAAATTAATTACCCAAGTAATTTGCAACTAGCTTTTAGCAAATTTTGCTTAAAATCTTTTCGTCTTTTGGCGCAATTATACTTCATGATGGATTGTAGAGTTTTTATTAAGTGTTGTAGAGATGAGGATACTCGGGTGGATGAGTGGCTTTATTTTTAGAGGCATAATACGAAATTGAGCATATATGTGAGAAGTTTGGAGTAGCTCTAGTGGAAGATAAGATTAAAGGTAGTCGTCTTAGATGGTTTGGTCGTATAAAACGGCGGCCTTCCGATGAACCGGTTAGGAAAGTAGAGTTATTAGATTTGAATTATGTTAAGAAATGTAGAGGTAGATCTAAAAAGATTTGATTATAAAATATTAGAAATAACTTTTTTCTTATTAGATTTAGTCTTAATAGGACATGGAGAAAAATTTGTCTCGGTATTATTTTTTAGAAGCAAAGTCAGCTACTATAATATTGATAAGGTTTGCTACTCTGGGCTTGTTAAGCACTTAAAGGTGATCTTGAATAAGTTTTTTTAACCAATTTATCTTATTTTCAACGGTCTTCTCTTCATTTCTGCATGTGATAGATTGGAATATGTTCTGTAATTGCTTTCAGAATAATTTCTTGACTTTTGAAGTGCATGACATGGACATCATTTGATTCCCTACTATAATAAATATAATATTATTGCAATTTTGTTTTGCTTATTTTGGTTTTCTTTTTGTTTTCATTGAGGGAACTATACACAAAGCATCTATTAAAAAAAATAAAGAAATTATTTGTGGACGGTTTCAAGGATAAATTATTTTTATACTCATCTTGCAGTACATGTACTAACAAATCAAAATTTAGATATTTTTGTCTAGAACTGTTAGATATAATCTTGTATTTCTTCTCTCTTTTAGTACCATAATGACATGTTTATATAGAGAATTTTGTTAATGAAGTACTTATATTTCATTGAAAAAGTATATCAAATCTTTTTTGACTTCATACCATACGATTTAAATCGAACAATGCAAAAGAATAAAGCTTTTGTTGAATGAACAACCATTGTTTTCAAGTTAATCCTTAAGTTGATACAAATTGTACAATTCAATTCAACATAACTAAAATTATAGGTATTTTTTTTAGATTGAACTAATTAGATAGTAAGAATCGCCATTTATATTGTACGATCATATTATTAAAAATAAATTTAGGGTTTGCTTTAAATAGTTCATTTTGATTCTATTAACCTAAGAGTGTGTGAGACAATAGATTCATTAGAGACATTTTTGTTCAGAGGGCCCTCGAGAAATGGAGTTGGTTCTCTTTCTTTGTGAGAGCTTGTATAAACAACTTGAGAAGAGAGGGTAAAGTTGAGAGAAGGGTCCTTTGGGAGTCGAGGGTTGTGTGATGGATATCATACGGCTGACTGTTTCAACATGCGCCGTTGTCCTCTAGCGTTTGTGTTCGGAGCTCTAGAGAGAGCCTTTGTGTGGGCAAATTATGACGAGCCGAAGAGCGACATCTCCACATTGAGAGGAACAGATGGAGGGTGAATGCATCTCCACCGTACTGGGAAGAAAAAGGAAGGAGCCTATGCTTTCCGGGGAAGGAAGGGCTTATAAAGGTCATTCTCCACTTGGGAACATGGAAGGGCTTTTTTGCCTTGCTGAGTGTAGAATGAGTATTTTCTAGTAGAATTCTAAAGGAGGAGGAACTTGGGGAGTGGGCAATGGTCAAGTTGATTGAACCAATATAAAAATTCTAATTTATATTTCTTTACTTTATACACTCTTTACTTCCTACATTTTTGATTGATTAGATTTATATTTAGAGTTGTTGTGGTTGCATATAAAAAATGTTTAAAAAATGATTCTTTAGAATAACTTTCTACAAACAAAAAATATTTAGTTTGATCTTTCCTTAATATATATATATATATATATATACTTTAAGTCTTAAAATTTTTCTAGTGCATTTCAAATTACTTACACTACATATTGTGTTGTTTTACAATAAATTTTAAATAACCAAGTCACTTCCAAGTGGTATCAGAGTGGGGCGCTTCTTGTTTATTTGGTTTAATCACCTCAAGTATGTTCTAGCATGATACAAGTTGAAAATATAAACATTATGGATGGGTACTCCATTACCTGACTACCTCTATTTAATAATATACATTTTAATTTTTAAAAATTTTAAATGTCAACACTTTTAGATTCTATTGACTTCAGGATGTGGAACTCAGTGATGGAAGGATACACACAAACATATAGAATAGATAATAGAATCAAAGTTAAACTTCCCTTTACTAAATGGAGTTTTAAGAATAAAGAACAGACATAGCAGAATGCCAAATTCTCAAATTATTTTTTCTGCGCATTGAAAGCTGAAGATGTTTGATTGAAAAGTGTTTAAGTTGGAGTTTGAAAATTTTAATTTTCTTTGGGAGAGCTGAATTTCAATCTTGAAATCAAACACATCATTATGAACAATATATTACCTCGATAGACAAAATATTATTCCCTAATGGGTTCAATTTACAGGATTGAGAGTTTATTCTGATTATCGTAGTCAAATTCAGGAAAGAACTATATATGACCTCGGAGTGTCAAAATGATCATTCAATCAGACATTTAACTACAACAATTTGAATAAATATCATTAATTTTATAATCAAAGTTACGATAATAATTGATATATCTTTCTAAGGAAATAAGATATAAATCATTATTGATCATTTGAAAATGATGATAATGATCGTTTATTTTAACTTAAATTTTCCCAAAGAGAATTAGTTAAATTTTGAAAATATTGAATTTGAAAAATTGATCTGGGTTTTTAAATTTCATATGAGCGCAAGCCCTCATAGTTTACTACATTGTAGGAAACTGAAATTTTCTATGAATACTCTTGATTAAAATAGCCGTAAAACTTTTATTTAAGACTTCAAGGCTTAATATCAAAGGAGATAAGGATTGAAAATTCAATAGGGAATGGATCAAAAGTGAGCATTTATTTCTAAATGTCAAGGAAGAAAAGGTAGGAGGTGCTTTGGGATTCTAAAATATTTCAGAAGCACCACAGCCTAAACTTAGTGTTGGGCTTAAATTTGATATGAAAGAAATTTTAGTTTAAATTATTAATTTTATTAAAAAGTTGGGATTGTATCCCCAAAGGTTGACATCTTATAATCTAAGCTTGCCTTGGAACCTAAGACTAAATTGGGCATTGAAAATCAGTGACCCGAACATAGCTAATACAATGTAAACCTGGACTTACCCTGGCCCGAATTGGGGAGCCAGCTAACCTCTTAAGCGCTTAAAATTCATGAGTCCAGTCTTTTATGCAAGAGTGGTAGGAATATTTAATTAAGATTTGAAGAGTTGAGGTCGACATTTGGAGCTAATCCTAATTGTCCCCTTGACTTATGTTGGGTCAATTGATGCTTAAATTAAATGCAATTACATTTTTAAACACTTTTAAGTTTGTATATAATGCAATGCATATTAGTTGACTCAAAAAAATACTTAAATCAAAATGACATAGTTTTAAAAAAGGCCAACAATAGATTTTTTTTCTCTAGAGATTGCACAGTTTCCCCTTGACACATCTGCACCCTCATAGGCCAGATGGTCTACAAAAATTCGTAGGCGGGAAGGTGCCTTACAAAGGAAAGAATGCACAACAAAATATTATGCGAACTCCCGGCAGTCCTAGACTTACTTCTTAAAAGCATTAGAATATCTGTGTGAGCTTAAAATTTTTTAAATTTAATTTAAGTAGAAAAAATTTTAATGATCCCTCACAAGCCTCCTATCAGGTTCTAGCCTAAATCAAATACGGCATGCAATATCACAAAAAAACTAAGAAAAACAGGCAAATCCTAATTGTAGGCAAAGCACATCAATCAATAATTAAATCAATTAAATTAATATTCAAATTAAAAGTTTGTGTGGCAAGTGTCATTTAATATTATAACCCAAGGGCAACAAAAAGTAAGGTGGTCGCGTACTACTTACAAGAACCCAGATTCTATTTTTAAGACTCAAGTGAATTTAAGAATGGGATTCTTCTCAATCTTCATTTCTTTATCCTTCTGCATGCTTCTTGGATCCATCGAGTCTAGATATTCAAATGAAAAGAAACTCCCCCTTAAAAAGGGTATTTTTTTTTCTCTTTGGATATTTTAAAGTTATCTAAATTTGGATCTCCAAATGGATAAGAAATCTCCCCTGGGGATATTCTTTTCTCTTTGGATTCCAAATTGAATTTTCATCCCATCTCAAATCATTTTAATATTACAACTCAATTGAAATTAAATTACATTGAATAAAATTAAAAATCTAGACTCAAACAACCTACAGAGTTATTCTAAATAATTACTATTAAATCATCCCAAGTAGTTATATATTAAAATTTAAATACTCAAACCAGCTACACTTGATCATGCTCTTTTAATTTTTAAAAGGGGGACTTAGCATAGCGAGCACCTGTAGCAATTTAATGACTTAGCACAACGAGCACTTGTAGCAATTTAATATTTATATTTTTTGCACCCTTTTACTTTCAAATGTTCTGTATGAGCATGACCACATGCTTAAGATTATGTCACCATTTAAATTTCCCCTAGCCTAAGGGTGAATCTAACGCACAATCAACCATAACCCAGTGTGCAAAAAATAAATAAAAAAGCACAGCAATCATCTAATTCTAATAACCACCATGTAATGAAAGTTCGAAAAACTCGGTACACATCAAAAAAGTAAACACCAGCCTAGCCTAGATCTAGAAGTGGTACCCTACCCAACCATCTAAAGTGTGTGAGGTAGGTTGTGTCTTTGATAGGTCCTATTTTGGGTAACTGGTTAAAATTGTCTAATGTTTGGGTTTATTCATGGTTGAATGGTAAATTTGATTAGTGTTCAAATATTAATGTATTAAGATTTATTTTTAGAATGCATTTTTAAGGTTAATTTATTAGATATTAAAGGATTGATATAATTTAATTAATTAGATTAGTTGCTTATTTTAAAGATTAGATTAATATAAATTTTTCATCAATCGATTTGTGGCATTGTTTGCTCTAGGAACCAGACATCTTTAGGATATGTAGCCCCACAGCCTGAGATAGTCTAACCTAAAAACCTAGTTGATGTAGTTGAATTAAGAATTGTTAATTTGGTTAAATTATTAATAATCAATTTATTTTAAGGTTTTACTCTCCAAAGAATTCGTTCGTCGCATTGTTTTACAGGCTCGATGAACTCCTTAGGATACGTAGCCCCATAGCCTAAGGTAGTTCATCCTAAAAACTTCATCTTTGACTGGTTGTTGTGTATTAAAGGATTAGTTGATTGGTTTTATTAATAAAATTAATCATTTTTGGAATTTTCATTAATTATTGAATTTTTGAAATTTTTTTGTTTATTTTAATCATTAAATTAAGCAGTTAAATTTTAACTTTTAGATTACAGTTGATTTCTTAAAAGTTAGTATTTTTATTAAATATTAAACCTTAGGATGAGTAATTAGACTATAAGTTTGTTGTATTTGAATTTTTTTATAATTAGTTATGAATTTTTGAAGTTTGAGTTAAAATTTTGACTTAAGTTGACTGAAAAGTTGACATTTTGATTAAAGTTGAATTCTTGAATTTTGATAATTTCTCAAATATTAGACCTAAACATGAGTATTAGGCTTTAGGCTTGTTCAATTTAGAATTTTTTTATATTAAGTTATAAATTCTCAAAGTTTTAACCTAATTTTGAACTATGGATGACGAGAGAGTTGACTTTTTGACCTTTACGTATTTCCAATGGATTGTTAACTAGACTTTAAATGGAGTTGACTGACACTAAGTTTGATCAATTTGTATTTTTTCTGAAATTAATTATGATTTTTCAAAGTTTGATTAATTAATTAATTTTTTATATTATTTAATTAAGAATGTTTTGATTATTTTGATCCAAACTCATCCTAACAATATGGAATCAATCCCAAAGGTCAAGGATGACCCATGGGAGTATTTTCATATTTTTAAAATTTATTTAGAATTTTTAATAATTTTTAATTATTTTATTTAATTAATTGTTAATTTTCACTAAAACTTAAATTAAAGTTAAATTACAAATCCAGTGATGGAGATTTTATTTTTCCTAAATGGAGAATCAATATCTAGTCAGTTTGATATATTATTTATAATTTTTAGATTTAAATTTTGATTTATTACAAATTTTTGAAGTTATGGGATCCCTAAAATAAAATTCTGACCTGCTTAATTTTCTTACTTAATGACTTCCAAATTCAATGAAATTTTGACTTAATGTGTAAAATGTTACTAAGTTTAATGCTCTGATGTTTCAGTTCTATTGAGTATGTGTACAATTTATTAGGATTTTTCTAAGTTAACTAGACATAATTCTTAATTAGTTTTCCTTGGTGTCACTAGTGTTCAATTAGGTTTGAATCTCGGGTCATCTAACCTTGGCAATAAATTACACATACCACAAAAAAATGCAAGCCTAATTATAAGTGGTGTGTGAGTTATAAATTTTCAAAATTTTGGGTCAAAATTTGACCAAAAACTTTAAAATTTTAATTCATCATAATACAACAATTAATGAGAGCTGGGGTTTTTATGGCATTTGATTATCACACCATAGTTTATCCTATACAAATTTGGAATCAATTAGATTACATGATTGATAAATATCAAAGAATTTCAATTTTTGTTAAAAGCTAAATAACTCCTAACATATTGATCCAAATCAATAAAAAATAAATTTTAAAATAAACTTAAACTTGAGAAGGTTCCAATGAGCCTAAAAACATTAAATTGAGATACAAAATAGATTTTTGGTGAATTGTTGAAATTTAGACCATTTGAATTGATTTTTTTAAATCAATTTTAATTCAAAAAATTCAATCAACGACCATGATTTGGCCACGTTGTCGCACCATCATACTGAAGAACCCCAAGGAAGGCGCGTAGATCAGGGCTGTTTGATCAGCCTAGTTCAAACAAACGGACAACCTAGATTGACCCAAATTTTTTTCAATTCATTTTTGAACTAATACTTCATATGCTCATAACTTTCAATCCAACTGTCTAAATTTGATAAAATTTGAAACGTAGGATTTTGATACCCTTATATTTCAACCCATGTAGTTTCAAGGCTTCATGCAATGAGATTTGGGAGAAATCAAGGTTTGATCATATAATCTAAACAAAGATAACTTATAATCCAACCGTCGGATTTTAGAGTTTTTGGGCTTGTTAGAAAGCTAATAAGACCCTCTAAAACTTTTCTGAAAAGTGCAGGAGCTGTGAATGCTGGATTAGAATTTACTATAGCAAGTATATTTTCTCTCTCTTTCTCTCTTTCTTCTCAAATTAGGTTCTTAAGCTTTGCAATAGTTGGGGGAATGGCCAGAGGAGCTTCTCTTATACCTGGAGAGGCTAGGTCATCAAAGGAATGGGCTCAAGGTTGTTGGAATTAGGGATTTTGGATTAGGTAGAATGATGCCAAGACTTTGAGTTAAGTAAGCCATTATCCCTTCCTTCAAATAATTGCATAGCCTTAATTAGAGAGAAAGGGAGGCTTTGGGATGCTGCCAAGTAATCCTTTTAGCCACCTAAATGCATGGATGCATGGATTATTTAAGTAGAATTGATTTGCCAAGGTGGCATAGCCAACTAAGCTCACATAAGAGCTTGTTTAACCATTTAACCACTTCCTACTTATTTGTTGACTAGGTTTGACTATTCAACAGTCAAGGGGTGATGAGGTGGAAAAGGGAAATGTCTCAAATGCTGGTAGGATGATTTAAAATGGATTTAGAGCAATTCAAGTAAGGTTTGAATGAGTAAACATACACATGTGGGAGTTTGACCAAATTAGAAATGGTTGACTTGGTGAAATCCAATATGCTTTGACTCATGAAAAGTTTAGGAAGGTTTGAACTATACTATGGAATAATTTTGAGGGTTTGAAGAAATCAATTTGACCAAATGGGTTGGAAATACCCATTTAGACCCTTAAGGAAGTATTATGTCAACCTAAGTTGACTTAGTCAACCAGGTTGACCCATGACCTTGATTTGGGCTCAGTAAAATGATATTTAAAGTTTATTAGAGGTGATTCTAGGGTTTGGGGAGGTTATTTTAGTCAAATTAACTGTTTGGACCTTTAAGGGCTAGTTTGGTCAATCTAGGTTGACTTGGTCAACTTAGGTTGACCTAGGGCCTAAGTTTGGGTTCGAAAAGTTTGATTTAACATTAGGAGTTGAATGGAAGTGGTTCCATCCAAAGATAAGGTCATTTGGTTTGAAATGATTTATCACAACCCTAAGGGGTATTTTGGTCATTTCGACCCTTGGCCAACTGGGGGTCAAAGTGGGTCCACCAAAATACAATTTAATGCTTAAGAAGTTATAATCATGGTTATGGATGTGATCAGAGGGTTTGGAGAAGGCTCCAAGGTCAAATTTTACTAGTGGACAATTCTAGTGGCATATGTCATAAATATTTGAAGGTTTTATAACCTTTGAATTTCAATCAAAATTTTGAGGTTAGAGGCATCAGATTGAGCTCAAATTTGGAGGGTAGATCCTAGTGATATGCCTAATCAATATGCAATTAACAAATTATGAATCGGGGGTCATTTGACTAGGGTTTGAAATGTTTAAAAATTCATTGGAAAAGGCTTTCTAGATAGGGCCTTTGAACCTTAGATTTTGTTCTGGATTTCTGTATTTGAACTTGATTATGGATTTAATTATTTGAATTTAAATTAATCAAAAGCCTAGGTTAATTTGAGTCAGGATTGATCCTAGGGTCTGGGTTGATTAGGATCTGGATTGGTCTTGGTGACCTCATCCAAAAAATGAGGTCAATAGAAGACTATATGTGTTTGGTAAAGAAAATTAAGATAAATTATGTATTACTTACAAAGGCATCGTTGAAGTCAAAAATATGAACATTCTATATATAACTATGAACTATTTTACATGCAACCCGGTGAGGTAATTTCTAATATGTTTATTAGATTTACAAAAATCTTCACATCCTTCAAAGCCTTAGATTGAAAATTTTCTAAAGATGAAAAAGTTAGCAAGATATTGTGTTGTTTACCTAAATCTTGGGATGTCAAGGTGATAGACATATCTAAATCTAAAAATTTAAATGCTTATTTTGTTAATAACCTTATTAATTCTTTGATTGCTTATGAGCAAATGTTTATTCAAGGGAATTATAATGCTAGTAATAAAAGGAGAGAGAAGACAATTACACTGAAAGTGAACAACTTAGAAAATAGTAATTTTGAAGGAGAAGAAAATGAAGATATAGCCTTAATGACGAGACAATTCAAAAAAATTTTGAAAAGCAAGCATCATGTCACAATGAAAAATAGAGAGGTAAAAGCAACAAATTAAATAAGATTTAGGCTAACTTTTGTGCTTTGAATGGAAAAGGATGGATCATATGAAGCCAGACTACCCTATCTCAAGTACCAACCTAGGAAAGAATAAGTTGAGGATAAGGGCAATATGAAAAAAAATGAATGGAGATCTCAAAGGTCCTTCTGGGCCAACTCCGACTTTAGATCATCAGAAACAAAAGCTGAGAAAGAGATCACAAATTTTTATCTCATGGAAAAAGATAGTTGTAACAACTCTGATGAAGAACTGGTATACAACTTTTCATATAATAATCTGCTTTCTATTCTGGAATCAATGCACACAAGTTATAAAAAGTTGAAAAAGTAAAAAAGCATGAACATAAGCATTGGTAGATGAGCACATGAATCTAGTAAAAAAAAATCACGTTTAAAAATTAAACATATTGCATTAGTAGACTTGCATTCTTGTTTGCCAAAGGAGTCAGAAAAGTTGAAAGATGATCTTAAGGATAAAAAATAAATTCATATTGATTTAGAACATCCATAATAAATATTAGAAGAAGAGGTCATGTATTTACAAGATAGAGAATATCTGGCATATATGAAATTAGGCATTGTTATAAATGCAAATGAATACTTACGAAAAGAAATCAAAGAGCTAAAAGTTGATGCATCAAGATCCATTCACACACCACCTAAGAGACCACCACATACTCATCGTATAAAAAAGACCCATCATTGTATTGCTCATTAATTTCCCAAGTGTTAAGGGTTTTTCTCTTGTGACATGGTAAGACACATTGCATGAGTCTACCCACATAAAGTCCCCCATAACACATGATTTGTTTGGAGGCCCAAGACCTCATTAGCACAACATAGCATGACTACATTATCTCACACTTTGGAGTCCAAGCTGGCATGATTTTCAAAATGCTTACATTGATATGTTTTCTAGGAATGCCTTTATAAGGGGCTCGGTGAAGGCATGTGATATCTGGACAATGAATGCTGGACACGCATAACTAGAGATATGAGTAAGTTCATCTTGTTGAAGGCCATAAGTGGAGGCAAAGTAACACTTAGAGATAATACTACTAAAAAAGTATGGAGACAAGTACCATAGGTAAAAGTAATGATTTTACACTTAAAAATGTTTTACTTATGGAAGGCTTAAAACAAAATTTACTAGTATAAGTTAGTTGTGCAATAAATAATCTAATATTAAAGTTATTTCTACTAAATGTCTTTTGATGTTAAAAAATAAAATTGTGCTAGAAGGCTTAAGAAAAATAATATTTATATGTTAGATTTGAATTCTATTGATAAGAGTCATGGGATCTTTTCTTTGAGAGCCAATGTTGATGAATCATGGTTGTGGCATAGAAGACTATGCCATACAAGCATGAGGTCTCTTAAGAAAATCACCCAATTAGGGAATATCCAAGTTAGAATTTATAAAATAAAATATGTTTAATGCATGAAAAGTTAAGTAATCATTCCAAACTATTAGGGATATAAAAACCACTCAATCATTAGAGGTACTGCATATGGATTTATTTGGATATGTTAGTTTAATGAGTCTAGGAGGAAAGTCTTTTGGCTTTGTGATAGTTGATGATTATTCAAGATTTACCTAGATTAAGTTTTTTTTGCTAATAAAGGTGAGTCATTTGAAGAGTTTAAGACTTTTTTTTTAATTTGTACTTAGTTTAGGATAGGATGTAATTGTTTGATAATTTTAGAAATCATGGAGAATAATTCTAGAATAAAATTTTGAAGAATTTTGAAAAAAAAAAAAATCAGGTATCAAACAACTTTTCAGCCCCTAGAACTCCACAAAAAAATAGCATAGATGAAAGAAAGAATAAGATGTTGGTAGAGGCTACTAGGTCTATTCTAATGCATCAGAATCTAAATTAGAAGAATTAAATCTTTTTATCTTCTAAGTAATTTACCATAAACATTGAATTTATTTTATATCAATTAAAATAGTAAAATCATTTCTTTATCATATCATTTATCAAAATACATCACTAATAAAAATTCATATATGATAAATAGAAGTTCAATCTAAAACATCAAGCTATCATTAAACACTTCTAATTACAAAAGAATAAAATATTATGCTAAAAAGACAACTAAACCTACAATTCTGACTTTGATCCATCTCTCTCCACTAATCCCCTTCCTGAACCTAAAATCAATTGAATTGCAATAATGAGCTTATAAGGTCCAGCATGTTACTAGAACCTACCAAAGCAATCAATTTAAGGCAAATGAAATCAATATAATATGTATTGATTAATTGGTATGATTTGTAAACTATATAAATCAAGTAATAAATTATTGAATAAAATAAATCAAAATGGATAGTAAATCATAAGGAGTCAGAAAATTTGTTAGTGAAATCTATAAGAATTCCTTAAATCCATAATGGAGATGCATGCATCGGTGTTGTACTCTATTATTCTATATTATCATTATTATTAGTTATATGAATCATGAATGTACATGCGTCATATCCATCTATAGTGGTGTTGTATGAATATAGTATCAGTATATCCAATAAATAAAATCTCTATATATACATATATGAATAATATATGAAATGAATCAATAATTCTATATGTATTTATATGCTATTAATGCATGCATATGTATCATATAGTTTAATAAGGTAGGGCCTCCAACTTTTTATGTAGTGCTTTCAAAATCTTTTATCCTAACTATCCACCAACTGATCATCAGTCTTTATCTTATCATCATCCTTAATAAGTCTTAAATAAATTCATAGGTGACTTTTAGTAAATCATTAAAAGTTGTCACACTCTACCCATTGCATGATCAGTCAATTAGTTACATGCTAGCATCCAAGATTACATCGCCCACCCTCGTATATAGGATATTATATTTTAACAGTCAAACTACATGTTACATTTATAGTATTTTCAACGAGCATTCCCTTCTTACATATAAATTTCACATTTATCATATATCAATCATATTTTTTATCTAGGTAATTCAATATCATGTATGAAATACAATAATCTATTAAATGAAAGAAAATTTATACACTATTAATTAATTTCAAAAAATAATTACTATTAATTTACCTGTGAAATTTAATAATATTACAATCAAAATACTTAGGATGATGATATATATCATATATAAAAAGTTGCATTAAAAGTTTGCTAAATTAAAAGAAAATGCATTTTTAGTTAATTCTAAAAGATTAAAATCATAAAATACAAAATCACTAAAAAGCAAAGTAGGATTCGGGTTATTTACCATGATAAAAAAAAAAATTCCACAATAGATCTGACAGATTAAAATGCCCGCAAACCTCTCTCTCTCTCTCTCTCTCTCTCTCTCTCTCTCTCTCTCTCTCTCTCTCTCTCTCTCTCTCTCTCTCTTCTCTTCTCTTCCTCTCCTTCCTCTCTTTCCTTCCCCCAAAAGAAGATGGAATCAGGGAATGGGTGGGTGGTGATGATGAGGTGTGGAGATTTATATAATAAAAAAATATTTTTCAGTGGCCAACACCGCAACACTTAAGACCCGATGTCATAGAGTTGCAAGCAAAATAGATAAATATTATAAAATAGAAAGATCATCACCACCGTGCCGTCATCCAATGCTTTAGTGTTTACACCACCACTACATTTGCTAGTACAACATTGTAACACTCCACTACAATTTTTAGATTTTTATTTTAAAATTAATTTCATACTTTTTAGGTCATTACATATTCTTAGTGAGCATGACTTACCAAAATATTTTGGGCTGAAGTAGTGAGTACTAATTGTTATATTTTGAATGAGGAGAATATAAGGACAAAGTTAAATAAGACACAATATGAATTACATAAGGGTAGACTTTGAATCTCTCTCACATGTATGTGTTTGGATATAAATAATTTATTTTGAATAATGGAAATACACATTTAGAAAAATATTATGCAAAGGTACATGAAGTAATTTTTCTAGGATACTCTTCAGTAGGAAGAGCATATAAAATATTAAATAAGAGAACCTTTGTTATTGAGGAGTCAACCTATATTAAATTTGATGAATGTAATAAGATTGTACAGGAAAGAGAAAATGCTGAAGAAGATGAGGATATCACTCATTGGATTGAGAATGTCAGAATAAATGATAAGAATTAGAAAGAAGTATTGCATAGGGAGTGGAGTAAGCCAGTAGTCATCTTAAAGTCCTCATCATAGGAGACCCTTCCTTAGGAGTTACAACTATACATAATATTAGTAATAAGATTAGGTACCCCATATTCAATTTCATGATAGAGCCCAATAGTGTAGATGGTTCACTAAGAGACAAGTTTTGGATTATGGATATATAAAAAGAATTGAATTAATTTACTATAAATGATGTTTAGGAGTTAATACTAAGACCTTCTGATCAAATTGTGATAGGAGCTAATGGGTCTTCAAGAATAAATTAAATGACCCTCAATCAATTATAAGAAATAAAGCTAGATTGGTTGCAAAAGGGTAAATTAAAATGATGGAATTGATTTTGAAGAAATGTTTACACATACAGCAAGATTAGAGGCCTTTTGCATGCTTTAGAGGATATCAAATTATATCAGATGAAGGTAAATAGTGCATTTCTAAATGGAGTTATAATAGAGGACATATATGTAAAGCAACCACCTGGGTTTGAGATTCCATCGCCCTCAAAACATGTTTAGAAATTTAAGAAAGCACTACACATATTAAAGTAAGGATCTACGGTGTGGTATGATAAATTGAGCTATTTTTTAATAAATAATTCATTTGTTGATGCATTTATAGACAAGACGTTGTTCATAAAGAGGCTAGGCTCAAATGTATTGATTATTCAAATTTATGTAGTTGATATTCTCTTTGGATCTACAAATAAAAAATTATGTGAATAATTATCATCCATTTTGAGTCATGAGTTTGAGATGAGTATGATGGGTGAGATAATATACTCTCTAGGGTTTAATGTTAAGCAAATAATGAATCGTATCTTCCCTTAAGAAATTTGACATGGCATGTTATAAAAGCACAATACCCCTATGATCCCTAATAAAAAATTAGAAAAAACCCAAATAACATATTAGTTGATCAAACAATATATAAAGGGATGATAGGATCCTTACTGTACCTAATACGAGTAAGCCTGATATAATATTTAGTATATGTTTATGTGCTAGATTTTAGGGTGAGACTAAAGAATTACATTTAACTACAATTAATAGAATATTTAGATACCTTATACAAACATTAAGCTTGGTCATCTAGTGTGACATCTCTAGGTTCAACATTTGGTTTAAACGGTTTTGACATGATTAGAAAAAAAAAAAAAAGTAAGTTTTTGAATTTTGGAGTTTTGAAACCATTTGCATATCTTTGGGAGTATTTTGGTGCATGAAAATGATTGAGTGCATTATAGAATAAGTCCATAGGGTCTAGAGCAAATTTTGGCAAAATTCAAGAAATGTCATTATCTGAGCGCCTAAACACTGTTATAGTATCAGGTGCTAAATAGTAACATTACAATGCTCCTGGCTTAAGTTTTTTAGTTTTGAACTAGCAATACAGTGCTCGAATTATAACACCACAGCACTAGGCCACTAAGTGCTCTTTTGATTTAAATAAAATAAATATTCCATTCCACTTGATTTATCGCAGTTAGCCGAATAGGAGAGAGAAGGAGAGGGGTTTGAGAGGGAAAAGTACATTTTGAGCTAATTCGGGTAATTTTTAGCCATCAGCCTAGTTCAAAAAGTTATTCAAATCAAGGTAGGTGGTACTATGCCTATCTAAATTTTTTAAAACATAAAGTTTTTTTAATTTTCTGAATAAATTATATTTTTGTTACCAAAAATGAGAATAATTTAGAATTAGAAAAACTTTTACTTTGTCACTTTTTATATATTATAGAGACTGAGATTATGAACATTCTGAATATTTTTTAGAAAATTTTTCTGTGGCATTTTGAAAATTACGCAATTTTTATCAAAAATATATAATCCAAACATTAAAAAATATAGTGTTGTAGTACAAGTAATGTCTTAAAATAGTATTTTTACACAATTCTAAATAATTTGGTTCTGTTTTGAAATTGTGAAATTTTACTCCGTAGGAAGTTTCATTGTCCACCATTATAAAAAACTATACAATTCTAACATGTGCTCAATTATACTTTAATTATTATAATGTGATGAAATGTGAGCATATGCGATTGAATTATGACTATTAGCAGATATAAGGGACCAAAATTAATTGAGATTATTTATATGTCAGAGAATAATCTGGTGCCTATAAACTATTTTTGGTGGCTATAAGTCATGTTTTAGTACGTATAGGCATATTCTGGTGTTATAAACACAAAGGGAGTAATAAGGGGTCAAAATCATTTGAGATTCTATTTGGGTATAGGAAAATAAAAGAAAAACTAATAAGTAATTTCTATGAACTATTTTTTGTTATGAATTTTATCTTTAATTAATTACATAATATTATTACTCAAATTTGTGAATAACTGTTATGCTCTTATATCCTTTATCAGTACAATGTTTTTTTATTACTACATTTAACTTCTTTTAAATATTCAACAAAATATTTAATAAAAGTATTTTAAAAATTTTGATTGATTTGTGTGGCCTATTGAGTTATTGTAACTTAATGTGTTTTCACTTCTAGTTTTTAAGATTTAGGAAAGAGAATGAGCTTGTTAATTAAGAGTTGGCAGTTCTGAATCTGATCAGAGTTGATAGGTATTTCTTTTATTGATTTTTGTACAACCATGTCTACTTTATTATTCTGTTCTATAGCTTCTATTTATAGCCATGTACTATAGTGTTGATCTATTTTGATGAAATAAAAGAAATATTATGGATGAGTTATTTACAGAATTATAGATATTTTAGTAGCTCTTTAGTCTATTATTTATTTAAAATGAATATTGAAAGATAATCTGAAATATTCCAAAACTAGATCTTGGGAATCCCTTATCTCAACTTAAACACAATAAGACCTGTCTTGGTATGGTTCAGTTGTGACATCTGATTTCTAATAAATAATACATTTTTTTATTTGTTAATGACTCGGATTCTAATTTTATGGGTTGGAAGGTAGATAAGAAAAGCACCTTAGGAACATGTAAGTTCGTTGGTTCATCCTTAGTCTTTTGGTTAAGTTAAAAAACAAAATTATGTAGCCCTATTGACTACAGAGGTATAATAGATAGCTACATTGAGCTGTAATATCCAAGTCCTTTGGTTGATGCACAGCTTCTTGATTTTAGTTTGCATGTGGACACAATCCCCATCATGTGTGATAATATATGTGCAATATGTATTACTGAGAACCCAATTCAACACTCATGTATTAAGCATATTGACATTAGAAACCATTTCATTAGAGATCATGTAACAAATGGAGATATAAGCATCTAATTTATTGACATGGAAAATCAATTGATAGATGTTCTGACAAAATCATTAAGCTATAGAGATTTAGCATACTTAGGAATAGATTGGAGATTATAAAAACTATGTGTCTAGATCATTAGGTTTTATATATGTTTTTATGCAGGATGTATGTTGTATAATTTGGTAAACTTAGGTTGACCTAGGGCCTAAGTTTGGGTTCGAAAAGTTTGATTTAACATTAGGAGTTGAATGGAAGTGGTTCCATCCAAAGATAAGGTCATTTGGTTTGAAATGATTTATCACAACCCTAAGGGGTATTTTGGTCATTTCGACCCTGGCCAACTGGGGGTCAAAGTGGGTCCACCAAAATGCAATTTAATGCTTAAGAAGTTATAATCATGGTTATGGATGTGATCAGAGGGTTTGGAGAAGGCTCCAAGGTCAAATTTTACTTGGACAATTCTAGTGGCATATGTCATAAATATTTGAAGGTTTTATAACCTTTGAATTTCAATCAAAATTTGAGGTTAGAGGCATCAGATTGAGCTCAAATTTGGAGGGTAGACCCTAGGGATATTCCTAATCAATATGCAAATAACAGATTATTAATCGGGGGTCATTTGACTTGGGTTTGAAATGTTTTAAAAATTCATTGGGAAAGGCTTTCAGATAGGGCCTTTGAACCTTAGATTTTGTTCTGGATTTCTGTATTTGAACTTGATTATGGATTTTAATTTATTTGAATTTAAATTAATCAAAAGCCTAGGTTAATTTGAGTCAGGATTGATCCTAGGGTCTGGGTTTGATTAGGATCTGGATTGGTCTTGGTGACCTCATCCAAAAATGAGGTCAATAGAAGATATATGTGTTTGGTTAAGAAAATTAAGATAATTTTATTTTACTTACAAAGGCATCGTTGAAGTCAAAATATGACATTCTATATATAACTATGAACTATTTTACATGCAACCCGGTGAGGTAATTTCTAATATGTTTATTAGATTTACAAAAATCTTCACATCCTTCAAGCCTTAGATTGAAAATTTTCTAAAGATGAAAAAGTTAGCAGATATTGTGTTGTTTACCTAAATCTTGGGATGTCAAGGTGATAGACATATCTAAATCTAAAATTTAAATGCTTATTTTGTTAATAACCTTATTAATTCTTTGATTGCTTATGAGCAAATGTTTATTCAAGGGAATTATAATGCTAGTAATAAAAGGAGAGAGAAGACAATTACACTGAAAGTGAACAACTTAGAATAGTAATTTTGAAGGAGAAGAAAAATGAAGATATAGCCTTAATGACGAGACAATTCAAAAAATTTTGAAAAGCAAGCATCATGTACAATGAAAAAATAGAGAGTAAAAGCAACAAATTAAATAAGATTTAGGCTAACTTTTGTGCTTTGAATGTAAAAGGATGGATCATATGAAGCCAGATACCCTATCTCAAGTACCAACCTAGGAAGAATAAGTTGAGGATAAGGGCAATATGAAAAAAATGAATGGAGATCTCAAAGGTCCTTCTGGGCCAACTCCGTCTTAGATCATCAAGAAACAAAAGCTGAGAAAGAGATCACAAATTTTTATCTCATGGAAAAAGATAGTTGTAACAACTCTGATGAAGAACTGGTATACAACTTTTCATATAATAATCTGCTTTCTATTCTGGAATCAATGCACACAAGTTATAAAAAGTTGAAAAAGTAAAAAAGCATGAACTAAGCATTGGTAGATGAGGCACATGAATCTAGTAAAAAAAAATCACGTTTAAAAATTAAACATATTGCATTAGTAGACTTGCATTCTTGTTTGCCAAAGGAGTCAGAAAAGTTGAAAGATGATCTTAAGGAATAAAAAATAAATTCATATTGATTTAGAACATCCATAATAAATATTAGAAGAAGAGGTCATGTATTTACAAGTAGAGAATATCTGGCATATATGGAAATTAGGCATTGTTATAATGCAAAATGAATACTTACAAGAAATCAAAGAGCTAAAAGTTGATGCATCAAGATCCATTCACACACCACCTAAGAACCACCACATACTCATCGTATAAAAAAGACCCATCATTGTATTGCTCATTAATTTCCCAAGTGTTAAGGGTTTTTCTTGTGACATGGTAAGACACATTGCATGAGTCTACCCACATAAAGTCCCCCATAACACATGATTTGTTTGGAGGCCCAGACCTCATTAGCACAACATAGCATGACTACATTATCTGACACTTTGGGTCCAAGCTGGTATGATTTTCAAAATGCTTACATTGATATGTTTTCTAGGAATGCCTTTATATAGGGCTCGGTGAAGGCATGTGATATCTGGACAATGAATTGCTGGACACGCATAACTAGAGATATGAGTAAGTTCATCTTGTTGAGGCCATAAGTGGAGGCAAAGTAACTTAGAGATAATACTACTAAAAAAAGTATGGAGACAAGTACCATAGGTAAAAAGTAATGATTTTACACTTAAAAATGTTTTACTTATGGAAGGCTTAAAACAAATTTACTAGTATAAGTTAGTTGTGAATAAATAATCTAATATTAAAGTTATTTCTACTAATGTCTTTTGATGTTAAAAAATAAAAATGTGCTAGAAGGGTTAAGAAAAATAATATTTATATGTTAGATTTGAATTCTATTGATAAGAGTCATGGGATCTTTTCTTGAGAGCCAATGTTGATGAATCATGGTTGTGGCATAGAAGACTATGCATACAAGCATGAGGTCTCTTAAGAAAATCACCCAATTAGGGAATATCCAAGTTAGAATTTATAAAAATAAAATATGTTTAATGCATGAAAGTTAAGTAATCATTCAAAACATTAGGATATAAAAACCCTCATCATTTGAGGTTCTGCATATGGATTTATTTGGATATGTTAGTTTATATGAGTCTAGGAGGAAGTCTTTTGGCTTTGTGATAGTTGATGATTATTCAAGATTTACTAGATTAAGTTTTTTTGCTAATAAAGGTGAGTCATTTGAAGAGTTTAAGACTTTTTTTTTAATTTGTACTTAGTTAGGATGGATGTAATTGTTTGATAATTTTAGCAATCATGGAGATAATTCTAGAATTAAATTTTGGAAGAATTTTGCAAAAAATCAGGTATCAAACAACTTTTCAGCCCCTAGAACTACACAAAAATAGCATAGATGAAAGAAAGAATAAGATGTTGGTAGAGGCTACTAGGTCTATTCTAATGCATAGAATCTAAATTAGAGAATTAAATCTTTTTATCTTCTAAGTAATTTACCATAAACATTGAATTTATTTTTTATTCAATAAATAGTAAAATCATTTCTTTATCATATCATTTATCAAAATACATCACTAATAAATTCTATATGATAATAGAAGTTCAATCTAAAACTTCAAGCTATCTTAAACACTTCTAATTACAAAAGAATAAATAATTATGCTAAAAGACAACTAAAACTACAATCTGACTTTGATCCATCTCTCTCCACTAATCCCCTTCCTGAACCTAAATCAATTGATTGCATAATGAGCTTATAAGGTCCAGCATGTTACTAGAACCTACCAAAGCAATCATATTAAGGCAAATAATCAATATAATATGTATGTATTATTGGTATGATTTGTAAAAATATATAAATCAAGTAATAAATATTGTATAAATAAATCAAAATGGTTAGTAATCATAAAGAGTCAGAAAATTTGTTAGGGAAATCTATAAGAATTCTTAAATCCATAATGGAGATGCATGCATCGGTGTTGTTCTCTATTATTCTTTATTATCATATTATTAGTTATATTGAATCATGAATGTACATGGCGTCATATCCATCTATAGTGGTGTTGTATGGATTATAGTATCAGTATATCCAATAAAAAAATCTCTATATATACATATATGAATAATATATGAAATGAATCAATAATTCTATATGTTTTTATATGCTATTAATGGACTGCATATTGTATCATATAGTTTATATAAGGTAGGGCCTCCAATCTTTTATGTAGTGCTTTCAAAATCTTTTATCCTAACTATCCACCAACTGATTCATCAGTCTTTATCTTATCATCATCCTTAAAAAGTCTTAAATAAATTCATAGGTGACTTTTAGTAAATCATAAAAGTTGTCCACTCTACCCATTGCATGATCAGTCAATTAGTTACATGCTAGCATCCAAGATTACATCGCCCACCCTCGTATAAGGATATTATATTTTAACAGTCAAACTACATGTTACATTTATAGTATTTTCAACGAGCATTCCCTTCTTACATATAATTTCACATTTATCATATATCAATCATATTTTTTATCTATGTAATTCAATATCATGTTTGAAATACAATAATCTATTTATGAAAGAAAAATTTATACACTATTAATTAATTTCAAAAAATATTACTATTAATTTACCTGTGAAATTTAATAATATTACAATCAAAATACTTAGGATGTGATATATATCATATATAAAAAGTTGCATTAAAAGTTTGCTAAATTAAAAGAAAATGCATTTTTAGTTAATCTAAAAGATTAAAATCATAAAATACAAAATCACTAAAAAGCAAAGTAGGATTCGGGTTATTTACCATGATCAAAAAAATTCCACATAGATCTGACAGATTAAAATGCCCCCAAACCTCTCTCTCTCTCTCTCTCTCTCCTCTCTCTCTCTCTCTCTCTCTCTCTCTCTCTCTCTTCTCTCTCTCTCTCTCTCTTCTCTCTCTCTTCTTCTCTTCCCTCCTTCCTCTCTTTCCTTCCCCCAAAAGAAGATGGAATCAGGGAATGGGTGGGTGGTGATGATGAGGTGTGGAGATTTTATAATAATAAAATATATTTTTCAGTGGCCAACACCGCAACACTTAAGGCCCGATGTCATAGAGTTGCAAGCAAAATAGATAAATATTATAAATAGAAAATTCTCACCACCGTGCCGTCATCCAATGCTTTTAGTGTTTACACCACCACTACATTTGAGTACAACATTGTAACACTCCACTACAATTTTTAGATTTTTATTTTAAAATTAAATTTCATTACTTTTTAGGTCATTACATATCTTAGTGAGCATGACTTACCAAAATATTTTGGGCTGAAGTAGTGAGTAATAATGTTATATTTTGAATGAGGAGAATATAAGGACAAAGTTAAATAAGACACATATGAATTACATAAGGTAGACTTTGAATCTCTCTCACATGTATGTGTTTGGATATAAATAATTTATTTTGAATAATGGAAATACACATTAGAAAATATTATGCCAAGGTACATGAAGTAATTTTTCTAGGATACTCTTCAGTAGGAAGAGCATATAAAATATTAAATAAGAGAACCTTTGTTATGAGGAGTCAACCTTATTTAAATTTGATGAATGTAATAAGATTGTACAGGAAAGAGAAAATGCTGAAGAAGATGAGGATAATCACTCATTGGATTGAGAATGTCATGAATTAATGATAGAATTAGAAAGAAGTATTGCATAGGGAGTGGAGTAAGGCAGTAGTCATCTTAAAGTCCTCATCATAGGAGACCCTTCCTTAGGAGTTACAACTATACATAATATTGTAAATAAGATTAGGTACCCCATATTCAATTTCATGATAGAGCCCAATAGTGTAGATGGTTCACTAAGAGACAAGTTTTGGATTATGGATATATAAAAGAATTGAATTAATTTACTATAAATGATGTTTAGGAGTTAATACTAAGACCTTCTGATCAAATGTGTGATAGGGCTAATGGGTCTTCAAGAATAAATTAAATGACCCTCAATCAATTATAAGGAAATAAAGCTAGATTGGTTGCAAAAGGGTAAATAAAATGATGGAATTGATTTTGAAGAAATGTTTACACATACAGCAAGTTAGAGGCCTTTTGCATGCTTTAGAGGATATCAAAATTATATCGATGAAGGTAAATAGTGCATTTCTAAATGGAGTTTATAATAGAGGACATATATGTAAAGCAACCACCTGGGTTTGAGATTCCATCGCCCTTAAAACATGTTTAGAATTTAAGAAAGCACTACACATATTAAAGTAAGGATCTACGATGTGGTATGATAAATTGAGCTATTTTTTAATAAATAATTCATTTGTTGATGCATCTATAGACAAGATGTTGTTCATAAAAGAGGCTAGGCTCAAATGTATTGATTATTCAAATTCATGTAGTTGATATTCTCTTTGGATCTACAAATAAAAATTATGTGGAATAATTATCATCCATTTTGAGTCATGAGTTTGAGATGAGTATGATGGGTGAGATAATATACTCTCTAGGGTTTAATGTTTAAGCAATAATGAATCGTATCTTCCCTTAAGAAATTTGACATGGCATGTTATAAAAGCACAATACCCCTATGATCCCTATATAAAAAATTTAGTTAAAAAACCAAATAACATATTATTTTTTTATATTAAGTTATAAATTCTCAAAGTTTTAACCTAATTTTGAACTATGGATGACGAGAGAGTTGACTTTTTGACCTTTACGTATTTCCAATGGATTGTTTAACTAGACTTTAAATGGAGTTGACTGACACTAAGTTTGATCAATTTGTATTTTTCTGAAATTAATTATGATTTTACAATGTTTGATTAATTAATTAATTTTTTTTATATTATTTAATTAAGAATGTTTTGATTATTTTGATCCAAACTCATCCTAACAATATGGAATCAATCCCAAAGGTCAAGGATGACCCATGGGAGTATTTTCATATTTTTAAAATTTATTTAGAATTTTTAATAATTTTTAATTTTTTTATTTAATTAATTGTTAATTTTCACTAAAACTTAAATTAAAGTTAAATTACAAATCCAGTGATGGAGATTTTATTTTTCCTAAATGGAGAATCAATATCTAGTCAGTTTGATATATTATTTATAATTTTTAGATTTAATTTTGATTTATTACAAATTTTGAAGTTATGGGATCCCTAAAATAAAATTCTGACTTGCTTAATTTTCTTACTTAATGACTTCCAAATTCAATGAATTTTGACTTAATGTGTAAAATGTTACTAAGTTTAATGCTCTGATGTTTCAGTTCTATTGAGTATGTGTACAATTTATTAGGATTTTTCTAAGTTAACTAGACATAATTCTTAATTAGTTTTCCTTGGCGTCACTAGTGTTCAATTAGGTTTGAATCTCGGGTCATCTAACCTTGGCAATAAATTACACATACCACAAAAAAATGCAAGCCTAATTATAAGTGGTGTGTGAGTTATAAATTTTCAAAATTTTGGGTCAAATTTTGACCAAAAACTTTAAAATATTAATTCATCATAATACAACAATTAATGAGAGTTGGGGTTTTTATGGCATTTGATTATCACACCATAGTTTATCCTATACAAATTTGGAATCAATTAGATTACATGATTGATAAATATCAAAGAATTTCAATTTTTGTTAAAAGCTAAATAACTCCTAACATATTGATCCAAATCAATAAAAAATAAATTTTAAAATAAACTTAAACTTGAGAAGGTTCAATGAGCCTAAAAACATTAAATTGAGATACAAAATAGATTTTTGGTGAATTGTTGAAATTTAGACCATTTGAATTGATTTTTTTAAATCAATTTTAATTCAAAAAATTCAATCAACGACCATGATTTGGCCACGTTGTCGCACCATCATACTGAAGAACCCCAAGGAAGGCGCGTAAATCAGGGTTGTTTGATCAGCCTAGTTCAAACAAACGGACAACCTAGATTGACCCAAATTTTTTTCAATTCATTTTTGAACTAATACTTCATATGCTCATAACTTTCAATCCAACTGTCTAAATTCGATAAAATTTGAAACGTAGGATTTTGATACCCTTATATTTCAACCCATGTAGTTTCAAGGCTTCATGCAATGAGATTTGGGAGAAATCAAGGTTTGATCATATAATCTAAACAAATATAACTTATAATCCAACCGTCGGATTTTAGAGTTTTTGGGCTTGTTAGAAAGCTAATAAGACCCTCTAAAACTTTTCTGAAAAGTGTAGGAGCTGTGAATGCTGGATTGGAATTTACTATAGCAAGTATATTTTCTCTCTCTTTCTCTCTTTCTTCTCAAATTAGGTTCTTAAGCTTTGCAATAGTTGGGGGAATGGCCGGGGGAGCTTCTCTTATACCTGGAGAGGCTAGGTCATCAAAGGAATGGGCTCAAGGTTGTTGGAATTAGGGATTTTGGATTAGGTAGAATGATGCCAAGACTTTGAGTTAAGTAAGCCATTATCCCTTCCTTCAAATAATTGCATAGCCTTAATTAGAGAGAAAGGGAGGCTTTGGGATGCTGCCAAGTAATCCTTTTAGCCACCTAAATGCATGGATGCATGGATTATTTGAGTAGAATTGATTTGCCAAGGTGGCATATCCAACTAAGCTCACATAAGAGCTTGTTTAACCATTTAACCACTTCCTACTTATTTGTTGACTAGGTTTGACTATTCAACAGTCAAGGGGTGATGAGGTGGAAAAGGGAAATGTCTCAAATGCTGGTAGGATGATTTAAAATGGATTTAGAGCAATTCAAGTAAGGTTTGAATGAGTAAACATACACATGTGGGAGTTTGACCAAATTAGAAATGGTTGACTTGGTGAAATCCAATATGCTTTGACTCATGAAAAGTTTAGGAAGGTTTGAACTATACTATGGAATAATTTTGAGGGTTTGAAGAAATCAATTTGACCAAATGGGTTGGAAATATCCATTTAGACCCTTAAGGAAGTATTATGTCAACCTAAGTTGACTTAGTCAACCAGGTTGACCCATGACCTTGATTTGGGCTCAGTAAAATGATATTTAAAGTTTATTAGAGGTGATTCTAGGGTTTGGGGAGGTTATTTTAGTCAAATTAACTGTTTGGACCTTTAAGGGCTAGTTTGGTCAATCTAGGTTGACTTGGTCAACTTAGGTTGACCTAGGGCCTAAGTTTGGGTTCGAAAAGTTTGATTTAACATTAGGAGTTGAATGGAAGTGGTTCCATCCAAAGATAAGGTCATTTGGTTTGAAATGATTTATCACAACCCTAAGGGGTATTTTGGTCATTTCGACCCTTGGCCAACTGGGGGTCAAAGTGGGTCCACCAAAATGCAATTTAATGCTTAAGAAGTTATAATCATGGTTATGGATGTGATCAGAGGGTTTGGAGAAGGCTCCAAGGTCAAATTTTACTAGTGGACAATTCTAGTGGCATATGTCATAAATATTTGAAGGTTTTATAACCTTTGAATTTCAATCAAAATTTTGAGGTTAGAGGCATCAGATTGAGCTCAAATTTGGAGGGTAGATCCTAGTGATATGCCTAATCAATATGCAATTAACAAATTATGAATCGGGGGTCATTTGACTAGGGTTTGAAATGTTTTAAAAATTCATTGGAAAAGGCTTTCTAGATAGGGCCTTTGAACCTTAGATTTTGTTCTGGATTTCTGTATTTGAACTTGATTATGGATTTAATTATTTGAATTTAAATTAATCAAAAGCCTAGGTTAATTTGAGTCAGGATTGATCCTAGGGTCTGGGTTGATTAGGATCTGGATTGGTCTTGGTGACCTCATCCAAAAAATGAGGTCAATAGAAGACTATATGTGTTTGGTAAAGAAAATTAAGATAAATTATGTATTACTTACAAAGGCATCGTTGAAGTCAAAAATATGAACATTCTATATATAACTATGAACTATTTTACATGCAACCCGGTGAGGTAATTTCTAATATGTTTATTAGATTTACAAAAATCTTCACATCCTTCAAAGCCTTAGATTGAAAAATTTTCTAAAGATGAAAAAGTTAGCAAGATATTGTGTTGTTTACCTAAATCTTGGGATGTCAAGGTGATAGACATATCTAAATCTAAAAATTTAAATGCTTATTTTGTTAATAACCTTATTAATTCTTTGATTGCTTATGAGCAAATGTTTATTCAAGGGAATTATAATGCTAGTAATAAAAGGAGAGAGAAGACAATTACACTGAAAGTGAACAACTTAGAAAATAGTAATTTTGAAGGAGAAGAAAATGAAGATATAGCCTTAATGACGAGACAATTCAAAAAAATTTTGAAAAGCAAGCATCATGTCACAATGAAAAATAGAGAGGTAAAAGCAACAAATTAAATAAGATTTAGGCTAACTTTTGTGCTTTGAATGTAAAAGGATGGATCATATGAAGCCAGACTACCCTATCTCAAGTACCAACCTAGGAAAGAATAAGTTGAGGATAAGGGCAATATGAAAAAAAATGAATGGAGATCTCAAAGGTCCTTCTGGGCCAACTCCGACTTTAGATCATCAGAAACAAAAGCTGAGAAAGAGATCACAATTTTTTATCTCATGGAAAAAAAGATAGTTGTAACAACTCTGATGAAGAACTGGTATACAACTTTTCATATAATAATCTGCTTTCTATTCTGGAATCAATGCACACAAGTTATAAAAAGTTGAAAAAGTAAAAAAGCATGAACATAAGCATTGGTAGATGAGCACATGAATCTAGTAAAAAAAAATCACGTTTAAAAATTAAACATATTGCATTAGTAGACTTGCATTCTTGTTTGCCAAAGGAGTCAGAAAAGTTGAAAGATGATCTTAAGGATAAAAAATAAATTCATATTGATTTAGAACATCCATAATAAATATTAGAAGAAGAGGTCATGTATTTACAAGATAGAGAATATCTGGCATATATGAAATTAGGCATTGTTATAAATGCAAATGAATACTTACGAAAAGAAATCAAAGAGCTAAAAGTTGATGCATCAAGATCCATTCACACACCACCTAAGAGACCACCACATACTCATCGTATAAAAAAGACCCATCATTGTATTGCTCATTAATTTCCCAAGTGTTAAGGGTTTTTCTTGTGACATGGTAAGACACATTGCATGAGTCTACCCACATAAAGTCCCCCATAACACATGATTTGTTTGGAGGCCCAAGACCTCATTAGCACAACATAGCATGACTACATTATCTGACACTTTGGAGTCCAAGCTGGTATGATTTTCAAAATGCTTACATTGATATGTTTTCTAGGAATGCCTTTATAAGGGGCTCGGTGAAGGCATGTGATATCTGGACAATGAATGCTGGACACGCATAACTAGAGATATGAGTAAGTTCATCTTGTTGAAGGCCATAAGTGGAGGCAAAGTAACACTTAGAGATAATACTACTAAAAAAGTATGGAGACAAGTACCATAGGTAAAAGTAATGATTTTACACTTAAAAATGTTTTACTTATGGAAGGCTTAAAACAAAATTTACTAGTATAAGTTAGTTGTGCAATAAATAATCTAATATTAAAGTTATTTCTACTAAATGTCTTTTGATGTTAAAAATAAAATTGTGCTAGAAGGCTTAAGAAAAATAATATTTATATGTTAGATTTGAATTCTATTGATAAGAGTCATGGGATCTTTTCTTTGAGAGCCAATGTTGATGAATCATGGTTGTGGCATAGAAGACTATGCCATACAAGCATGAGGTCTCTTAAGAAAATCACCCAATTAGGGAATATCCAAGTTAGAATTTATAAAATAAAATATGTTTAATGCATGAAAAGTTAAGTAATCATTCCAAACTATTAGGGATATAAAAACCACTCAATCATTAGAGGTACTGCATATGGATTTATTTGGATATGTTAGTTTAATGAGTCTAGGAGGAAAGTCTTTTGGCTTTGTGATAGTTGATGATTATTCAAGATTTACCTAGATTAAGTTTTTTTGCTAATAAAGGTGAGTCATTTGAAGAGTTTAAGACTTTTTTTTTAATTTGTACTTAGTTTAGGATAGGATGTAATTGTTTGATAATTTTAGCAATCATGGAGAATAATTCTAGAATAAAATTTTGAAGAATTTTGCAAAAAAAAAATCAGGTATCAAACAACTTTTCAGCCCCTAGAACTCCACAAAAAATAGCATAGATGAAAGAAAGAATAAGATGTTGGTAGAGGCTACTAGGTCTATTCTAATGCATCAGAATCTAAATTAGAAGAATTAAATCTTTTTATCTTCTAAGTAATTTACCATAAACATTGAATTTATTTTATATCAATTAAAATAGTAAAATCATTTCTTTATCATATCATTTATCAAAATACATCACTAATAAAAATTCATATATGATAAATAGAAGTTCAATCTAAAACATCAAGCTATCATTAAACACTTCTAATTACAAAAGAATAAAATATTATGCTAAAAAGACAACTAAACCTACAATTCTGACTTTGATCCATCTCTCTCCACTAATCCCCTTCCTGAACCTAAAATCAATTGAATTGCAATAATGAGCTTATAAGGTCCAGCATGTTACTAGAACCTACCAAAGCAATCAATTTAAGGCAAATGAAATCAATATAATATGTATTGATTAATTGGTATGATTTGTAAACTATATAAATCAAGTAATAAATTATTGAATAAAATAAATCAAAATGGATAGTAAATCATAAGGAGTCAGAAAATTTGTTAGTGAAATCTATAAGAATTCCTTAAATCCATAATGGAGATGCATGCATCGGTGTTGTACTCTATTATTCTATATTATCATTATTATTAGTTATATGAATCATGAATGTACATGCGTCATATCCATCTATAGTGGTGTTGTATGAATATAGTATCAGTATATCCAATAAATAAAATCTCTATATATACATATATGATTAATATATGAAATGAATCAATAATTCTATATGTATTTATATGCTATTAATGCATGCATATGTATCATATAGTTTAATAAGGTAGGGCCTCCAACTTTTTATGTAGTGCTTTCAAAATCTTTTATCCTAACTATCCACCAACTGATCATCAGTCTTTATCTTATCATCATCCTTAATAAGTCTTAAATAAATTCATAGGTGACTTTTAGTAAATCATTAAAAGTTGTCACACTCTACCCATTGCATGATCAGTCAATTAGTTACATGCTAGCATCCAAGATTACATCGCCCACCCTCGTATATAGGATATTAATTTTTAACAGTCAAACTACATGTTACATTTATAGTATTTTCAACGAGCATTCCCTTCTTACATATAAATTTCACATTTATCATATATCAATCATATTTTTTATCTATGTAATTCAATATCATGTTTGAAATACAATAATCTATTAAATGAAAGAAAATTTATACACTATTAATTAATTTCAAAAAATAATTACTATTAATTTACCTGTGAAATTTAATAATATTACAATCAAAATACTTAGGATGATGATATATATCATATATAAAAAGTTGCATTAAAAGTTTGCTAAATTAAAAGAAAATGCATTTTTAGTTAATTCTAAAAGATTAAAATCATAAAATACAAAATCACTAAAAAGCAAAGTAGGATTCGGGTTATTTACCATGATCAAAAAAAAATTCCACAATAGATCTGACAGATTAAAATGCCCCCAAACCTCTCTCTCTCTCTCTCTCTCTCTCTCTCTCTCTCTCTCTCTCTCTCTCTCTCTCTCTCTCTCTCTCTCTCTCTCTCTCTCTCTCTCTCTTCTCTTCCTCTCCTTCCTCTCTTTCCTTCCCCCAAAAGAAGATGGAATCAGGGAATGGGTGGGTGGTGATGATGAGGTGTGGAGATTTATATAATAAAAAAATATTTTTCAGTGGCCAACACCGCAACACTTAAGACCCGATGTCATAGAGTTGCAAGCAAAATAGATAAATATTATAAAATAGAAAGATCATCACCACCGTGCCGTCATCCAATGCTTTAGTGTTTACACCACCACTACATTTGCTAGTACAACATTGTAACACTCCACTACAATTTTTTAGATTTTTATTTTAAAATTAATTTCATACTTTTTAGGTCATTACATATTCTTAGTGAGCATGACTTACCAAAATATTTTGGGCTGAAGTAGTGAGTACTAATTGTTATATTTTGAATGAGGAGAATATAAGGACAAAGTTAAATAAGACACATATGAATTACATAAGGGTAGACTTTGAATCTCTCTCACATGTATGTGTTTGGATATAATAATTTATTTTGAATAATGGAAATACACATTTAGAAAAATATTATGCAAAGGTACATGAAGTAATTTTTCTAGGATACTCTTCAGTAGGAAGAGCATATAAAATATTAAATAAGAGAGAACCTTTGTTATTGAGGAGTCAACCTATATTAAATTTGATGAATGTAATAAGATTGTACAGGAAAGAGAAAATGCTGAAGAAGATGAGGATATCACTCATTGGATTGAGAATGTCAGAATAAATGATAAGAATTAGAAAGAAGTATTGCATAGGGAGTGGAGTAAGCCAGTAGTCATCTTAAAGTCCTCATCATAGGAGACCCTTCCTTAGGAGTTACAACTATACATAATATTAGTAATAAGATTAGGTACCCCATATTCAATTTCATGATAGAGCCCAATAGTGTAGATGGTTCACTAAGAGACAAGTTTTGGATTATGGATATATAAAAAAGAATTGAATTAATTTACTATAAATGATGTTTAGGAGTTAATACTAAGACCTTCTGATCAAATTGTGATAGGAGCTAATGGGTCTTCAAGAATAAATTAAATGACCCTCAATCAATTATAAGAAATAAAGCTAGATTGGTTGCAAAAGGGTAAATTAAAATGATGGAATTGATTTTGAAGAAATGTTTACACATACAGCAAGATTAGAGGCCTTTTGCATGCTTTAGAGGATATCAAATTATATCAGATGAAGGTAAATAGTGCATTTCTAAATGGAGTTATAATAGAGGACATATATGTAAAGCAACCACCTGGGTTTGAGATTCCATCGCCCTTAAAACATGTTTAGAAATTTAAGAAAGCACTACACATATTAAAGTAAGGATCTACGATGTGGTATGATAAATTGAGCTATTTTTTAATAAATAATTCATTTGTTGATGCATCTATAGACAAGATGTTGTTCATAAAGAGGCTAGGCTCAAATGTATTGATTATTCAAATTCATGTAGTTGATATTCTCTTTGGATCTACAAATAAAAAATTATGTGAATAATTATCATCCATTTTGAGTCATGAGTTTGAGATGAGTATGATGGGTGAGATAATATACTCTCTAGGGTTTAATGTTAAGCAAATAATGAATCGTATCTTCCCTTAAGAAATTTGACATGGCATGTTATAAAAGCACAATACCCCTATGATCCCTAATAAAAAATTAGATAAAAACCCAAATAACATATTAGTTGATCAAACAATATATAAAGGGATGATAGGATCCTTACTGTACCTAATACGAGTAAGCCTGATATAATATTTAGTATATGTTTATGTGCTAGATTTTAGGGTGAGACTAAAGAATTACATTTAACTACAATTAATAGAATATTTAGATACCTTATACAAACATTAAGCTTGGTCATCTAGTGTGACATCTCTAGGTTCAACATTTGGTTTAAACGGTTTTGACATGATTAGAAAAAAAAAAAGTAAGTTTTTGAATTTTGGAGTTTTGAAACCATTTGCATATCTTTGGGAGTATTTTGGTGCATGAAAATGATTGAGTGCATTATAGAATAAGTCCATAGGGTCTGGAGCAAATTTTGGCAAAATTCAAGAAATGTCATTATCTGAGCGCCTAAACACTGTTATAGTATCAGGTGCTAAATAGTAACATTACAATGCTCCTGGCTTAAGTTTTTTAGTTTTGAACTAGTAATACAGTGCTCGAATTATAACACCACAGCACTAGGCCACTAAGTGAACTTTTGATTTAAATAAAATAAATATTCCATTCCACTTGATTTATCGCAGTTAGCCGAATAGGAGAGAGAAGGAGAGGGGTTTGAGAGGGAAAAGTACATTTTGAGCTAATTCGGGTAATTTTTAGCCATCAGCCTAGTTCAAAAAGTTATTCAAATCAAGGTAGGTGGTACTATGCCTATCTAAATTTTTTAAAACATAAAGTTTTTTTAATTTTCTGAATAAATTATATTTTTGTTACCAAAAAATGAGAATAATTTAGAATTAGAAAAACTTTTACTTTGTCACTTTTTATATATTATAGAGACTGAGATTATGAACATTCTGAATATTTTTTAGAAAATTTTTATGTGGCATTTTGAAAATTACGCAATTTTTATCAAAAATATATAATCCAAACATTAAAAAATATAGTGTTGTAGTACAAGTAATGTCTTAAAATAGTATTTTTACACAATTCTAAATAATTTTGGTTCTGTTTTGAAATTGTGAAATTTTACTCCGTAGGAAGTTTCATTGTCCACCATTATAAAAAACTATACAATTCTAACATGTGCTCAATTATACTTTAATTATTATAATGTGATGAAATGTGAGCATATGCGATTGAATTATGACTATTAGCAGATATAAGGGACCAAAATTAATTGAGATTATTTATATGTCAGAGAATAATCTGGTGCCTATAAACTATTTTTGGTGGCTATAAGTCATGTTTTAGTACGTATAGGCATATTCTGGTGTTATAAACACAAAGGGAGTAATAAGGGGTCAAAATCATTTGAGATTCTATTTGGGTATAGGAAAATAAAAGAAAACTAATAAGTAATTTCTATGAACTATTTTTTGTTATGAATTTTAGCTTTAATTAATTACATAATATTATTACTCAAATTTGTGAATAACTGTTATGCTCTTATATCCTTTATCAGTACAATGTTTTTTTATACTACATTTAACTTCTTTTAAATATTCAACAAAATATTTAATAAAAGTATTTTAAAAATTTTGATTGATTTGTGTGGCCTATTGAGTTATTGTAACTTAATGTGTTTTCACTTCTAGTTTTTAAGATTTAGGAAAGAGAATGAGCTTGTTAATTAAGAGTTGGCAGTTCTGAATCTGATCAGAGTTGATAGGTATTTCTTTTATTGATTTTTGTACAACCATGTCTACTTTATTATTCTGTTCTATAGCTTCTATTTATAGCCATGTACTATAGTGTTGATCTATTTTGATGAAATAAAAGAAATATTATGGATGAGTTATTTACAGAATTATAGATATTTTAGTAGCTCTTTAGTCTATTATTTATTTAAAATGAATATTGAAAGATAATCTGAAATATTCCAAAACTAGATCTTGGGAATCCCTTATCTCAACTTAACACAATAAGACCTGTCTTGGTATGGTTCAGTTGTGACATCTGATTTCTAATAAATAATACATTTTTTTATTTGTTAATGACTCGGATTCTAATTTTATGGGTTGGAAGGTAGATAAGAAAAGCACCTTAGGAACATGTAAGTTCGTTGGTTCATCCTTAGTCTTTTGGTTAAGTAAAAAACAAAATTATGTAGCCCTATTGACTACAGAGGTATAATAGATAGCTACATTGAGCTGTAATATCCAAGTCCTTTGGTTGATGCAACAGCTTCTTGATTTTAGTTTGCATGTGGACACAATCCCCATCATGTGTGATAATATATGTGCAATATGTATTACTGAGAACCCAATTCAACACTCATGTATTAAGCATATTGACATTAGAAACCATTTCATTAGAGATCATGTAACAAATGGAGATATAAGCATCTAATTTATTGACATGGAAAATCAATTGATAGATGTTCTGACAAAATCATTAAGCTATAAGAGATTTAGCATACTTAGGAATAGATTGGAGATTATAAAACTATGTGTCTAGATCATTAGGTTTTATATATGTTTTTATGCAGGATGTATGTTGTATAATTTTGGTTAAAATATGTGTTTATGTTTATTCTTTTTCTCTATATTTTTTATTCTATGTTTTATGTTATATGTTGTGTGTATGTTTTTTGTGTAAGTGTTCCTAATCATGATAAAAAAATCCCAAAATCTTCACATCATTTTATATGAAACTCACTTTGTACTATACGATGCATGAGGACAAGATTTCAAGGCAATAATTGCCATTTTAATTATTTGGCCTGAACATTTTTGTTAATTGTATTGTACAAATAACTTATCATACTGTATGATTCCTTTTGGTAAAATAGTCATATAGGGACTCCTCAGGATGATCAAAAAGTTAAAAATCATACTTATGATACTTTATTATACTATATAATTAGACCATTGATTGTACGATTTCTATTTGGATAGATTAAACTCATTCGATCAGACAATATGATATCCTAATCATATTATACAAATTATTTGATCCTATAAGAAGGTGGCCTATTTTCATTTCATCTCACACCTCCAATTCTCACTCTCCTATCTTTAGTGTACTCAATTTCCTTCCCTTCGATGGCTAGCAAAAGAGGCATATTTGGAGCTCCAAGGCCAAGAGTGGGTGATATATTTCAATATGAGGAGCATAAAGTAATATATTAAAAATATCACAATGCCTCCATCACTAACTCTAAAATCATAGGGCAAGAGTGTCTTTCCTATCAAGTACTAAACTCTTGTAGGTACTACCCTCAAATTTCTCATTTGCCTTACCTTCCCTTACCACACCGAGTAGATCCTAGAATTGTTATCCAACCTTAGAATCACTATAGATATGACTACCATGAAGTCCTACGTATGTGTGCCAAGTCACTTTTACATTCGTAGATCTACATGAGTGCCTTCACATGTTTAATACCAATGAAGCACCCCATGATGTTGCACTAGCCTTAAATTATAGCTTGACAATCATAAATAGCACACATATAAATTTCCCACTTAACCAACACCAATCACTATTCTTCAACACATGTTGAATGTATGTGTTATCCAATACATTCTTCGATACAATATGATTCCCAAAGCAAGTGATCAAATTAACATTACCCCCCTTACTTTATATTTTCACAAAATTTTACCTGACTAGCAAGCCATTCAATGTTGTGAATATGCTAACTAGATGCATATAGAATCTCACCGCTATTAGAAACCATCAATTCCATCAAAACTAGAACATGGCCTTAAGATATATTATTGTATATATCCTGAAAGCAAAACATAACCTCACTTACCCTACACTACCTGACCACTAGCCTTCTGACTTCATGGACCATTCCTTTCATATTATAAATAGTGATAGATGTGGGGTAGCATCTATAGTGGTTATCCATGATTTAGAGGAAGAAGCAAAAGAAGGAAGAGCACTAGATCAACCCCCTCATGCTTATCAATACCCCAGGATGCATGGATGGAGCACTTTACTCGACCAAAAATAAATTTTGACATTCACATAGAGAAATCAACAAAAAGGTGGGGAATAACAATAGCAGCATATGGAGGATTGTGCCCTGCTCCAGATCAATTATTTGCACTTCATCATTATTTTTAACCCCCACAATCACCACTGAATCAGGGATCATTATATATAAATATATATATATATATATATATATATATACTACGGGAAAACACGCGATTACCGTCAAAAATTTCGGCGGATCATTTTGCGCCGGTACAAAACGGCGCATGCTGCGACGAAAATTTTACGACATCTTTTACGGCGCATATGGTGCCAGAAATTTTTCAATTTCATATGCGCCGGGAAGTACGTCGGACAAAACCAGCATTTTAGTGGTCCTGACACACGTTACAGCGGAAAAATAGCCGGCACAATTACCGGTGGATGATGCGCCGGGCTTTTTAAACTCAACGATTTAGTACCGGCGCATACGGCGCCGAAAAGGTTTCCGACATCGTGGACGCCGGAAAATCTGTCGGCGAAAGCCCTATTTTCGAACCGGAGCCCCCCTGGCTGCTCATTTCTTTCATGGCTTTCTCTCACATCGCCACTGTTTCACTCATCACCCTCCGTCGCTCGCCATAGATCGAGGTCGCCGATGGTCACCGGATGTCGCTGACAGTCACCGCACGTCGCCGATGGTCATAGCACTCCTTGCCGGTGAGAGCTCCAGTTTCGACCACTAGTTTTCGCGGTTCGCCTCCCGTCATTTACCCGTTGATTGTAAGGTTTTTTTTTCGTTTAATTTTTTTGGATTCATGCTGAGTTAGTCTATTATGGAATCTATACATTTTTTGAGAGTTTTGATGGACAAATATAGAGAGAGTAAGGAGGATCTACATATGTTGTGTTTAAACACAATGCATGTGCTTTGACCAAATATTTTCTATTTCAGTTGGATTACATCAAGGATCATAGCCCATATTTTTTTTGTTTTAGTAATGGATGTTCTTATGAGACATTTGCAAGAGGATGTGCCCTAATGTATGCTAGCTTTTTGCTTATGATATTCTTCTTGTTGATAAGACTAGAGAGGGAGTACACGAAAAACCTGAATTAGGGAGGTCAATCTTAAAGTCTAAGAGTTTTTGTTTGAGTAGATCTAAAATCAAATATATAAAGTATAAATTTAGTAGTAATAGATTTAGTGGTGGGATTGTGACTTTGAGCGATCAAGTCATTAAAATGAGTGCACATTTTAGATATCTCGGTTCTATAGTTCAAAGTAATGGTTAAATATATTAAGATTATATTAATAGAATTTAATATGTATAGTTAAAGTGGAGGAATGCTTCAAGCCTATTGTGTGATAGAAAAGTATCCCTCAAACTTAAGGTAAAATTGTATAAGATAATGGTCAGACCTATAATATTTTATAGAGTTGAATGTTGGTTATTAAAAAAAGCATAAAATTAAGTAAAGTATTGCAGAGATGAGGATGCTCATGTGGATGAGTGTCTTTACTTTTAGAGACAATGCAAAATTAGAATATATGTGAAAAGATTGGAGTACCTCCAGTGGTAGATAATTTTAGAGAGAGACGCCTTAGATGGTTTGGTCATATAAAACATCAGTCTTCAGATGACTCGATGAGATGTATTAGATTTGGCTTATGTTAAGAAAGGTATAAGTAGACCTAAGATAACTCTGGATGAGTGGCTTTACCCTTTGAGATAGGATACAAATTGATCATAATTTTCTACAAGCACCCTATCTTTTTACAACTCTATATAATCAGTTTTAGATCTACTTAAGCGCGATAATCCATTACTTATTTGCACTTATATGTAGGTTATGGATATTATAAATCAAAGAAGTTGGTTGTATAACCGATTATCTCAAGGTCGAAAGACATTAACAGATGAATTCATTAATGGGGTGAACAATTTCATTCAGCAAGCAAAATAACTACCCAGCTTTATATCAGAAAGGAAAGTTTCGATGTCCATGTTCTAAACACAAAAATCTAGTGCACCTAACACCATATGAAGTAACTGTTGATTTGTATCGCAGAGGATTCATGCAACGGTATTGGTATTGGACTTCTCATGGTGAGTACAAGCCACAATTTGATTATCAATGCGGTCCTTCTATAAGTAGTAATATAGCTGAGGCTGAAAATATCTGACCAAATCTTGAGGAATTAGTTCATGATGCAACTGGAATACAAATTGAATAAAATACATAAGAGTTAACGAATACGGAGGCACAACTTATGAAATTTTTTATTTTATATTATATATTTGTTTGACAAAACTTAACTTTATTTTTTGTAGGTTCTACCCATCAAAACAACCGACACATAAAATACGGGACATCATACGGAGCAGGTTTGACGCTCCTTACGTTTCTTGGAAGAAAGTCCCGAAAGAAGTTCGGGATATGTGGTTTAGAGAGTTTAAGATTTTTATGGGTTTTAGTTTTTATATTAAATGATTTATTCTATTTTACTTAAGCTAAAAATCTTATATATTATATATTATATGTATTTGAATACAGAAAGAATTTTGTTGGCTGCCTCAGTACAATGACAGGATTAGAAAGAATTTTGAGAAGCGTGGGTCTACTCGGATGCGCGACATGCTCACAGGCATTAGAAAGTCTGGGAAGCGACCATTGTGAATTTGAGAGGCTATATGGGCTGAGTTGAACACTACTTGGGGTAGCGCAGAGTATACTAGGAGGAGGGATCAAAATCGGCAGAATAGAGCTTCTGATGTTGGGGGCTTGGGTAGTTCCCTTCATACTGGCGGCTCCATTCCACATATTGAGCACATACAACGTTTGGTAATGAATTTTATATATTTTTTTAAATGTTTCTTTAATTTAAATATTAATAGAATTCTCTTAATTCTAACATAAAGAGATGCTGGGTAGAGAACCGACTCCTGTAGAATTGCATAGTCGCACTCATAAGTGATAGGAGGATCAACAATGGATTGATGAGAGAGCAAGAAAAGCCCATGTAAGTATATATATGTTTAGAAATTTCTATTTTTAGTTTAATTATATATATTTATATTCTACTTTCACAGGAGGAGTACACACGACTTCGAAAGATTCATGCTGCATCAGGTGAGGGCTCTTCTGGCGGCTCTGTGGAGTTTTCTGAGTATCGCATCTGGTTGTAGGCCGTCGGAGGAATGCAGCATGGAAGAGTTTATGGTTTAGGTTTCCAAGCTCAGGCATACAAGGGGATGACCTCCTCTACTGCATCCAGCTTCGCATCCAGTTCACATGAGTCCTTACATGCTCAACAAATAAGTGCCCTTCAAGCTGAGCTAGAACAAGTAAGGAAATCACAAGCTGATTGGCAAGCTCAGCTGCAAGCACAGATTCAAATGTAGATGCAGGAGCAACACAATCAGTTGTTGGATGATATGTGCAAGATGAAGGAGCAGCTGAGTGGAAAAGAGATAGCTCCAGCTGAGGAGGAGTCCACGGAGTCAGAGTAGTTTAGTTTTGTTTATATGAACTTATTTATTTATGTGAACATGTGTTATTGAACAATATGTGATGTTTTGAGTTATTTGATGCTATTGAACAATGTCTTTATATGGATATTTATGCTTTGTAGTGTTTTTTTTTTTCTTTTTTGTGTATTATACTTTTCTTTTAGTTGGTCCTTCCCTTTTTGAGATGTCAAAAAAGGAAGAAGTTATAACAGGCCTACATTGGATCATATGGTTTTCCAAAATTTTACATGTAGTATTGCATCAATCCTAAGAAGCTCTAGAGAGTTGTGCCTTAGCACCACTTCTCTATGTTTTTTAGTAAGTCTAGAACCATATGCAGTGGAGCAGTGCTAGGTCACTTGGACACCATGGTGCTAAGAATTGAAACGAGCATATATATATATATAATGGTATAAAATCCTAAGAATGAATAACTTCCTCCCCATTCATAGCTTCCAAGAAAGCTCTCTCGTCTCAGATAGTTCTCCCCCCAAGGTGACTAATGATACAAATTCTTCCTCCATAATCCAGCAAGTCCTCCAACCACCCCCTTTGGAAAGTGAGCACTCTCATTCTTCTATCAAGGGATATGGGGAAAATCCTGAATGCTATGGGCCTTAGAGTCTAGTTTCTACTAGAAAATCTAGGAGACTGAAGAAGAAGAATTTTGTGGTTGGTATTGGTGGGAAGAAGGTTACTCCCGCCTTCCTTGCAAGTCTCAAGTGGGGAAGTTTGTGAACCAACCAAGCAGGTTGCTTCATCTTGGAATGGTGATCTCTCCAACATAACTTTTAAGTTTTCCATTGAGGCTTTCCTCATGCATCCAAGCAGATCTAGCCCATGATAGAGTCTCTACGACTCATTTTTCTAAGGAACTTCAACGTTTGGGGCCAATTACTGATCAACCAAGGAAATAGAAGAAGAAGGGTGGTGGGGACGTCACCCGTTAAGGTGCTCATCACTTTGTCAACAAAACATCTATTTTTAAGCTCTTTTTTATGCAATGTATGCTTGTTTGGGAATCTTCTTTGTTTCTCTTTTTTCCTCTATTTTTTTTGCTGGAGGCTTCTTTTGGTGCTTCATACTTGATTGTACTCATTGTATCCTTTTTGCTTTAATTTAATGAATTTTCCTTTAAAAAAAATTCATAGCATCCAGGAAAGGAAGAAGAGATGGAAAGGGAGATGGAAAGAAGAGCGGAAGAAAAAGGCAGATGTGCTTTTGGTCCTTTTCATCTGTTGCTCTAATTAAGAAAAGTCTTCTAATCATTATAAGTAACCCAATTTGTATTTTAATTTTCAGTAGTTTTATGTGTACTAATTTAAATACTCCTAAAAGTAATTAAAAAGCATTTTTTTATTTATTGAGCTTTTATAATCTAACTTTTCATATGATGGATATGATTCTTATATATATTTTGGCTATAATTTTATGAAATTTTATCAGGTAAATTAGAAATTATAATCTTCTGAAGATTGATGAATAGTATATTTTTTATATAATTTCCTTCAGTGCATGGTAATGTACACATGTTACGGCATTATATAGGAAATGATACTATTAATATAAGATAAATTTGACATTTAGATGTAAGAAATGAAGGTTGATTATTAATACTATAATTAATATGGGTTGGCTATTAAAATGATAATAACCTATACAGAAGGGTGGTCGATGAGCTTTCCTTCAAAGATGATTTGTGTTATTATATGGTTATAGCCTGTAATTGATGACCAATTGTGCCAACATGTGTTGAGACTCGTTCACTATGAATTAGGTTGTTAAACTTAAGTTTATCTCACAAGGCTATCCAAGAGGGGGGGGTGAATTGGCAATTTAAAAAATTATCCCTCTTGAGTATATTGAACCGAAATAAACTTTAATGAATTTTTAGAAAAAGTTTTTCAACCACAATTTTTAGAACTGAAAAATACAGAAAATAAAAAAGCAGTAAAAATAAAAAGACACAAGATTTATAGTGGTTCGGTCTAAACCAGACCTACATCCACTCCCTGGAGGCACCCTCCGAGTATTGCACTAATGCCAATAGTGTCTCTCCATTTGCACCCACAGCAAGGCGGAGAAGCCTTTACAAACACTCTTTCCACCACTACTCGGTGCGGCAGAAAATCGTCATCCTTTTACACTATCCACAGTGTTGGCAGAGAACCGTCCGTCCTTTCACACTCTCCTAGTGTTGGCAGAGAACCCTTTGCCCTTTCACACTCTCCTAGTGTGGGCAGAGAACCCTTCGTCTGTTCACACTCTCCTAGTGTTGGCAAAGAACCCTTCGTCTGTTCACACTCTCCTAGTGTCAGTAGAGAACCGGATCTCCTTGACAGATCTTCTCACAAGAAATCTAGAAGGAAGAAAGAAAAGAGTGAAGTAATCCCAAATCACAAGTAGAGATTCTTACCTTTGAACACCAAGCGAAGCCTTCACGCTCCAATGGTAGGAATTCTCCTTTGAATGCTCTCTCATACTCTCTCCTTGACTCTTCTTTCAATAGGCACAAGATCAATGAACAAAAAGATTGGGTGGCAATAAAAATTGGACCTTATATAGGAGAGACAAGAAAAACCGTCCAAAATTGCAAAATTTCCAAGTTAACACGTAATGGATCGTCCCGTACTATCGTGGATCATCCCGGACGATTTTACTTAAAGTGTCGGAAACGATCCTAATGAATATTGGTACGAACTATATTCGTACACGATTATCATCCCGTACGAACTAGATTTGTCTAGACGAACAGTTATTCCATAGGTCGGTTCCCAAAAAGTGCAGAACGCCGCCAGAAATGCGAAGTGTTGATTCACTTCATCTTGGGATGAACAGGACTTCGTCCGGACGAAATTTTTACAGAGGACAACTCGTCCTGGCACGATTATGAATTTCGTTTGAACAAAATTTTTACAGAGAAGAATTCGTCCTAGGACGATTTGGATTTCGACTTGACAAAATTCTTTCAGAGACCAAGTCATCCTGGCACGATTATAGATTTCGTCTAAATGAAATTTTTACAGAGCCTAACTCATCCTGGGATGAAAATAATTTCATCCTGGATGATCAGGACTTAGAAAAATTTCTTCCAATTCCTGCTCGTTCCATTGCTCTTACGAGGAGATAATTGACCTGATCGTCCTGTACGAACTAGGTTCGTCCCATACGATAAGTACAACTTTTGTAAGATCTCCTTATGTGTGTGTGTATGTTTTTATTCACTCAATTACAATCACTCCCTCTCAATTTAAAGAACAATTTAAAGCTTTAATTTATAAAGCATTGTATGCTGAATTTGATTTGAAGTCTTCATAGTTTGAAGTTCAATTTTCATGAAATGTTAGTACACACAAGAGTAAAAACAAATCTTCCAAAAAGTGTTAGGAGATAACTACACATAAAACAATAATATTTAGAATCATCAAAACTATACAAGTTGCAAAAATATAAAACATGCAAATAGCAACTCTCTTAACAATCTCCCCCTTTTGATGATGGCAAAATAATTATTGTTTGTAAGATTGCAAGTTATAAGAAACTCCTAAACTCCCCCTGAATTGATGAATGCATGAAAATAAGGTGGCATTGATTCAAAAATTATTTTTATTTTTCAAAAAAAAAATTATACAAAACAAAACAACAATATAATCAACAAAACAACAATATAATCACAAAAACAAAATAAACATAAATACTAACACAAGATACAAGACTCACAAGAACTAAGACACAATTGACACAAGCCACAATTCAACAAACAATTTTTCCCCCTTTTTGACAACAGCAAAAAGTGAGGAAAAATAATTTGAAATGTAAGCAGAGATATGAAAATTATTTGATAATGTAATCTTAACAGTAATTGAAATAAGTTATGCAAATAAAAATAAAATATTAGGCATATCATAGAAATTTATATAATTTAAGAAGTGATATAACATAGATAATAAAAAAATTATCAAAGACATGAGTCAGTTTAGACACTAAATAGAGAAAATCATTGCAATAAGGATGAATAAAAAATTGTATATTTCAAATTTCAATATCAATTATAAATGAACATAAGATCAATTTGAATTAAGAGATTAAAAGAGTTTGGAAAGAAATAACTACCACATGTGGCGCTTTGCGCATCTTGTTCATAGTTATGGCACATTTTTGTGCATCATTTTTACTTTGGGCTTATTTTGTTCCTCTTGTGAGAAAATAAAAATCTCTAACTAAAACTTTATTTTAATTATTATTTTTATTTAAATGTAATTCTTTTATGTTAATAATTAATTTAATAGAATGTATAAAATTTATATTCTATAATAAGTCTATATTATTTAAATAGAGAAAGAGAAGAAGAGATGGATAGATTCTTAAAATAATTTTAAAATAAAATATATTTTTATTTTATTTACGGAAAATAGTTTGCTTTATTTATATTTTTGAATATTCTCTTTCAATTGAATCCGTACAGTCGGATGTCAGACCACCTCGAGGGACGGACTGGTATCCTGCTGTTGATTCCAAAGGAAGAGAGTAGACAATATGCTTTCCTAATCAGGTATGACGTAGCGAGTATACAAATCACCCAAAGGGATGATCAGTATGTTCCCTACTTACCTAATTAGATTAGCGAATTGTTGATTCATCCCTAAAATCAAGCGCACAAATGATATTTGATTTACTTATGAAAGTAGATCAAATATCTATCTATTTCTTGATTGTAAGAAATGAATCTGGACAAAAATATACATATAGCAGGGTTTTCTATTTGAAAATAGGAATTTTATTTTCTCACATGATTCACTTTATTTATATTTAGGATATATTTCTCCCAATTAGATCTACATAGTCGGATATTATACTGCCCCGAAGGACAGACTAATATCCTCCTATTGATTTTAAAGGGAGAAGCCGTACAATTCATTCTCCTAATCAGGTGTAGTATAGAGAATATTCAAGTCATCCTGAAGGGATGACGAGTACATTCTCTAATCGACCTGATTAGATTAATGAATTATAACTTTATTTCTACAATTAAATATAGAATACATTCAATTTGTTCGTTAAAACAAATTGACTGTCTGTCTATTATTAATTGTGGAAATAACTCCTAAACATGAATAAGACTAAATCTACGCACACAGATCTTTCCCCTACCTCAGAAAAGAACTTAAGTAGGGTTTAGATTATTCTGGGATCTAGACTCCCTACAGGGGCAAGCCCCTGTAGTTAATTACATCTCCTAAGAGAACACTCTCGATTTAAATGAAGACTAAATGGTTTCCAAAATTATATACATATATTTAATTAAATATTTGGGCAATTAAATTTTCACGATCAGGCTTTAGATTATAGAATTATTATTTGACTTTAGAAGGATTTAGAATTGATTTGAAGAATGAGAAAGTGCAGAGAGAAATGTATACAATCTGGACTTACCACCTGCCTAGAGTGGGCTGCCAGCTAACAGTCCTAATCACAACAATTCGCCGATGATGCAAGATTTTAGGGTGGCTCTATCCTAGGAATCAATGAGTAATCTAAGGATCTTAAACCATATGCAATTGAATATGCTTACAAAAACCAAAAATCTACACGAATGCTAATGATGCATGAAACAGATATATATGAAAGAGCTGATTTTATTTATATAATTTTCATCGGTTACACCCCAGAATTTACAGTAAAGTAATGGTGGCCAGGCCCCACCAACAACAAACCCAGGTTCTAAACCTATAGAAAAGTAGAATTAAATATAACTGCTTATGGTCTTCGGGCTCCGGGTCTTCTATGGAATTCCAAAAAGGAACGTCCTTCTGAAGGAGGACATTACTTTTTGGAGCCCCATTTGTACATTTATAAGCAGTTATCTTTAATTCTTTTACAGACTCCAGACGCTGTACAGACTCAATCTATATACAATAATTCTAGGAAATAAAAAAAAACAGTACATCAAATCCTAGGAACATTCTACTGCAGCAGTAATATAGAAGACAGGAAGTAAAGCAATTGTATATAATGATGCATGTTATGAGTGCGTAGTGTACAGTTATAAATGCAGGAAAGTAAAGTCAGAAAAGTAAGTACAGCGGCCCTCACTTTACTCACTCCGCTCTCTGGTGTACAGACAGAAAAAGTAGATATGCTATGTTTATGCAGTACAGAAAAGTAAGCAATCACACATAGGTGCCCTCTAGGCAAGACACCCGCAAACAAACGACAATAAACCACCGGCCTAGCCTAGGCTAAAGTTGGTTGTCCTAGCAAGCATCTAAGTGTGTGAAGAAAGTTGTGTGGCTTGGGTAAGTCCTAATGGGTTTATTTGTTCAAATTGCATGTATTATTAAAATTGATTTATTACAGGCCCAAGGAATTTGGTTAAAGTTTAAGTAAAGTGTATTTGAATTTATTAAGTGTTATCTCAATTTTAAATGTTAGAGTTATTTAATTTAAGTTATAAAGAACTTATAGATTGATGATTCCCTAAGTGCAGAAAATCATCAATTTATAAATCCTAGAACTTTCAGAATAAATATCCATCTTAGACAGAAGATAGGTATTTATTTTGAGAGTCCTTAAAAATTTATTAAGGAGAGAAGAAGGGACCTTACAAATGTAATACAACGTACCCTCCCGAAGGAATCTAGCACGTCGTATAAGGTCGGTAGTTTATTATTTTTGTTCGGAGATCTCCAAATCCAAATGGATTAGTGCCTTCCTAAAAGGAATCATGCACAACACATAGGAGATCTTTTTGTTATTTAAATGTTTTAAGAGTCTTTTGAAATCAAAATGCCCAAAGTCCTCTAGAAGGAATCCAACTTTAGGCATAGAAGACCCAAATTCGTTTAATCTAAATTAAATATCGAATCTGATTGATTAAGAAAAATCTTAACCAATCGAATTATCAAACTAATTTAGATTAAAGGAATTTAGAATTTAGTTAAATAATTAATGAATTTTAATTAATAATATTCAGAAATCTTAAGAATTGGGGTTTATTAAATTATTAAGGACTTGGGGTTTGATTTAAAGAGATTTGATTTTTAATATTGGTTGGATCCCACCTTTGTTTCACACCGAGGCCGTGAAGTTTATTTCACCTTCCTTGGGGCTAAGCTAATAGCCTCGTAGGCCTGGGTTACCCAGTGGTACCCGGTATAGTTAAGTAGCTTAAGTTAGTTAAGAATTAGGAGTTGATGAATTTTATTAAAAATGTGTTAGATTACTAATTTTAGAAGTTGGTTAGACAAATTCTGGAGTTTTAGAGTAATTTTGAATTTTTAGGAATTATTGGAATATTTTAATCAATTAATTAAGGGGTCAAAAAATGACTTTTTATTTAAGGTTGAATTCTGGAAAGTTAATATTTTATTAAAATATTAGACCTTAAGACGATCAGTTAGAAGGTATGTTTGCTGAAATTGGATTTTTCTGGATTTAGTTATGAAGGTTTGAAATTTTGAACTAGTTTTGACCTACAGTTGACCATTTTGTTGACTTTTTGTATTTAACGATTTTCTGGAATTTTCATATTTTTAATAAATATTAGGCCTTATTATGAGTTGAATGCAACTGGGTTATGTCAATTCGGATTTTTCTTGAATTAGTTATGAATTTTCAAAGATTTAGGGTGTTTAATGAATTTTTGGAAATTATTTAATTAAGGCCCTTTTTATGGATTTTGTTCCAAATGGATTCCAAATTTCTTGAAATCAACTCCAAAGGTCAGGGATGACCTAAGGAGGGATCTCCAAGTGTTTGGGAATTTATTGGAATTTTTAATTATTATTATTTAATTAATATGAATTAATGTTAAATTTTATTTAAAATTAAATTAGGCTTTAATTTGCTGTTAAATTAATTTGGTTTTAATTTTCATTAGTTGAGGTTTTAATTCTGGTCATTTAGAGGTATTATTTATATTTTTTGGATTTAAAATGGATTTATTATATTTTTGGAAGTTATGTAATTAAGGGTTTAGTTAAGGATTAGTGAGATTTGAGTTGGGATTTTGGTTTTAAACATTGAATTTATAATGCTGGATTGATTACAATGATTTGAGATTGATTTAGAATTTGGGAGATTTTTATTTGATTTATTTGAATTTAGTGAAATCAAGGAGAGGAGAGAATCCTTAATCTACTAGTAGTTTTGAGATCAATTAATGTCAAATCAGGGTTAATTTAATCAAAGGTTGATGACACTAGTTTTCTAAGTTTGAGTTCAATCCCAGAAGGGATGTAAGTTTAGTTCTTCCTAAATTTGACTAAGTTAGCTAAGACTCACCTTAATTGTTGTCCTTAGTGTCACTAGGTCATAGGATGCAAATCAATGTTCTCTAACCCTTTAACACTAAATTACAATCATAACAAAACACAACAATCATGAACAATAAAAGTGCTCCTAATGCTCTATGGAATGAGTATAGCAAACTATTATAGTTAGAGGTCATTCAATGACCTTTAAGCTTAAATAATTTACTATAGGAGCACAGATATATCAAATTAAATTGAGGTAGTTTTAGGATGCATATATATATATATATATATATATATATATATATATATTTCTAAATCAATAATCAACTTAATTTGATAGGAATGATCATGTATAACCTTATAGTTATTAATCTAAGTTGACATGATGCAGGAAGTAAATTTTACTTGAATTATACATGACCAAAATCTGAGACGTATTTTCAGTGAAGAGGGGTTTCACACTGAATCCATAGAACCCTAAAATGCCATGATTGGATTTAGTTTGGATTATTCATGAATTTCCAAAAATCTAAATCAAGACTTGACCTAGATCTTTGTAAATCCATAAACTGAATGAAATTGTATCAAATGGCCTTAAGAAAATTGCAGTAGATCAATCTTAAGCCCTATTACACCTCTGCCAAAATTTAGATCAAAATAATTTATATATATAATTTTAAAATTAAAATAGGGTTTTCTATATTATTGAAATTACTAATCAAATATTACTCAAAATAATTTTTAATTATATTTAAAATAAATTTCTTGAAAATACGAACAAAACAAGCCTAAGAACTCCAAAATTGGACCAGAAATGAAATTTCAGTGAATTTTTGAAGTTCTGAGGATTTTCTGGAATTTATTTTGAGGGTTTAATTATCTGGTCAGCCGGCGGCACTGACCAGACACGCGTCGGCAGCATAACACGACCACGTGGATGGCGGCGGTCACATGGGACCCGCCACTTAACCAGCTCGACAGGATTTCAAGCCGTTCGATCCATCACAGCGCGGATCGAACGGTTATGATCACACCCGTGGCATCAGGTCCGACCCAGGATGATCGGACGGTTGATCTGACTTCGCGGTTTTGATCAACGGTGAAGATCTGGACGGATGATGATTTAACTAACCGCGGCTTTAAGGGATCAAAATGAAGCACAAGTCAGATCTAATCTCAGCCGTTGATCTCATAAAAAACGAATCGAACGGCTGACGACTTGTCTTCTTCCTCCATTCAAACCGAAAACCCTATACTCATTTTTCTTTTCGTTCTCACAAAATATCAAATAAAATGAATTAAAACTTTAGGCAGAGGTAGATTAGAGTCTAAGGAAGAGTGGGGAATAGCTCTTAAAACCATTGATACAATGCTTAGATATTTATTTAGAAACCTAAGTAAACGCCTAGGGTTTGGATTTTCTCACCGAAGAATGGATCGATTTGATTGATTTTATAACGGCTGAACTTGTAGACTGTCCACGTATTGATCAGCTTCAGATCCCGAGTTTGGAGGATCAACGGAATCGGAGTTAGGGAGGTTTGGACGGAGCTAGCTCTCGGTCAAGCACGGGTCTCGCCGGCGGCAGCTGCAAACGTCGGGAAATCACCAGGAGAATGAGGCAGGAGCTGTGAGGGGTCAAAACGAAAGCTCAGGAGCTCTGGGGGTGCACTGGGAAGCAAGATAGCATGGAATGAGGATTCCTGCCTCTCTTGCCCTATTCCAGCTATGGGAGCTCGCTTGGACGGCTGGGATCGCTCAGAGGGACGTCCCGGATGTGAGACATCTGTCTCTGGCCGTTAGAGGAGCAGGGGATCGTGCTGGCCAGGTGAAAACGACCCCAAGTCGTTCTCAAGTGGGGGGACCACTAGGTTGGTAGCTTGGGTCTAGGGGCTACACCAGCTGCTGGGGGAGATTGATCTAGCTACAGGGAAACTTCTGGAGTCGATTGCAGAGGCTGGAAGGACCTGGGCTGGGCTGAATTGGGCTCCCTTGGTCGGGTTGACCATGGTGACCGTGGGAGTTCAACTGGGCTTTTGGACGGGCTAGGGAACAGGCCAAGGCACGAGTTAGGTCCAGGGAACTTTATGGGATCGATCCCAAGGGCTACAAAGGTTTGGTTTGGTCTTGGCATGCTTGAGAGGTCGGGTTGATTACTAGAGCTCATTTAGCTCTTGGTTGACCCTTTGACCAGACAACAGGGGTCAAGCCAGCTGAGGTGGCATTTAAACTTTGGTTAGGGTGTGTTTCAATGGCTGGATGGGCCAAATTTGGGCTAGGTTTATTGGATTGAAGAGTTTGACCAAATGAAAATCTCCTTAACCTCTTATTGACTGTTTGACCAGTCAACAAGGATCAAAAGAAAATGGGCTGGAGCCTGAGTATGGTGAGGAGTCATTTAGATTGAGGTATGTGTCTGACTTCAAGCAAGGTCGGGTCTATAGATTTGGTCAAAGCTTGGAGGAAGTTGACTGAGTCGAACCATGATGTTTGACTCAAAGCAAGTTTGAGAAGTCTTTGAACAAAACTTTGAATTTATTTTGATGTAATAAAAAAAAGGTTGATTTGAAGCTTGAGAAGGGTTTGAAAATTTGAATGAGTTGAAATGACCCATTAAGAGCCTTGAGGGGTAATTGGGTCAACTGGGTTGGCTAGGTCAACTAGTTTGACCCAGGGTATGGGTCTGGATTGGACAGGTTTAAAACAATATCAGGAGTCTGGTGGATGTGGTTTTCAGGGCTCGAATAGGTCATTTGGATCAAATCACCTATTTGAACCCTTAAAGGGTCTCTTAGGTCAACCCTGTTGACTTGGTCAACCAGGTTGACCCAGAGTCTGGAAGTAGGTCTAACAGGTTTGAAATGTCATTTGAAACTTGCTGTAGGTGGTTGCATTTTATTTGGAACTCATTTGGTTTGAAATGCCTGTTTGAGCCCCTTATGGGTATTTTGGTCATTTTGGACTCATTATCACTAAGGGCTGAAATGAGTCCAGAAAAAAATGCAGTTTATTGATCAATATATCAGGATTAATGGTCTGGAAGTGATTTCAGGCTTTGGAGAGGCCTCTAAGATCAAAAACTTTAAAGTGACAGGTCCAGTGGCATAGGCTGTAAATATTTGAAGGTTTTACAGCCTTTGGAATTTAATTTAGTTTCTGGGGTTAGAGGTCTCAAAATGGGTTCAAATTTGGAGGGTTGGCTCTAGAGACATGCTCCATCAATATGAAACTGACAGAGCCTGAATCAGAGTCCATTTCACTGGGTTTTGAAATTCTGGAAGATTTGCTGGAAAAGGCCTTTAGGACCAAGCCTTAGGACCTTGGATTTGGGTCTGGATTTGATTGAATTTTGAATTGACTTGAGTCTGGATTAAGTTTAAGATCTCATTAGAGACCTCATACAAAAATGAGGTCAACACCTCTTTTTGACATTGCGAACCTTTGCGCATTCCTTTTATTTTTTTTATACTTTTACACCATTTACAAGAGTAATTTTATTGTTTTCAAAAACAATAATCTAAAATTTCAAATCTTTCTAAGTGCATAAATAATGATTGATAAGTGAAATATAAAATAAAAAAATATCTTAATTGTAATAATAATATTAACAATAATACAGTCTAAAGAAGAGACATGAAATTAAAAATTCTAATAATATCAAGTTATAAGCAAAACTTAAACTTAGAATAATTAGATTTTCTAATGAATTTAATTTTTCTTGCAATTCAGTTTATAGTACGATTAAGATTAAAAAAAATCTGATGATTTACACAAAGTCTAACAAACATTTCAAAAGTAAATTCAAATCAAAATACAAGAACTTATATTGATATCATTTTAAATATTACAAGGATTCATCAAGATATCAATACAATAACTAAAATAAAGAAGAAATACATAAAATTACTAAAAGCAAATAACAACTAACACATAAACAATAACAATACAAACACAAAACATAAAGTGCAACAATCACTCTGACGGTCCCTGATCTGGAGGAGGAGGAGGAGCACCACCAAAGAGGTTAAAATATGTACTCATCATAAGTACATTGGTACTAATATCATTCATTTGCTCCCTCATATAGCCCATGTCATGTTGATATTGAGCAGCCTGCTGCTGTAAATGAGTCTCAATTTAATCAAAGCGATGATAAAAAAGAGTCCTAACTGATCAAACCTTTGAACCGAATTCTAATAATTTGGTTCATTTGCAGGAGCAGGTGCACCTTCAGGCTCTTCTTCTATATCACTGATGACATGTGTTTTTCCTGATTCTTCCTTGAAGATCGCTCTAAATGATCCATCATTGTAATAGAGCGGTTCTTCATATTCTTGATCAGGATGAACCAAGTTATACTTCTTTTGTAGAACATAGGAAACTAAGTGTCCTAGAGCAATATTCCTCTTTTTTTCTGTTCTGCTGGCCAATTTCAGAAAGCCCATAAAGGTAGTCAAGAATAAGTTGGGCTTCATCTATAAGATTATCGCTCATGATTAAGAAGGTCGCCATGGAAAGAAGTGGGGTAATATTGACTCTATCACCAGTTTTTGGAATGATTGAAGTTCTAAGAATGTGCTGGATGATGCATGCATTATGGATAAGACCAGATACCCTAGCCACATGCTCAGTTAAACCAATTCCTCTAATCACCCTATTGATTTCATACCATTTATATGTATCATTGGTGATTAAGGTATGGGCTCTACTCCCCTCGGTCCTTAAATTTAAAAAAGCTCCTAAGTCGTGTTTAGTGATTTCAACTTTCTGTTTGAAAACAAAGGAGCGAATCACAGAGTGGTTTGAATTGAAGGACATATTGGCTATAAAGTAGTGGAAGGTTTCTTTGTTATAGAGGTGGACCAGAGTAAGGATAAATTGAAACTGAGTCGAAGCAAATAAATGCATTACCTTAAAGGTAATATCTTCTTGAATTAAAATTCGGGAAGGAGTGATTTTGGCAAAAGCAAATCTACAAAAAGAATCCTCATTTTCTTTGGATAGAAAGTTTTCGGATGAATTCCTATGTGCCTTCTTGACTAAGACCTTTTGACGCTTGCTTGAACTGGCCATTTGAAAGTGATCTAGAGTAAGAAAGGAGTTGAAAGTGATGTTTAGAGAGTGACAATTGAGTTGAAAAGACCGCCTATATATTAAAAACGATTCGTTCATTCCAGATAAAAATAATTCATCCCGTACAAAATTTTTGATCGTCCCGTACGAAAATATTTCGTACAGACGATCTAATACGACCAGAATGAAACGGCTTTTTATAATCAATGCAACTTACGAAGCATCCTTTCGTACAGACTTTTGACCAGTCTGATTATACAGACGAACACGTGTTCGTCTCGGGACGATCAGAACTTATATCATTTTAATGGCAGTTGAAATCGTCCCCTACATTGAACCGATATGTGTTCGTCCAGACGAACCAAAGGTTCGTACAGATGAAGTTCATATTAAAAACTATCTTATCCATTCAACTGCTTCATTCATTCGTCCCGTCGTTTGAAAAAATATTTTGCCCTGGACGATCGTGACGATTGTACAGACGAAGTACATTAAAAACTGTACTCAAACGGTTCAAAATCTGACAGCTTGTCACACTACACAAATCGTCCCATACGAAAATATTTCATCCTGGACGATGATGACCAAAAATATTTTGCACTCAAACAAAAACTACAATTCAAAAACAAAACAAAAACAAAATAAATACCAAAAACAACGAAGAAGCACAGACTCTAAAAGGAAAAATCACACAAACAAAATCATAAACACATACAAAACATTTAATTAATAAACAAACATCAATGTTGCAAGAACATTTTTATTTAAGCATTTAAATCAATCACACCAAGCCTCGTTCTTAATGCACTGAAAATATCAAAGGCTAAAAGTTTTGTAAAAATGTCTGCAAGTTGATTTTCAGTTGTAACATGAATGAGTTCAATTTCTCCCTTGGATACATGATCCCTTATGAAATGATGCCTTATGTCTATGTGTTTGGTTCTTGAATGTTGAATAGAATTTTTAGAAATACAAATAGCACTAGTGTTATCATAATAAATTGGAATAGTGCCTATAGACAATCCTAAATCAATCAACTATTGTTTCAACCAAAGTACTTGTGCCACATAACTTCCTAATGCAATGTATTCAGCTTCTGCAGTAGATAGGGCTACTGAATTTTGTTTTCTACTAGACCATGAAACTAATGAATTTCCAATGAACTGGCATGTTCCAGAAGTGCTTTTTCTATCCACCTTACATCCTGCAAAGTTAGAATTAGAATAACTAACTATTTTAAATGAAGAGCTAAACATAGGATACCAAATTCCTAAGTTCTGAATTCCTAACAGATATCTTAAAATCCTTTTCACTGCTGTCAAATGTGATTCTTTTGGATCTGATTGAAATCTAGCACATAAGCAAACACTAAATATGATATCGGGCCAGCTAGCAGTCAAGTAAAGTAAAGATCCAATTATCCCTCTAAATTTCTTTTGATCAATAGATTTTTTTCTTAGGATCCTTATCCAACTGAACTGAGGAACTCATTGGTGTACTTACAGGTTTAGCATTATCCATTTCATATTTTTTGAGGATGTCCTTAACATACTTTGATTGACTTAGAAATGTTCCTTCCTCAATTTGCTTAATGCTAAAACCTAGAAAATAACTTAAATCTCTCATTAGACTCATCTCAAATTTATTTCTCATTATTTTAGAAAAATCATCATAAAGATTTTTATTTGAAGATCCAAAAATGATATTATCCACATAAATTTGAACAATGAGTATATTCTTTCCACATTTCTTGAAAAAGAGAGTTGTATCCACACTTCCTTTTTCAAATGATTTTTTAAGTAGGAAGGTGCTCAACCTCTCATATCAAGCCCTAGGTGTCTGTTTTAATCCATATAATGCCTTTTTTAACTTGAAAACATGATTTGGGTATTTAGAATTTTCAAAACCTGGAGGTTGTTCTACAAAAACATCCTCTTCAATTACTCCATTTAAGAAGGCACTTTTCACATCCATTTGAAACAATTTGAAACCTCTAAAACAGACGAAGACTAGCAAAACTCTAATTGCTTCAAGTCTAACTACAGGGGCAAAAGTCTCCTCAAAATCAATACATTCAATCTGATTATACCCTTTAGCAACTAATCTAGCCTTATTCTATTGATTACTCCTGAGTCATTCATTTTGTTTTTGAATACCCACTTAGTTCCAACTACACTTTGATCTTTTGGCCTTGTAGTTAATTCCCAAACTTTATTTCTTACAAATTGATTCAACTCTTCTTGCATGGCCAAAATTCTAAATTCATCAGAAAGTGCTTGATCAATATTAGTGGGTATAGTTGAAATGAAGGCTGAATGATTGATTTCTTTATTTAATCCATGCTTAGTCCTTACACCCTCACTTGGTTCACCTATGATCAATTCCTTTGGGTGGTTTTTAGAAAATCTCAAATCTCTTGGCAAAGGATTTTCTATTTTCAAATTTTCCAAGTTTTCTTCCAAGTTCAATTTATCAATCTTTTGGGAGTTAATCTCAATTTCATCTTCTATAATATTTGGCTCTTCCATATTTCCAGATTCATCAATTACAACATGTGTGGTCTCCTCAATTACCAAAGTTCTTCTATTGAATACTCTATAAGATTTTCCAACACTTGAGTATCCAACAAAAATTCCTTTATCTGATTTTGGATCAAATTTTATTAAGGCAGATTTTTCATTGTTATGAATGAACACCTTGCAATCAAAAACATGCAAATGAGACAAATTAGATGTTCTCCCTTTTAGAAATTCATAGGGTGTTTTATTCAATTTAGATCTTATATTTACCTTATTCAGAACATAACATGCTGTGCTAACCGCCTCATCCCAAAAATATTTAGGAAGTGAATATTCTGCCAACATTGCTCGGGCGGCTTCTATTAATGTTCTGTTTTTCCTTTCGACTACCCCATTCTATTGAGGGGTTCTAGGTGCAGAAAAGTTGTGATCAATTCCTTTTTCCTTACAAAATTCTTCAAATCTCTCATTCTCAAATCTCCTCCATGATCACTTTGAATAGAAATAATTTCACACCCTAATTTCCTTTGAATCTAAGTCAAAAAAAAATTCTCAAATGATTCACTCATGAAATAGAAATCTAACCCATGTGAATCTTGAGTAATCATCCACAATCACAAATTTGTATATCTTCCCTCCTAGACTCACAGTTCCAACTGGTCCAAAAAGATCCATATGCAAAATCTCCAATGGTTTACTAGTTCTAAGATCTTTATTAGACTGAAAAGAGGACTTCATCTGCTTTCCTAATTGACATGCATCACAAATGTGGTCCTTAGTAAAGTCTAGTTTTGGTATACCTCTCACTAAGTTCTTTTGGGTAATCCTCCTAAAGTTTTTCATGCTAGAATGACAAAGTCTCCTATGCCAAAGCCATGACTCATCAGATACAGTTTTCAAACAAAAAGTAGTAGGAGTTTGAATGCAATTTAAATCTAGCATATAAACATTGTTTATCCTTTTTCCATTCAAAACATCTTTACCATTTAGGCTTAATATGCAGCTAGTAGGAAAAAATTTTATATAGTAACCTTTATCACATAACTGACTTATACTTAACAAATTATGTTTTAAGCCTTCAACTAATAATACATTGTCTATGAAAAAATTCTTTAAATTTCCAATCATACCTGTCCCAACCACCTTCCTTGTGGTGTTATCTCCAAGTGTAACCTTGCCTCCACTCCTGGCTTCAGCGTTATGAATTGAGCAGTATCTCCAGTCATGTGCTTTGAACTTCCACTGTCTAGGTACCATATGCTCTCACGAGGTCTTGTGTGAGAGCGACCCTGCAAAATTATCAAATGTTGGACCTGAGAACCCAAATAAGTTTGGGTTCACCTTTTAGCAATTTATAATCAGATGCATGTATGATATGTCTAAGTTTATGCATCTTAGGTCTCCACACCAAATTAGTTTTTATCTTCAAAATATAGGTGTGAGCTATATGTCCAAACAATCCATAATTATTACATTTTACTTTAGGAAATAGATTTCTAAGTCTTCTAACATTCATCTGTCTTTTTCAGGGATTGCATAAATTTAGGATACATAATAGGATTAGTAAAATCTTCAAGTTTAAGTGATATCCTATTATCCTCGAGAGCTTTTATCTTTAATTTATAAAATAAATTCATATCTTCTAAAATTCAATTTGTATAATTGGTTCTATAAAGTTTGCTCTCAAATTCATCCTTAGAATTCTTAAAATCTTTCTCGAGTTCTGCATAGGATGATTTAAAATTTTCATGATTTCTATTCAAGTCATCAAACTCATCAAGTAATTTCATGTGGTTGTTATCAGTCAAAGCATGATATTTCCTAAGGATTTCATGTTCATTTTTAAGTTCTTCAAATTCTAGACTTAGACTAGCATGCATTTTCTTCACTTTTCTATATGCATCATGCATGTGTTTAGAAACTTCAAATAATTCATCATACGTTAAGTCACATACCTCTTATTGATCTAATTGATAAAGACTGTCATCCATTAAGCACAGATTAGTGACTTCCTATTCTTTTTCAATCTCTGATGAATCTGAAGCTGAATCTGCCTAGAAAGCTTTTTGAAACTCCTTTCTGCCCTTCTTTATAGTAGGTTTCTCCTCTACCTTCTCCTTGGTATGATTGGCTTTAAGTTTAGGACAATCTGTCTTTATATGTCCAGGTTTCCTGCACTCATAGCAAATAACATCATTTGAAATCTTGGTATTTCTATTGAATTTACCTCTATTTTATTGCTGGCGTTTCTTCTACTTCCTCTTCAGAAAGCTTCTGAATTGTCTAGTCATCAATACAATGTCTTCTTCATCCTCAGGTTGTGAGTGTTCACTCTCAGATTCTTCAACATTCAGTGCTATGTTCTTCTCCCTTCGTTGTTTACCTGCATCAATCTTTCTTTGGCTAACTCCTTGCTCGTAAGCAATAAGCGAACCAAGAAGATTGTCAATAGAATAAATGTTTAAATCCTTAGACGTTGTAATTACAGTAATTTTAGCATCATAAGTAGTAGGTAAACAACGAAGAATCTTATTAACCATTTCAGCATTTGTCAGTTCCCTACCAAGTGCATGTAAAGAGGTGATTATTTGTGTGAATCTTTTGTACATGTCAGAAATGGATTTATTAGGTTTCATGCAAAACAATTCATAATCATGCAACAAGATATCGAGTCTAGATTGTTTAATCTTATTAGTCCCCTCATATGTTATACAAAGTCTATCCCATATGTCCTTTCCACTTTTGCAAGTGGAAACCCTCATGTAGTCTTAAGATTTTAAAGCCCAAAAGAAACTATTCAAGCATTTAGCATTTAGTTGTGTTAAGTCACGTTCTTCTACTATCTAGTCTGCAAAAGGTGTTTCAACTCTAACTCCATCAACTAATCTAGTTAGTTTTGTATATCCTTCCTGGATTAAGATCCACATAAGATAATCAAGTGACTGTAAGAAAGTAGACATGCGTGTTTTCCAAAAATCAAAAGGTATATTGTCAAACAGTAGAGGTCTAGTAATAGAGTAACCCTCATGTGTGTTTCAGTTTCCAAATATAGCCATCTACGTTAATCAAAAAGTAGTCTAAACTTATGATTTTGAAACAAAGCTCTGATACCACTTGTTGAGACTCGTTCACTGTGAATTAGGTTGTTAAACCTAAGTTTATGTCCCAAGGCTATCCAAGAGGGGGGGTGAATTGGTAATTTAAAAAATTATCCCTCTTGAGTATATTGAACCGAAAATAAACTTTAATGAATTTTTAGAAAAAGTTTTTCAACCACAATTTTTAGAACAAAAAAATGCAGAAAATAAAAAATAGTAAAAATAAAAAGACACAAGATTTATAGTGGTTCGATCTAAACTAGACGTACATCCACTCCCCGGAGGCACCCTCCGAGTATTGCACTAATACCAATAGTGTCTCTCTTTTTGCACCCATAGCAAGGCGGAGAAGCCTTTATAAACACTCTTTCCACCACAACCCAGTGCGGTAGAGAACCGTCATCCTTTTACACTATCCCCAGTGTTGGCAGAGAATCATCCATCCTTTCACACTCTCCTAGAGTGGGCAGAGAACCCTTCGTCTGTTCACACTCTCCTAGTGTTGGCAAAGAACCCTTCGTCTGTTCACACTCTCCTAGTGTCGGTAGAGAACCGGATCTCCTTGATAGATCTTCTCACAAGAAATCTAGAAGGAAGAAAGAAAAGAGTGAAGTAATCTCAAATCACAAGTAGAGATTCTTACCTTTGAACACCAAGCGAAGCCTTCACGCTCCAATGGTAGGAATTCTCCTTTGAATGCTCTCTCACACTCTCTCCTTGACTCTTCTTTCAATAGGCACAAGATCAATGAACAAAAAGATTAGGTGGCAATAAAAATTGGACCTTATATAGGAGAGACAAGAAAAACTGTCCAAAACTGCAAAATTTCCAAGTTAACACGTAATGGATCGTCCCGTACGATCGTGGATCATCCCGGACGATTTTACTTAAAGTGTCGGAAACGATCCTAATGAATATTGGTACGAACTATGTTCGTACACGATTATCATCCCGTACGAACTAGGTTCGTCTAGACGAACAGTTATTCCATAGGTAGGTTCCCAAAAAGTGCAGAACGCCGCCAGAAATGTGAAGTGTTGATTCACTTCATCCTGGGATGAACAGGACTTCGTCCGGACAAAATTTTTACAAAGGACAACTCGTCCTGGCACGATTATGAATTTCGTTTGAACAAAATTTTTACAGAGAAGAAATCGTCCTAGGACGATTTGGATTTCGACTAGACAAAATTCTTACAGAGACCAAGTCGTCCTGGCACGATTATAGATTTCGTCTGAATGAAATTTTTAAAGCATAATTGGATAACCAAGTGACATCCAAATGTGACATGCTTATAGTCAAATTGAGCAGCTCGATGAGACAAATCCAACGAGCTCAAGATAAATGAATTTTGACATCATTAAGATATTTAAATACTTAACAAATGGTCTATTATCACGGGAGTCAATATATGCCATTCATTAAAAACACTCACAACGTGCCCTTGATGTTCTTCCTATTTACTGGCCATGCCTCTTAGAAAACTAGACCCCTCATTATTCACAAGAGATGAGGAAGGAAGAGAAGGAAGAGATGAAAGGAAGAGAAATCAGAGAATTATCTTTCCACCATACTCCTTCTTGACCATCGCCCAGCCACCTACTATCGTTGGACTTCCACCCGGCCACCAATTATCATTGAACTTTCAACCGACCACCTATTATTGCTAAATTTTGGCCCTTCTAACCACCGTCACTTGAATATGGTCATTCAGACCATCATCACCAAACTACGATCTTTCTAAACTTCTCCATCCACCAACTAAGGTTCTTCTGACCACTATCACTCGACTACGATCTTTTGACCTATGTTGCCCAACAACAATAATTCTTCTAACCACCGTCGCCCGAATATGATTTTTCTAGCCTCCGTCACCCACCGACTATGGTGTTTTCCATCACCGTCACCCGACTACAATCTTTCAAACCTCCGTCTCTTATCGATTACAATCATTCTGACCACCGCTCCCCCCCCCTGACTATAATCTTTTTGACCTCTATCGCCTATCGACTACGGTCCTTCCGATCACCATCACCCAACTATGATATTTTTTTACCTTTGTCACCCGACTACAGTCTTTTTGACCTCAGTTGCCCACTAATTATGATCATTCAAACAAAATTCACTTGATTACTGTCTTTCCAACCTCCATCACTCGCCGACTACAATCCTTATAACCACCATCACCTGATTATAATCTTTTTGACCTCCGTCGCTCGACTACGATCCTTCTGATCACTATCACTTAATTGTGATCCTTTTGACCTATATGGTTCACTGACTATGGTCTTATCGACCAAATGTACATGTCAACACTTTTTCTTCGAACTCCTAACATATATTGCACTCTATATGATTATAGTTGTTACATCGAGCTATGGCCTTCCCCCAACGAAGGGCCTCATTTGTAATCAACTGCAAACACTAGTGGATTCATTTAAACTAGGCAAGGCCCCAAGATTTTTTTTCCTTTTTAGGAGTTTTCACGTAAAAACTCTAGTGTCTGTTATGAGCACTACACCCTTATCTTTAAATTGTTTGTGTGCTGGATCTTCATACAAAGCTAGGATGCTAAAATTTATATTTCTCTACTACAATGAATATTCTAGAATGAAATAATATTTATTTATTTATGTTAAATTATTTCATTTTATATAAAAATTTGATTAATTTTTATTTAAATTTATTTTATTTTTTTAATTTTATTCAAATTTATTTAATTATATTTAAATTTTAATTAATTCTTTCATTTATTTAAGCTAAATTTATTTAATTGATTTATGTTTAATTATTTTATTTCATTTTTATTTAATAATTCTATTTATTATTTTATTATAATTTTTTTTAAATTTTTATTTATTTTTATCTATTTATTTATTATTTATTTATGAAATTATTTTGTTTTATTTATTTAATTGAATTTATTTCAGATGCATAATTAAATTATAAAATTCAATAAATGATTAAATTAAATTTCTCAATTGTGAATAATATTTTACTTGATCTAGTGGATTCTTTTTATGGATCTTGCTCAAATTGATCTAAGAGGATCATCTTATAGGGAACCTACAATCCAATAGATGGATGGTCGTGGATTAGAGGTTTCATTCATAATTGCCCAACCCTATATAATTGGGGATTCATGATTAAAATTAAATGGATTTAGTTATCAATTGAAGGGGATTATTTTGGTTCCTTCAAACTCGACTAAAGCTAAAAAACAATTTCTTTTTAAATGGTATGATCTAAGGAGCAGTGGATCGAAAGTTGGTAATTCGTCGAAGAAGGGTCGCTAGAGCTCACACGAATTCATATAGAATGCTCTCTATAGGATTGGGAAAACTCAGGGAGACATAGAAAGAACTTCCTAAGGCTCTAAGGATAAAATGGCAAAACCCTCTAATGGAAGAACCATTATTTTTTTTCTAACATGAGATTTTCTGCTCCTCTCCCTTCAGTCGACACTATTAGATTCAAAAAGAAAGATTTCTAATAAGAAAAATTGAACTAAAGTGTATTTGGCTCAAATTTTGGCCATGTAAGGTCCGACTAGATGATTTAGGCTATTGGGGACAGTCCAACGAGCCATTAGCAACTTATAGGAGGAGGTTTCCCCATGTTGTTAGTTAGCTAGTTTGTTATAGCTAAACCAAAAAAAAAAAAAAATTGAACATGTTATAGAAGATTTTGGCTAACTCAGGCATGGTCATGGCCTAAGATTGGCTAGGCAAACGTCTAGGGTCTAGGGGAAGAGATCCAATAGGTTCGCTTGGCGTAATTGGCTCTGGATTTGAATCGCTTAAAAAATAATTTTAGAAGCTTGGGTTAACCAATTTTCCTAACCCAGGCTAGCCCATGGGCTAGGCTGGATAGTTTGAGTGTATAAGAGATATTTGCTTCAAATGCATGCATTTTCCTAGACAAATTTCATCTAAGGTTTGATTAGGCTCATTTAAATCACTTTGGGTTTACTTTAGTTAGCCTAATTGGCTAAACTAGGTTGGCCCAAGAGTTATGCAGGCTCGGGCAGCACCTTGGGAACTCAATGGACCTATTGATGAGTTTGGAGTTCATGGGTTGACCAAGCCCAAGGGTTGGGTCCAATGGATTTCAAATGACTACTAAAGTTTGTTTGAAGTGATCATAGGGCATGACAAAGGCCTATATATATTAAATTACATAATATGATCATTTAGTTTAAATTAGGTTTCGTGGTGGTTTTGGTCAACCATGGCTATGGCCTCCAAAGCATTCAATTATATTTGAGTAAAGGTTTACGAGATTTAGGGTGGTTTGGCATGGCTTGGTATATATGTATACATAATTTAGGTTTTTAGGTCAAATGGATTTCATATGATCAAAATGTTATATGATGGTTAACCAAGTAAACCATGGGTCTATTTGGTTTTAGTCATGATCAAGGATGATTTTAGGATACCTAGTGATCACACCTAGGGCTTAGGTTGATTTTTACATGATGTTTTATGCATATGATCATGATTTAGCATTTAAAAGCTCCTTTGATCAAATTTTCTCAACCTAGGTCAACTTGTTAGCACTACTACTTATTTTACTTTACACGTCAGCTGTACTTTCCTGTTTGGCCTATTTCTATATATACCCCACTGTATAACTATGCATTAGAACAATGTATACAATTCCTTCTATTCTCTCTGTCTCATTCTCTGTTCTGTTCTCTGTCTAGTTCTTCCTCCTCTTCGTGTTCTTGTCTTATACAAGAACTCTATGGTATCAGAGCATACTTGCTTCACAGCTCCTATCTGATCTCCATGGCCAAGCAAGAGTCTTCGGCTTCCCATCGTACGGCGTCCAGCATCTCCAATTCTCTCCAAGAGTTTGTAATCTCCACCCCTCTCAAATTTCTCATACTAACATCAAGAATCTAGTTCTTACACAACTCATTTCCGAAAACTATACGATTTAGCAACTATGACTCTATCAACATTTCTCCTCAAACGAGTTCAATGGACACCTCACCGGTCTCACAGTATGTCCACCAGAATCCTCATCTGTCGATCACAATCTATGGAAACTCATAGATCGCAACCTTGTCTCCCTGTCTACAATATTTCCATCGATTCTACCGCACGTTATCAACCTCAACATCACTCATGATGTTTGGTCCACGCTAGAACGACATCTTCAACACACCAACAGATCTCCAATCATATAACTCATGAACGAGCTTCATCAAATCCAAATGAAAGATTGTGCGATGCACCAATATCTTGATAAAATCAAGATACTCATCGACAACATCGCGGCTTTCGGTTCCACCCTCAAAATCGAAGACATAATACTATACATTCTTAACCAGCTTCCTCCCCTCTACAACCCCTTCAAAAATGCCATAAGAACCTCCCTTCAACCCATTAGTCTCGATGTTCTATATTCTTTATTATGCATCGAAGAAATAAATCTTCACCAAGAACACCTCAAAGAAACCCAACAATCGGAGGTGCTCGCATTTCTTTCCAACTGTTCCAATACAAATTGTGGGAGGTATAACCGGTACTGTGGACGTGGCTCCAATCACTGTCCACAATCCTCCACAGATTCACAACATCTCGCAAAACATTCATCCAATCGGCCAAGTTGCCAAATCTGTGGCAAAATGGGACACTCGGCATTGAACTGTTGGCATCGCTGCAACCTGAACTACGCACCTCCCTCAAATCCAAGAGCTATGTCGGTCCAACAATAGCTCTCCTCCACCATCGACTGGATTCTGGACTCTGGCGCATCATCACACCTCACCTCCGACATCTCAAATCTTCAACATACCACACCTTACACCAGCTACGACTCTGTATCCATTGCTAACAGAAGCACACTACCCATCCACAACTCAGGCCAAGGCATCTTACACTTACCTGAGTCTCACCGTAAGCTTCATCTCTGCAACATTCTGCAAGTTCCATCTCTTTTATACAATCTTTTATCTGTTTCTAGACTTACATCAGATAATAATGTTTCAATATGCTTTAACACTAATGATTTTACTATAAAGGATCTTCAGGACAATCAACTGCTTCTCCGCAGTCACAAATGCAATGGTATGTATCAAATCAAGACTCCTCCCACCCATAGCTCCACCACGCTAAAGGAGTCTCGCACTTCATATTTCCTGTGTCACACGAGACTCAGTCACCCCTGCTCTCGCATCCTTCAGGACTTAGCCAAATATATTCCTGATCTTTCTAATTGCTCTTCTTCTTTAGATGTTTGTATTTCGTGTAATGTTTCAAAAAGTCATAAACTACCTTTTTCCAACATAAAGTCTACTAGTACTAAACCATTCCAACTTGTTCACTCGGACGTATGGGGTCCGTCACCCCATCCTTCAATGAATGGCTTTAAATACTATGCTATCTTTATGAATGATTTTTCAAGATTTTCATGGCTGTATTTACTTCACTCTTAAGACAAAACATTTGCCAAATTTCAGCAGTTCTGGAATCTATTTAAAACTAAATTCAATTCCAACGTTCAGACTTTTCGATCCGACGGAGGAGGCGAGTTTATTAACAACAATTTTTGAAACTACCTTACTCAGCACGACATCACTCACCAAATTAGCTGCCCTCACACACCAGAACAAAACGGAACCACCGAATGAAAACATCGCTACCTTCTCGACCTGGCCCGTACCCTTCTTCATGCAGCTCAACTTCCCCCATCCTTATGGGCCGAAGCTATATCTACTACAAACTATCTCATAAATTGATTACCATCCTCTATCATTCGCAATCAAACACCTCACTTTCGGTTGCACGATCATCAAGCATCCTACAACCACCTTCGCACATTCGGTTGCTTATGCTTTCCCTTGACCAAACCCTATGCCCTGGACAAACTATCACCTCACTCACACGAATGCATCTTCCTCGGTTATTCCACTCAGCACAAGGGATACCACTATCTAAATATAAAAAATAATCGCATTTATATATCAAGACATGTGGTATTCTATGAGCATCAGTTCCCGTATCACATCACTTCTCTGACTTTGTCCACTCAAAGGAAAAATAATTTGTATTATCCACTCCTACTTGTTCCTCCATCATCACTTTCACAAAACATGACAACCATCACACCTTCCGCAGCCAACCCTACGTCCGTTCCATCTTCCCTCCCTTCTGCATCCAAATCACCTTCTAACACCAATGTTACCAACAACAAGGGCACTTCCATCCCATCTGCTACCCCATGCAAACCAGATTCTGCTCCGACATATTTAAACTAGAACAATTCTTTGATTTTTCTATGGTATCATTCGTTGATCAAACACCTACATCTTACGCTCAAGCTTCAAAGCAAGAACACTAGCGTATATCCATGTCCTCCGAATATCTTACCTTACAAAAGCAGGGAACCTGTTCACTTGTGCAACTATCGGCGGACAAACCTATCTTAGGTTGCGAGTGGATGTTCAAGACAAAGCTTCAATCGAATGGACAAATAGCAAAATACAAAGCACGCCTAGTTTCCCAAGGGTGCTCACAAGAATTTGGTGTCAACTACACCGAAACCTTCAGTCTAGTGGCCAAAATGGTTACAATCTGTATTCTTCTCACCGTCGCTCTACAAAATAAGTGTCCAGTCACCCAGCTTAACGTCTCTAATGCCTTTCTTCACAGCGAACTTCAAGATGAATTCTACATGAAACAATTTATTGGCTTTGAGGACTCCTAATATCCGCACCACGTCTGCAAACTGCACAAATCCATCTATGGCTTAAAATAGTCACCTCGCCAATCGTGTCAAAATTTTACTACGTTTCTTCAAACTCTCGGATTCATCTTTAGCAAAGCTGACCCGTCACTCCTTATTCTTGATCAAAACGGCACTCACTTATTTATTCTTATATATGTATATGACATTCTAATTACAGGAAACAACACCCCAAGGATACACAACATTCTGCAACAACTTCACTCCACATTCAGTTTAAAACAACTCGGTGATGTCTCCCTCTTCCTCGGCATCCAGGTGATCAAAACACCAAAAGACTATTTTCTGACTCAACGACACTATGCAAGAGAATTACTTAATCATGCAGGTTTCTCCGAATGCAAACCATCCTCCACACCCATGGAATCTAAGTCAAGCCACCAACAGGATGATCATGCATACTCAGATCCCACCCTCTTCTACAAACTCGCTGGATCGTTACAATATCTCTCAATCATGAGACCGGACATCGCTTTTGCTGCTAAATTGATTTGCCAACATATGCACCATCCCCGGAATTGCGACCACCAAGCTCTCAACCGGCTTCTAAGGTAATTCAAATTCATCATCGACTTCATCCTACCACTCACTTCCGGCGATCTTCAACTTCATACCTACACTGATGCTGACTGGGCAGCCGACTCAACATATCGGAAATCAATTTTCAGTTTCTGCACCTTTTCTGGAAACAACCTTATCTCATGGTCTGTCAAGAAGCAAACAACAATAGTCGAATGTTGTGCCCTCTACTCCGCCACCTCGAACACGTTGTGGCTCCGACGCTTAGTGGAGAACTTCATATACGTACCACAAAGTGCTCCAACACCAATATTTTGTGACAACATGTCTGCCATTGCTCTCGCCAACAACCCCGCTTCCATGCCTGAACTAAGCACATCGAAATAGACTATCACTTCATCAGTGGACACATCAAACAAGGGGCAATCACTATCAATCACATTAGTTCAACTGACCAGATCACTGACATCATCACCAAGCCTCTCTCAACAAAGCAGTGCACCAATCTCCGATCCAAATTAACCATTCTCTCTCAGAATGATTAATTTGAGGCGGGCTATTAGCATTACTTCTTGTTTTACTTTACATGTCAGCTGTACTTTCTTGTTTGGCCTATTTCTATATATACTCCACTATGTAACTATTGCATTATAACAATATATACAATTCCTTCTATTCTCTCTGTCTTATTCTCTGTTCTACTCTCCGCCTAGTTCTTCCTCCTCTTCGTGTTCTTGTCTTGTACATGAACTCTATTACAACTATGGTCAAATATGAAACCCAGTTGGTTCAAATTATTTTAATGATGATTATGAACATGTTTAAACCAATTCCAAGGGTTTATAAGGATGTTTGAGCCAAAATGCCATGTGAGTGGCATGAATTATAAATATTTGAAGGTTTTGGAATAATGCATGTTAAGGTTTGGAGGAGCTTAGTGTAACACCCTAGGGTCTAATTTTGAAAGAATTATCTATTAATTAAATAATGAGAGCTTTTATGAATTCCTCAATATAAATTAATCCAATGAAAATAACTAAAAATCATATACATCAAAATCTAAAAATATATTCATCCCTTAAAATTACTATATAGAACCGAGGAGATCAATCATTAAATTTATTTAAACTTTCTAAGCGAGAGAGAGTGTGTTTTCTTGTGAGGGAGTGCCCATTAGCTATCTTCCTCTTTAATGCACCTTATGATTTAAATCTATAACTATTTTGGGAGAATTAAGCTTTGTTTGAGATAGCTTTCTCAATACTTTCCAAAGCAGCTCTTTAGTATAAAAATTTTTAATTTAAGAAATTTTTGTACAAAAGAATGCTTTAGAAAGTAGTAAGAAACCTGTCTCAAATAAAACCATAGTTTTGTATTTGTGAGCGATCTTGGATATCTAAAACTCTTAAAAACTTGTTTTGACTATCTAGTGGGCCAGAGTATCAGTCTTCTTGCTTGAAGTAGAAGATAGGGTGGAGGAATTTTCTTTACTTAGGAAAGAGAGAAGCTTAGAGAAGCTTCTCTTCCATACGACATCTAAATAAGGGAGTAATGAAAATCTTGAGAGATTGACTCAAAATATGCGCATAGGCATTCATATTGAACCACAACAAATTTGATTTGAACTTTTTTTTTCTTTTTGCACCATCATCTTACTTGCAGTACTTTATTGCTTATATTATATCGATTGTGTAATGTAGAACATTGTAATACGTATGCTACATTATTTACAACTTAATTGAGAGATTTGATATTGCATGTCATACAAGCCACTTAAGGTATTTAGCAATCCAGCCCTTTGCTCGATAAACTTGTATTGTGAAGCAATCTTATGATTCAAAGAATTTGTGTAGTTAAAAATTTTGTTTAAAGAAAAACAAAACTCGATAGAATTTTCTCTTGTTACAAATGTTTAGCTGAGAATATTGCTTTAAAAAAATCAAAATAAAATTTGATATTATGTTCCTATTCCTATTAGTTTAACTTTATTTGTTTTAATATATGTTGTTTGTTTCAAAGAAATAAAAAATAAAAAATTATTTTTACTTTACTAAATTTTTTTATGCACTAAGTCACTCTCCCTTCTAATACACTATACTTTTCAATATTCTCTAACACATAATTTGCCTATTTATAATTTTTTTATATTAATATATTTTATGACAATTATTCCTTATTATCCTGTTCATCTAATTATAATTTTATATTAAATTAAAAATTCATTTGGAATATCTTTTAAACACTATTTGATTTTAAAAATTTTGGTGATAAAAAAGTCCCTTCATAAAGTAATAAGAAACTTTGTTATATTATAATTTTACTTATTTTCATCTTTAATATATATATTTGAAAATATGACAAAGGGAATCTACAAACATACAAAGCCAAAGCGTAATTCTATAACCAGCGGGCCGTAACAGTAAAAGCATGGCTCCAATTGCTAATTCTTCTCTCTTTCCCTAATCCTTGACCAAAATCGTCCAGTGTGCTCTGAGGTCCATTCCTCTCGTCACCTACAACAAAGATCTCCACTTCTTCCCTCTCCGCACGATTTAATTTTCCTCCAACTTGGTGTTTAAAAGGTGCCGATCCGATAATTTTGCCTCTGAACCATCTTCTTCCTTATCTCCACTTTTTTTTGGGAGATTTTTTGAGACTTGCAAGCAACAGCCAGATAATGTCAAGTTAACGCCTTTAAATCTTTGTACCGATTGGGAAATTTGAATGTTCTGCGCGAATTCCGCTGTATCTGAAGAAATAGTGTGGTTTGGTAGGCTTCGTTGAGTTTTGCCTTTGTTTGGTGGGATTAGATGTCGTTCCGGAGCATCATTCAGGACATGCGAGAGGAGATCGGGAGTATATCGAGGAAGGGGTTTGATGTCAAGCTGGGTTACGGGCTGAGATCGGGTTCGCACAGGGTGTTGCGTGATGGGTTGAGACCGCCACCGATCGAGGCACTGAAGCAGAGCTGCTGGGCTAATTTGCCGTCGGAACTCTTGCGAGATGTTCTGACGCGGATTGAGGAGGCTCAGGCCTCGTGGCCGCATAGAAAGGACGTTGTTTCCTGTGCTGGGGTGTGCAGGAGCTGGAGAGAGATCATGAAGGAGATCGTCAAGACTCCAGAGGTCTCAGGAAAGCTAACTTTTCCGATATCTGTGAAACAGGTCGAATTACTGAGCCCCTAACTCGCTTATATTAGTTTCTGGTATTCTTTTTTTTTTTCAATGTCTATTCCTTGTGTTATGCCCACGAAATTCTTCTTTTGCCTTTTTGGCTGGCTGACCTATTCTGTATTAGATTTCATAAAAATGATGTATATGATATAGAATTTGATTTTGCCAGAGGAAGAAAAATAAATCTAAGGTGATTTTTCTTGCTTTAACAGGTGATTTATTAATAACGTGGTTTCATGATTAAAGCTTTTTGGAAGATAATATGTTATTTACAGCCCTAGTAGAGCTTAATGATGTTAATAGGATCTGTCTTTGTTTTACCTAACAGATTTTATGATAACTTTTAGAACTATGATGAAATGAGGATGTAATATTCTCTCCTAAATGTTTCATATTTTACTATGTCACAGATTACTGGATTAGCCTAAGATTGAGAGGTAGTTTGTTGAATTGCTTGCAAATGTTTGTGGAGCTCCACTCATATGGACTTAACCTTGTAATTATTGCAAAAAAAGCTTTAGTATTTGATATTATTCACATTAGATAGATGTTTACAAGAGTCTTGGTTTTGATATTGACATGGATTGTGTGTCTATCTGTATTGTAATGTAGTTTTAGAAAAAAATGTACTCAGCTTCTTTGTATTTCCATATCACTGTGCCTTTTCTCAGAGTTTTAGCTATTTTTGCAGCCTGGTCCAAGAGATTTTCCACTCCAGTGCTTTATAAAGAGGAATCAAGCTACTCAGACATTCTATCTTTACTTCAGCCTCACTGAAGGTAAGTCTTACCACTTTTTAAAGTCATACATCTGTTACCCTATCTTTGTATTATTTTGTAACAGATTTGTCCTGAAGAAAAGGATATTCTTTCTTCAGTGAATTTAGTTTTATGTGTTTATAATGATTGGTGTTATGGATTAAATATGTGGTTAATGTCTATTTACTAAGTTTTCAGGGCAAATTATATGACATGGTTTGCTTATTCTTGATGGCAGTTTTAAGCATTTTTATTTTTGTTTTGAACTTTGATGATGCAACTGGATTGAATAATAGAGAATGGGTATCATTGATATTGTGTTTTATGATCCTAAACATTCTTTAAGAAATCATAGGTGTGTGCATGTTACACTGGGCCTATATCTAGATGTTCAATTTTTTATTACAGTGACGTTAAACAATTGAGGTACATTTATCTACATGTACGGTTAATCATTTCTACTGACAATTTCAATTTTATGTGCCCATTTTTAATGGTAACACCTGTTATTATGTGGAATTTTTTTTTACTGTCATCATCAACATTTGCATTAATTGGTTTATGAAAGAATCATCAGGTAGAATGTCTGAATTGTCAATTGAAAATGGTGAGAATACAGAATCGTAGGAGTAAGAGATGTTTCTTTTCTTTACTCTGTAATTCTACTTTGGAGGAATAAGAACATCCTCATTTTGATGATTGAGAGCGTTGAAGGAACACTTTTGGCCTGGTCATCATTGTGTTCACCAAATTTTCAAGGACCTTGTATTCTGCAACATTGGAAGAACATGAACCGAATTATAAAGAAGAGAATGCATACTCTTCCCAACACAGTGAGTTAAATGTTGCCCATTGCGGTGTTGTAGTGGCAACTACAACACCCAGTTAGGAAGCAGTACCAAGCTGACCTTGAGAATTATTTTAGGTTGATGAACATTATCAATTTTGTGACTCATGTAGTTTAACACAAGCACATTTATATGATCTTCTATTTTAATATACAAAATGTTATATTATATAACTCTATTCTATAATTTATTTGTTTGTAGAAGCTCACATGGTTTGTCACAGTCCATGCACATGAAAATTTGAAGAAGCTTTTGTCTTGCCCAAAATAGCTTCATCACTTGTTTTTAATCTTGCTTTATAGATTTATGAACACTTTCGTAGTCTGATTATGTTTATTGTATTGCTTTTATTCCTTTGGCACTACTCTGCATTTTTCTTTGCATGTTCCTATTTATAACTTTGACCTTAGTTTATTATTTGCCTATATATCCTTTTAATATGGAGTTACTATACTATTACCAGCTTTAACAGATGATGGCAAATTTCTACTTGCTGCACGCAAATGTCGCCGTGCTACTTGCACTGACTATCTAATCTCAGTAGATGCTGATGACATGTCAAAAGGAAGTGGCGCATATGTTGGGAAGTTGAGGTATGCTCGGACCTGAATATTCATGGTTACTTCAAGATGTGGTGCTTGATTGTAGTCTATAAACTTCTTGCCAAAAATATGCTTGACTGTTTGGAGTGGAGAGATGTGGTATCAGCAACTTCTAGATGAGTAGAGAGTGCAAGGACTTTATTTGGATGAACTCTGGTTCAGTTTGACGATGTTGTGATGTGCTTTGTTGTTTTGTTACTAGATGCATTTTGCATTTAAATACAACATGATTATTTTAACTAAAATGTTATGGGATAGATTATCTTGATTGATATAAACTGTTGTTAGAGTAATAAGAATTGATTAAATGACTAAAATAGATATGATTATACGTAACAACTAAATAGCTACATTTTTTTTAACGATACAATATGTTTTTTATTGCCGATTTCTGTAAGATTATTAATTAAAAGTTATGCACATATGAAGTAAATCAACTTCTAATACTAATAATTAATTATAACACAATTTATGTAATAATGGTAGGCAATTGTTTTGATGGAAAAGAGTTTTATTAAGTCCATCCATTATAAGAGTATCTCAGATGATAATTAATAAGGAAGGAGGTATTTATGGAAAATGTTTGAGGATATTGCTGGTATCTTAAGGTCAGAAGGGCAATTTTATGTAAGTTATAATTGTAAAATTGATTCTGCTGTTTAAAAGGCATAATCGGCTAATTGAAAACTTTGTCAAACAGGGTCTATAAGTATTTTACTTTCCTAAACATGGTATCATGTCAGTTAAATCTTTTTTAGTAGAATAGTAATGACTAATAGTAAATGCTCTCAAAAAGCGAATGAATTGGTGCCTTTTAAAACTTTGAATCTGTTTGCCTTTTGAACGTTGAATTTTTGCTCCTTGTTTATTTCTTCCAGTTTTGACTGCAGACATCCATGTGCAGTCTGCTTTGTTTTGATCTTGAGACTTATTGAGTTGATTTCATGGAATTGTATGGTTGTTTACATTGCTAGAATTGCCAGTTAGACACAATACTTTTCTGCCGAGAGTAGAAAAAGAATAGAAGTATGCAAGCATAACACCATACTTTATTGCTTTAGTAATTGTGAGCTATTTTTTATTGCTTAGTATTTATTTGTCATTCTTGTCTCTTTCAACAAAAGTTTGATGAAAGCATCCGTATTAATATATCTTGACAACCTGCAAGAAGGCAACAGTTTGTTTTAATCATGAAATTGGCAGATAGATGATAAATCCATGTTTTGCACTCAGTACTGGTTAGCATTATATAATGATGAACCTCTGAAAAAGTTATTGTTTTTCAGGGTTATATGGTGTTGATTTTAATTTGGAAAATTGGAAAGCATCAATCTTTGATAGTATCTTCCGATTGTGTGATCTATTTCATTACATAAGCAAATGATATAAGCTTTTTTTTTTATGCCTTCTGCTCATTTTCTCTATGGCAGATCAAGTTTTCTGGGCAGGAAATTTACAGTGTATGATTCTCAACCTCCTCCTACTGAAGCCGTGTTCACAAAATGTCGCTCTACACGACTTCTAGGTTCTAAACAAGTGTCTCCAAGGATCCCCGCTGGAAACTATCCAGCTGCACACATTGCTTATGAGTTGAATGTATTAGGCTCTCGGTAAGAATTGCCATCTTCTTGGATGCATATTTTCTCTTGTAGGAAAGAATACATTGTATGCGAGAACTACCAGCCTAAGTTTTTTTTGTAAATTTCCATTGTTTGCGGATGGTAGGGGCTCCATATCTATGATACAAGCTGCTCAATCCCTTGCAAACAAAATTTAAGCATTGCCTTGTTTCATTCTCAAGCATCTTCATAGATCCTTTCTGTTCTGTAGATCTTGTTGAATGATTCAAATGCCACTGCTTACTCTTTTTCTAATTAATGGCATGCATGTGATGTGAACATTGGGGATGAAGGCATCATGTTATTGGAACAAGTATGTTCAGTATACAACAATGGACTGAAATGCTTAAAAATATATGATAATTAGTTAAAGTTTTTTACGCATGATTAACTCTGCTTGTATGGCCAGATGTCCTAGGAGAATGCACTGTGTCGTGGATTCTATCCCTGCCTCTGCAATGGAACCTGGCGGAGTGGCACCTACACAAACTGATTTTCCTCAGAACAGCATCGATTCCTTTTCATCGATACCATTTTTCAGATTCAAATCATCTCGTATGGATAACTTCCCTGGCCTTTCAAATCCTCAGAAGGAAGTAAATTTGATCTTAAAGAACAAAGCTCCGAGGTGGCATGAACAGCTTCAATGCTGGTGTCTAAATTTTCGTGGACGGGTGACGGTTGCATCGGTGAAGAATTTTCAGTTGGTTGCAGAAGAATGTGGAACCAGTGGGCAGAATAATAATGACGTAATTCTCCAATTTGGAAAGGTTGGGAAGGATTTGTTCACCATGGATTATCAGTATCCAATATCAGCTTTTCAGGCATTTTCTATCTGCCTTAGTAGCTTTGATACCAAACTAGCCTGCGAGTAAAGGAAGGTGCGTCTGATTCCCTTTAATTGCGATTCTTTTGGTTCTTCATGCTAATGATAACATTAATAGAAGTACCATGGCAAATATAACAACTCCCACAGCTCAGACTGCTTGAGCTCTTTCAAAAAGCTGCCAAACTGTCTATTTACTCACTTGATAACGGTCATATAAGCAGGTGTACATTATGTCTTGATTGTGATTGTTATTTAACATCGTACACAACACTTAATAGGAAAAAAATAAAAAATGGTGATTAATAAAGACAACCCCAAATAACTGGAATTTGACTAATCTTAATGATAATGAACTATTTTGAAACCATTGCTACTTGTGCTAATTTTTGTTTAAAACGTTGCTTCATTTAGTTGATTTTAATTTGGAGTAGTTATGAATTTCTATCTTAGAAGTAAAAAAATATCATTAAAAGAAATAATTGCCTCTGATAAGATGGTAGAATTTGAAATATTAGAAGTTAATCAACAACAACAACAACATCATGCCTTTATCCCACTACGTGGAGTCGGCTATATGAATCATTTTTTTCCATTGTGTCATATTAAAAGTCAAATTCTCGTTTAAATCTAATAAAGAAAGGTCATTCATAATATTTTTTAACCAAGTCTTTTTAGGTATGCCTCTACCTTTCTTAATATAAATCAAATCTAATACCTCTGCTTTCCTAACCGGGTTATCGAAAGGCCGTCGTTTTATGTGAACAAACCATCTAAGGCGACTTTCTCTAATCTTATCTTCTACTGGAGCTACTCCAACCTTTTCACGTATATGCTCATTTCATATCCTATCCTTAAGGGTAAAGCCACTCATACACCTGAGCATCCTCATCTCTACCACACTTAACTTAAAATTATGCTTCTCTTTTAATAGCCAACATTCGGCGTCATAAAGCATTGCAGGACTCACCACCATCTTATAGAATTTCCCTTAAGTTTGAGGGGTACTTTTCTATCACATAGCAAGCCCGATGCATTCCTCCACATCAACCATCCAACTTGAATTTTGCTGATAATATCCCCATCTATTTCACCATCACTCTGAACAATAGATCCAAAATATCTAAAACTTGTACTCTTATTAATGACTTGATCACCCAAAGTCACAATCCCCTCACTAGGTCTATTACTACTAAAATTACACTACATATATTCCGGTTTAGATCTACTCAAGCATCGATTAAAAAGGCGTTCGAGGCGGACGCCTCGAGGCGCGACTCGAATCGAGGCGGAGGTCGAGTGAACTGAGGCTTAAGCCTCGAACGTCCGGGCGAGGCTTACGCCTTTTTCCACGGAGGCGTACGCCTCAATACGTGAGGCGCCGAGGCGTATCGAGGCAGCGCCTCGAAAGGGAGAAAGTTACCTTCAAAGCCAGCGAGCCAACGAGCTCCCGTTGTTTCTTCTTATCAAAATGTCGTAACTTATGATCCGACAGGAAGGGAAAGTCGTCGAAGGAGCGCAGTCGAACAGCCACAAAGGAGCCAAAGAAGCGACGTGTGTAATCTCTACACCTCCTATGAAGCAATGAAGCCGAACAACAAGGACGAAAAGAGAAGATGAAAGGAAAACCCTAGACGCAGCTAAGTTATTATTGATTAACTTAATTAATATAATTTAAATATTAATAATTAAGCAAATTAATTAAATACTTAATAGTATAATTAGTGCATAAATTAATTGACTAATTAGTAATATAATTATTAATTAAATATTAATATAATTAGCCTAGTTAATATAAATTAAAATATATATTATTAAATATATAATTAATAGTATTAATAATAATTATTGAGTAGCTTGTACCGCTCAGTACATGCTCGGTACCGAGCTAGTATCGTTCGGTACTGAGCAAGTATATGCTCGGTACTGAGCGGTACATGCTCGGTACCACTAGGTACACGCTCGGTACCAAGCCAGTACCACTAGGTACATGCTCGATATTGCTTAGTACAAGCTCGGTACCCAGCCAAGCTCGCTCAGTTCCGAGCCAGTACCACTCGGTACCGAGCGGTACATGCTCGGTACCGAGCGGTACATGCTCGGTACCGAGCGGTACATGCTCGGTACCGAGCGGTACATGCTCGGTACCGAGCGGTACATGCTCGGCACTGTTAATTACTTTATTTTTATCATTTTTTAGGCTTATGCCTCAATCCGCCTCGAGGCTTACGCCTCGCCTCGCTTAGCCAAAACGCCTCGATTCCCGATTTCGCCTTTTAAAATGTTGTACTCAAGCGAAAATCTTTAGACTCTAAGGTTGACATTCATAATTCAAGTTTACCTTCAACTTCCTTTCTAGTCTTATCAACAAGAAGAATATTATCAGCAAAAAGCATACATCAAGGTACATCCTCTTGCAAATATCTAGTGAGAACATCCATGACTAGAGAAAAAAGATACGGGCTTATGGCTGATCCTTGATGTAACCCAATCGAAATAGGGAAATACTTGGTCAAACCACCTTGTGTTTGAACACAAGTAATAGCTCCTGCATACATATCTTTAATGATTTGAATATAAGCGTTATTAACTCCTTAATTTTCAAGAACTCTCCAAAGCACTTCTCTTGGAACTTTATCATATGCTTTTTCTAAAACAATAAATATCATATGTAGATCCTCCTTATTTTATCTATATTTCTCCATCAAACCTCTTAATAAATGTACGGCTTCCATAGTCGACCTACCCAGCATGAATTCAAATTGATTTTGAGAAACATTAGTATCACGCCGCAACTTATGCTTCATAACTCGCTCCCATAGTTTTAAAGTATGAAACATTTACTTAATTCCTCTATAGAGGTTAATCGTTAGAAGTTAATCGTTCATGATTATTTGTTTTGAGAGAAAAATTGAAATTTTATTATTAAATCAAACTTGATATGCGATAAGATGATGTAGGCAAGCATTGGAATAAATGGATATATATTGGTGGGCTAAATTTTTCTTAATGGGCTTGACCCATTTCCTTTTCTTGTGGCTAACTTGAGTTGTTAGCTGTTGTTTCTATTGCCCGGGTTCATTTCCCCTGTTTCTGCCTTTTCGTTTCCTCTGCTTGCCGATTCTTTCCCTCTGGTGCTGTCCGTTCGTTGGCTGTGTCCCGCGGCCTCTTTGTGTGCTGCTCCAACCAGCTGTCTGTTGGCCTTTTGCCTCCCCCTTTCCGATTGGTTTGAGTGGGCGACTGCTTGGGCTGTTTAGCTCCCTCTCTTCACCTATATATAGAGGTTGTTTTGTGACATTTGAGAGAAGATTTTGGTGTGAAAATATTTGGAATGTAAAACCTGCGGGTTTTGTTATAGCTTGCGAGCTAGGAGGGCTCTCTTCTCCTCTCTTTGACTTCGTCTCGGGCTTCTTATCTATTTATTCTCTCCTCAAGTGTCCACCCCATTTGTTTTTTTCTTCTCAAGCAATATAAAAGTTGTAAGGTGTCTCGAGTCGTATTTTTGGGGTGTCATTGCTTCGTGTTATATTTTTTATTTCAAGTTTGTAGTGTCAATTTTTGTGTCTTATTTGTTATATTACTTTTTGTCATTTTGAAAGGAAGACGTCAAGTTTATATGCAATCTTAGTAATCTTCAAAAATTGATTGCATCAATTTGGTATCAGAGCCTAGGTTTTTGTTGAGTCTTCCTTTTTTTTAAGTCTTGAAAAAAATGGAAAATCATGATGTAATTGAGTCTAAAGTTGGTGAAAGTAAGCCAGGTAATCTTGAAGAAGCTATTCCTAAGCCTTAAATGCTACATTTTTTCTCTCCTTTTGGTTGGTTGTATGGGCGGCTGAACATGGCTGTTAGCCTCCCTTTTCTATCCTAATATATAGGTGAAGAAAGAGATCCCAACAGCCAAACATCCGCCCACATAAGCCAATAGGAAAATGGGAGGCAGAAGAACAAAAGTCCACTGCTTGGAACAACAAAAGAAGAGGCCGCGGGACTCGGCCAACGAACGAACAAAACCAGGGGGAAGGAACCGGGAAGGCAGAGGAAAAGAAAAGGCAAATAGGGGGTGATGAACCCGGCCAACATAAACAACAACCAACAACTCAAGTCAGCCACACCCGAAATAACAAAACCACAGCAAAAAAAAAAGGGAAATGATCCAAGCCCATTAGGGAAAATTTAGCCAACTAATAAATACCCATTTATTCCAATGCTTGCCTACATCAAATCTCCTCCGGTTGAAGGTTCTCATCCCCTGATGAGTTGACTTTAGAACTTTCTTGACGAGTCGAAGGCGCAACATCCAATTCTTGAATCAAAGCCGCATATTTTCTCTAGATCATTTCTTTTTCTTGCTTAAACTGGGCTTGCAGAAGTTTCTTTTTCTTCTTGTATTTTTTTGTACACAAGTACATTTGATATTGAATTTTATACAACTCGTTCTGTATGGGATTGATAGAATTTCCTTGCGTCGGAATCCATCGACTCATAGGAATAGTTTCTTCAAGATTACATGGCTTACTTTCTCCACTTCAGACTCAATTACATCATGATTTTCCTTTTTTTTTCAAGACTTTAAAGAAAAAAGGAAGACTCAACAAAAACCTAGGCTTTGATACCAAATTGATGCAATCAATTTTTGAAGACTATTAAGATTGCATATAAACTTGATGTATTCCTTTCAAAATGACAAAACACTCACAACAACACATTACAACCTTTTGTAGTTTTTTTTAGAAGAAAGATATAAATGGGGTGGAAACTTGTGGAGAGAAGAAATAGATAAGAAGCCCAAGACGAAGTCTAAGAGAGGAGAAGAAGTGGATAAAGCTCATAAGCTATGCAAGAAGAAACCCTCAAGTTTTGACTCCAAAAATTATCCATCATCCTTTTTGATGTAGACAAGCATTGGAATAAATGGGTATTTGTTGGTGGGCTAAATTTTCCATAATGGGCTTGGCCCATTTCCCTTTTTTTATGTGGTTTTGTTGTTTCGGGTGTGGCTGACTTGAGTTGCTGGTTGATGTTTTTGTTGGCCGGGTTCATCCCCCCTGTTTGCCTTTTCGTTTCCTCTGCCTACCCGGTTCTTTTCCACTGGCATTGTTTGTTCGTTGGCTGTCCCGCGGCCTCTTCGTGTGCTATTCCAGGCAGTGGACTTTTGGTCTTTTGCCTCCCCTTTTTCTATTGGCTTATGTGGGCGGCTGTTTGACTATTGGGATCCCTTTCTTCACCTATATATTAGGCCTGTTTGTGGTTGTTTTAGGTAAGATGATGGATGATTTTTGGAGTTAAAACTTGAGGGTTTCTTCTTGGATAGCTTGCGAGCTTTGTCCACTTCTTCTTCTCCTCTCTTTGACTTCGTCTCAGGCTTCATATCTATTTCTTCTCTCCGTAAGTTTTCACCCCATTTGTATCTTTCTTCTCAATCAATATAAAAGTTGTAAGGTGTCTTGAGTCGTATTTTTAGAGTGTCATTGCTTTGTGTTATGTCTTTTATTTCAATTTTGTAGTGTCAAATTTTGTGTCTTATTTATTGTATTAATTTTTGTCATTTTGAAAGGAAGACGTCAAGTTTATATTCAATCTGTTGGTAGTCTCTATGCCTTCAATTTTTTATTGCATCAATTTGGTATCATTGCCTAAGTTTTTGTGTCTTCCTTTTTTTAAGCCTTTAGAAAAATGGATAAACATCAAGTTGAAGGAAGGCAAGAAAGTAAGCCTAATAATCTTGAAGAAACTATTCCTAAGAGCCAATGGATTCCGACGCAAGGAAGTTCTACCAATCCCATAACGAACGAGTTGTATAAAATTCAATATCAAATATACTTGTGTACAGAAAAATACGAGACGAAAAAGAAACTTCTGCAAGGCAGATTAAGCAAGAAAAAGAAATGATCCAGAGAAAATATGCGGCCTTGATTCAAGAATTGGATGCTGTGCCTTTGACTCGTCAGGAAAGTTCTAAAGTCAACTCATCAGGGGATGAGAACCTTCAACCGGAGGAGATTTGATACAGGCAAGCATTGGAATAAATTGGTATTTATTGGTGGGCTAAATTTTCCCTAATGGGCTTGGCCCATTTCCTTTTTTTTTGGCTGTGGTTTTGTTGTTCCGTGTGTGGCTGACTTGAGTTGCTGGCTGCTGTTTCTGCTGGACAGGTTCATCCACCCCCCCCCCCCCTATTTGCCTTTTCGTTTCCTCTGCCTGCCCGATTGTTTCCCCCTGGCGCTGTCCGTTCATTGGCTGTCCCGTAGCTTCTTCGTGTGCTGTTCCAGGCAGTGGACTTTTGGTCTTTTGCCTCCCCTTTTCCTATTGGCTTATGTGGGCGGCTGTTTGGTTGTTGGGATCCCTTTCTTCACCTATATATTAGGGTTGTTTGTGGCTGTTTTAGGTAAGATGATGGATGATTTTTGGATTTAAAACCTGAGGGTTTCTTCTTGGATAACTTGCGAGCTTTATCCAATTCTTCTTCTCCTCTCTTTGACTTCGTCTCGGTTTTCTTATCTATTTTTTCTCTCCGCAAGTTTCCAAATCATTTGTATCTTTCTTCTCAATCAATATAAAAGTTATAAGGTGTCTTGAGTCGTATTTTTAGGGTGTCATTGCTTCGTGTTGTCTTTTATTTCAAGTTTGTAGCATCAAATTTTGTGTCTTATTTTGAAAGGAAGACGTCATTTTATATGCATTTTGAAAGGAAGACGTCAAGTTTATATGCAATCTGTTGGTAGTCCCTATGCCTTAAATTTTTGATTGCATCATAAGATGGTTAGTTACTTTAACAAGTTTGTGAGAGAAGTATTATAAGATTATAGAAGTATATCATTCATTGATAAAAAGTCCTGATGTTTCGATACGCTATTAAGTAAAATAATTTGCTTTTGAAAAAGTGGGAAGGAATACGTATTATGAGATTTATAAAGTTTTAAGAAAGCTATAACAGTAACTATTATCCTTATGCTTTCTATAACAAGCTACGTATTAGGCATGGAGAAAGGGAGATATAGATTTGAGAAACACTAATGTTTATACTTGTAAGAAATACATGATGTTATCATTTAGTCGAGTAAATTGCATTACAAGTTTTGATGTTATTTTAGTTTTTTTTTTTTCCTTAGCTTTGTTATTCTACATTAGATTTTTTGGTTTAAACATATCTACGATGCTGGTTCTTTTAGAGATTGGATTGTGTTCTCTAATGCCTCTGCTAGTTTGTTTCCGTGGTTTGGTTCAATTCCCTTCATTGTTTTGGTTCATTATTTGTTCATGGTTCAGCTATCAGATCTTTTATTAGGTTAATCTCTATTATTGTTTTAGGAACATGCGACTTGGGCTGTTGGATTGCTGTTTGTGCCCTGTTTAATCATGCCCGAGGAGGTTCCATTAGAACTATTGCCTAGGACTGTGTTTCTGTTATTAATTGCACTCATTTACTATTCTTAGAAGACAAATCCTTGACATAACTAGTGAATCGTATGTTTTCTATTGTAGTTCATTGAGTTATTTGTTAAGTTTTGCAATTGGATGCCTTATCTTATTACTAAATTTTGAGTTTTGTTTTATTTGAATTTTTTTACTTTTGTTTTATTTGAATTTTGAGAGGCTTTCGATTTTGAGTTTTGTAATATGTAATCTTTGAAGCCTGTAAAGGACAATCAATTGCTTAATGAAATACATTCTCTCTCAAACATGTGTTTTTTGGATGTGAATTCTTCGAGTATTGTTGATAATTTTCTTGGAAGGCTTTTCAGTGTACGAACATGAGGTTTGAATCTCTTATTTGATGAATTTGTCTTGTTCCCTCTTCATCTACATATTTTGTTATTGGATTTGATCAAATGTATTATAATTTGAATATTTTAGTATTAGTCTAAATCTTGATCATTATGTTTTTACTTGAACTAAAATTTCTTGGAAAAAAAAAAGGCAATCATTAAATTATCATTTGAAGTGGATTTGTTGTACTTTTGGTTTTCATTAAACAAAACAAACTCTTACTTTAGATGGTCAATGATCTGCAAATAATGAATTCATGTGCGTGATTTTATATCTCTCATCCTAGTTTTGCATTTAGAAAAACTTAAACTCAAAGATATCCAACTTAAAATTTGTTATCAGTGCCTACATTTGTGTCAAAATATGAAGTAGATGTGGAGCTCAATTTTAGAGTCATTTAGCTTTACCAAATGGATGTGATTTTGGCATCTGAGGAGAGACCGTGAGCTGGTGAGAGCTGGTCTTCTCTGTAGCTGAACTATTGTGTTCCTGCATTGTTTACGGAAGAAGAAGAAAAAGAGAATTGGAGAGCTGATGCTACAGGAAAATTGGGAAGAAAAACCCATCGATTTGTATTGCATAGCAGTATATGTATACAAGTATGTGTAATGAGTGAAAATCTGTATATGGCAGAGGTTTGTTACAAACCAAGGGTGAGGATCACTTGGTTTGTTAGAAATTAGAGGATAGGATTAAATCTGAACATATAAGTTGGCTCTCTTATATTTAAGTGCTTATCACTGTCCCGCAAATTAACGATCCGGTGAGAGGAGTGTTAATTTGGAGTTTAGCAAGAGAAATCTGCTTGGAGAGAGAGGTTTGGTGAGAATGTCAGCTGGTTGTTCCTTCGAGTGGATGTGATGAACCGTGACTTTGTTGGAGCGGATTTGATTCCTAATGAAGTGGTAGTCGATCTCGATATGCTTTATCCAGGCGTGAAAGATGAGGTTGTTGGCAAGGGCTAGAGTGGAGAGGTTGTCGCAATATAGCTTCATTGGAGATCTTGGGGGGACGCCGAAATTGGTGAGAAGATGTCATAACCAGACGATATCGGAGGAAGTAGAAGCTAGTTCTCTATACTCGGCTTCAGTGGAAGACTTTGCTACAGTTGATTGTTTCTTAACATTCCAAGAAAGAAGAGTTTTAACCAAGAAGGAACTGTAGCTTGTGATGGATTTGCAATCGATAGAGTCGGCGGCCAGTCAGAGTTGGCATAAGTGTGTAATTGCATGTTGCCTTTGCTAATTGGTAGTACAAGGTTTGTGGAACATTTGATGTAGCGTAAGAGGCGCTTGAGCTGTTGAAAATCCTTGTTGAGGAGGTTATGCATGGATTGGCAAAGCAGGTTGGTGGTGAAGGCAATGTCGGGTCTTGTGATAGTGAGATAGTGTAGAGATCCTGCTAATTGCCGAAACAAGGAGGGATTTGCTTGCGGCTGGTTAAATGGTTTGATGGACATAGAGGTGGGAGCGGGCTTGCAATCCGCAAATCTAGATTTAAGGAGGAGATCATTTGCATACTTTTGTTGGTGAAGAAAGTAGCCGTTTGAGGTGTGCTCCACTTGGATGCCGATAAAGACTAAAATGGGGCTAGGATATTTGAGAGAGAATTTTGCTTTAAGCTTTAAGATTGGAGATGGTGTTTTGTAGGAAAGAGGTGTTGTTGGATGTAATGAGGATGTCGTCGATGTAGAGGAGAAGGTAGGCCTGAATGTTGTTGTGGTTGTAGATAAGAAGATAATTGTCGGCTTTGCTAAAGATGAAGTTGAGAGTTTGGAGGTGGGAAGAGAAGGTTTGGAACCAAAGCATGGTTTAAAATTGCGCAATATGAGGCTCGCCTTGAGGCCCGCCTTTGCGCAATTCCAGTAAAAAACGCCTCGAGATTTTTTTATGAGGCTTGCGCCTCAACTTGGTTGAGGTTCGCCTTGAGGCCCGCCTCGCCTCACTGGCATGAGGCTTACGCCTCATGCTATATATATATTAAAACTTACATAAATCTTGAAGTAAATGCCCGACATTGGACTCTATAGGAGAGGAAGGGGAGAGAGCAGTTCATCATAATTATTATTCAAATGAATAACCCCTTAGTGATGACAGTGCTGATGACTTATGAGTTCTTATGTGATATGTCATTGCTATTTATTTTTGGAAATTAGAATTATATGTTAATGAAAAGAATACGGGGATTTGGGAAAGATAGAATTTTGAGTTGAACTATATTTCATGTTGTCTTATTATTGGGATATTTTGATTTCACTTCATATCTTATATTTTTTTATGTTTTATATTATTCACTCATTAGTATATAAAAAACTTATCATTTTATGTTTACGCAATCTTTTGATTTTGAGGCTTACGCCTCGCCTCACGAATGAAAAATGCCTCAATACCCGAATATGCAATTTTAAACATTGAACCAAAGTCGGGAGCTTGTTTAAGGCCATAGAGAGATTTGTGGAGCTTGCAGATGTAATTTGGGGGTGTTGACGACCCTTGAGGTTGAGACATATAGATATCATCATGAGGAACACCGTGCAAGAAGGCGTTTGATACGTCAAGTTGATGAATTGGCCAACTATGATGTAGAGCTATGATAAGGAGGCAGATGATAGGCATTTTGGTGACTGGACTGAACGTCTTGGAGAAGTTTACACCAAATTGTTGTTTAAAACCTTGAGTGACGAGACAATCCTTAAATTGCTCAATGGTGTTGTCGGGTTTGGTTTTGATTTTGTTAATCCAACGGCATCCTAGAACATTCTGATTGGGAGGTGGGGGTACCAAGGATCAGGTTTCTTGTCTTTTTGTAGGGCTAGGAATTTGTTGGACATGGCTTGTCGCCAAGTAGGGTGTTTGGAGGCTTGGTAGTAAGAGGTGGGTGTTGAATGACTTGTGGATGTGGAGGCGAGGGAAAAGATTTGTTTTGGTTTGAAGCTGCTTTGGAGCGAGTTATCATGGGTTGAGTAGGATGGTTTGATGTTAGAGGTGGAAAGGTGGAGAATGAGGTGTTGTAATGAGAGGGGGATGATAGAGGGAAGATATTATTGGAATATGATGGTGAATTGGTTGGAGGAGCTGTATTGGTTTCAGTGGATGGGGTGGGTATGATTGAATTTGTTAGAGTTGTTTTGGTTGTGGTGGATGGTGTGGGTGTGGGTGTGGAGATGAGAGTAGTTGGAGTTAGGAAGAGAGGGTTTGGATGTGAGGTTTTGGTAGAAGAGGTGGGAAAGAATATTGTTTGAATTAGAATGTAGTTTTATGAAAGGTGGTGTGTCGAGAGGTGATAATTTTGTGAGTGGAAAGGTTGTAGCAATGATATCCTTTATGGACAGGGGAATAGCCAAGAAATATACATTTAGTGGAGCGAGGGGCAAGTTTGTGAGGGGTGGTAGGTTTTAGCAAAGGAAAACATAGGTAGCCGGAAGTTTTTAGGTGGTGATAGGTGGGTGGGCTTTTATAGAGAAGTTGGAAGGTGGAAATATTGTTGGAGTTGGATGGTAGGTGGTTGATGAGGAATGGTGCAATATTAAGTTCTTCAAGCCAGAAGGGGAGTGAGAGGCTGGCGGTATGTAGAAGGGCTCGAGTGGTTTCTATTAGGTGACAGTGTTTACATTTTGCTACGCCGTTTTGTTCTGCGTTATATGGGCAGCTGTATTAGTGAATAATTTCAAGGGAGGATAGGTATGCTTGAAAGGGAATGGAAGTGTACTCACCTCCACCATCAGAGCGTAATATTTTGATTTTTGTTTTAAAGAAGTTTTCAATCATTTTGAGAAATTGTTTGATGATATTAAACAATTCGGATTTACAATGCATTGGAAATATCAAAGAGAAGTGAGTGTGATCATCCACGAAGATAATATAGTATATAAAACTATAGAAAGATTCAATGGGGGAAGGTCCCCAGACGTCAGTGTGAATAAGTTCTAATTCTTTATATTGAGAAGAGCTACATTTTGGAAAAAGAAGCTTATGGCTCTTGGCCATATTACAAGAAACACAATTAACTAAACTAGTTGAGAATGGTAGTTTAAGTTGCTTTGCTATAGATGACAACTTGGCTTGATGTGGGTGTCCGAGTCAAGCGTGCCAAAGCATTGAGGTGGTCGTTTGAGAAGTGAGAGCTATGGGCGACGATGAAGTGGAAGGTAAAGGATAGAGTCCATTGACGCTACACCGTTTACAGAGGATTTGTTGGGTGGAGATATCCTTGAAAACAAAGTCGTTTGAGTAAAAAATAATAGAGCAATTGTTGTCTTTGGTTAAGGGAGGAATGTAGAGAACGTTGTTTAAGAATAGCTCACGGGACGAATGGGGAGTTGGAAGGAGGCCTTCTTCGTTGTGGGTGATCGATAATGTGGAACCATTGCCAATGAGAATCGAGTCGCTACCGTCATGGGGAGTGGAATGTTGCAGAGACTTGGATCGTTTGTGAGGTGGGAAGAAGCCCTAGAGTCCAGAATCCAGGGATTAGGAGAGGTTGCAGGGTTGAGCGAAGGATAGGAGATAAGGGTGGTTGGAGTTTGGCGAGGGACTGTTGGATTTTGTTACTGTACGTCGATGCGGTGCTAGCGTTTGTTAGCTATGTGTCTTATTTTGCAGCAGATTTGGCAAACTGGACGTTGAGAGAATGGTGGGAAATCTCCACGGATTGGGGTAGAAAAGTTTGTGTCACCACCATGGCGAGCGAACTGACCGTAGGAAGCTGCAAGTGCAGTTGTATAATTGATTGGCGAAGAGTATTTGGATTGTTCAGCTGAGAGATTATCTCTTCACTGCCTAACAACGAGTAAAGGTCATGGAGGCTAATGGGGGAGAGTAGGAGTGTCAATTTCGGGTCACGGGTCGGGTTCGAGTCGAACCCGAAACTGACCCAGCACTATTCGGGTCAACCCGAACCCGACCCGTTTTTAAAAACGGGTCAGTTTTCCTGACCCGAACCCGACCCGCTTCGGGTCCGGGTCAACCCGACACGACCCAAATGACCTGTTTCCAACAAAAAAATGGCTAATTTTCGGGTCAAAAATGGGTCTATCTCCTCTTTTCGGGTCAAAAATGAGTCAAAATCGGGTCAATCTCGGGTTGTCGGGTCAAAATCGGATCACTTTCGGGTCAATTTCGGGTCAAAGGGTTAACCCGAATCCGACCCGATTTTTGTAACGGGTCGAAATGCTGAACTCGAACCTGACCTGTTTCGGGTTTGGGTTCGGGTTGACCCTAACCCAAAATTTTCGGGTCGGGTTTTCGGGTCGGGTCAAATATTGACACCCCTACAGGAGAGGGATGTGCGAATAGCTATTTTCAAAGCTTGTTTAGACGGAGGTAGTCATGCCTTCTGGGTCAACAGTGGAGCCGAAGCAGCAATGTTGTCCACAAGAGATTTTAAGTGGGAGAGATATTAGATCATTGTGAAATCTTTCATGGAGGCATTGTGGACTTCGTTCTTGAGTTGAATAACTCCAGAGCGATTAGTTGGTTGGAGATGTTTTTCGAGAATGGTCTAGATTTCATAGCAAGTAGAGATGGTGAGGATGTGGGGAAGAATGGAGGAGGAAATGGTAGAGTAGAGGGCAGTGGAGAGATTCTGGTAGAGGAGATGCCATGTTTGGAAGGTAGAGTTTGGTGTGAGTTCTCCAGAGGGGGAGAGGTGGTGCTTTGGTGGGCACGGAATGGAATCGGTGAGGTAACCATCACACTTATTGGTAGTGAAGAGCTTGATGATTTGCAGACTCCAAATGGGGTAGTTGTCGGTTTGGAGTTGTGTGTGGACTATGTTTTTGATGTTAGACATCAAAAATTTCAGAGAGGGAGGGATGGAGGGATGGTCAGTTCGTCGAAGGTGGTGGTTTCCATGGGGGACTGGGAGGGAATGTGGAGATGAATGGCAGAGGAGGCTGAGTTATCCATGGGGATGTGGTTAGGCTTCAAGCTCTGATACCAGAGGAGAGACCGTGAGCTTTTGAAAGCCGGTCTTCTCTGTTGTTGAACTATTGTTCTTGCATTGCTTACAGAAGAAGAAGAAACAGAGGAGTGAAGAGCTTATGCTACAGGAAAATTGGAGAGAAAAACCCATCTGTTTGTATTGTATAGCAGTTTATGTATACAAGTATGTGTAAAGAGTGAAAATCTGTACATGGCAGAGGTTTGATACAAACCAAGGGTGAGGATTGCTTAGTTTGTTAGAAAGTAGAGGATAGGATTAAAGCTGTACATATTATTTGGCTCTCTTATATTTGAGTGCTTATCAGCATCTTTGTAATACCAATTGGTTGAATTGACATAAACTTACTCAAATAAGTGAGAGCATAAATCAAGTTGAGTGAGTTTACACTATGGAAACCAAACAGTTTCACTCAAATGAATTAGAATTTAAGTTTAATCTTAATGGAGAACATATCATTTTAATGTTAACAGTACTAGTAAATAAGAAATTCATCGTGGGAGGAATAATTAAGAGAATCTTTACAGGGTTTATGATAATGAAGCTTATGATAATCATAGCTATCAACTTTATAACATAAATGATAACATAACTACAACAACAACATCAACATCAAGCCTTTATTCCACTACGTGGGGTCGGCTACATGAATCCTTTTTCTCCATTGTGTCCTATTAAAAGTCAAATTCTCGTTTAAATCTAATAAAGAAAGGTCATTCTTAATATTTTCTAACCAAGTCTTTTTAGGTCTACCCCTACCTTTCTTAACATAAGTCAAATCTAATACCTCTACTCTCCTAACCGGGTCATTAGAAGGCCGCCGTTTTATGTGACCAAACCATCTAAGGCGACTCTCTCTAATCTTATCTTCTACTGGAGCTACTCCAATCTTTTCACGTATATGCTCATTTCGTATCCTATCTCTAAGGGTAAAGCCACTCATCCACCTGAGCATCCTCATCTCTGCCACACTTAACTTAGTATTATGCTTCTCTTTTAATGGCCAACATTCGGCACCATAAAGCATTGCAGGCCTCACTACCATCTTATAGAACTTTTCCCTTAAGTTTGAGGGGTACATTTCTATCACATAACAAGCCCGATGCATTCCTCCACTTCAACCATCCAACTTGAATTCTGCTGATAATATTCCCATCTATTTCACCATCACTCTGAACAATAGATCCAAGATATCTAAAACGTGTACTCTTATTAATGACTTGATCGCCCAAAGTCACAATCCCCTCACTAGGTCTATTACTACCAAAATTACACTCCATATATTCCGTTTTAGATCTACTCAAGCGAAAACCTTTAGACTCTAAGGTTCACCTCCATAATTCAAGTTTACCTTCAACTCCCTCTCTAGTCTTATCAACAAGAAGAATTTCATCAGCAAAAAGCATACACCAAGGTACATCCTCTTGCAAATGTCTAGTGAGAACATCCATGACTAAAGCAAAAAGATATGGGCTTAAGGCTGATCCTTGATGTAACCCAACCGAAATAGGGAAATACTTGGTCAAACCACCTTGTGTTTGAACACAAGTAATAGCTCCTGCATACATATCTTTAATGATTTGAATATAAGCATTATTGACTCCTTTCTTTTCAATAACTCTCCATAGCACTTCTCTTGGAACTTTATCATATGCTTTTTCTAAATCAATAAATATCATATGTAGATCCTCCTTATTTTCTCTATATTTCTCCATCAAACCTCTTAATAAATGAATGGCTTCCATAGTCGACCTACCCGACATGAATCCAAATTGATTATGAGAAACATTAGTATCACGCCGCAACCTATGCTCCATAACTCGCTCCCAAAGTTTTAAAGTATGACACATTAACTTAATACCTCTATAATTCGCACAATCTTGTGCATCACCTTTATTCTTAAAAATAGGAATTAACACACTCATTCTCCACTCATCTGGCATCTTTTTAGTCTTCAAAATAGTATTAAAAAGTTTAGTAAACCATGAAATTCCTATATCTCCTAAGCATTTCCACACCTCTATTGTAATATCATCAGGTCCAACAGCTTTTCCACCCTTCATTTTCTTTAAAGCCTCTCTAACTTCAGTTTTTCTAATACGCCGATAAAAACAGAAATCTTTATTTTCATTTAGGGTGCTAAGGTCATTATAGTCAATCTTATATTCACAATCTTCATTAAAAAGTTTAGCAAAATATCTCATCCATCTTTGTTGAATATCATCTTCTAAGAAAAGTATTTTTTGATCTTCATCTTTAATACACTTCACTTGAACTAAATCCTTACTACTCCTATCTCTTTGTTTGGCTAACTTATACATATATCTTTCTCCCTCTTTAGTATCTAATCTATTATATAAATCACTAAAAGCTAATGTCTTTGCATCGCATATTGTTTTCTTAGCATCCTTACGAGCCACTTTATATATTCCCAATTATCAGAATTTTTAAAATTAAACCAATTTTTATAACAAAGCTTCTTATTTTTAATCTTTTCTTGCACATTTGGATTCCACCACCAACTATTTTTACTATTAGGAGCTTTTCCCTTTGATACTCCAAGGATATCTTTTGCAATATTCTTAATATCACTAGCCACTTTTTCCCACATAATATTAGCATCCTCATGCACAGACAAAATCTTAAGATCTAAGATCTTATTTCCAAAAATATTTTTGTTAATATTCTTTAAATGCCCCCGTCTAATCCTAGAAAATCGATTTACTTTATTTTTAATTTTATGCCCCTTTATCTTAAAGTCCAAAACTAATAATCGATGTTGGGTACATAAATTTTCACTCGGAATAACTTTACAATCTTTGCAATCTAAACTATTTAGTTTTCTAATAAGAGAATAGTCAATCTGTGTTGAACTATATCCATTTTTATAAGTGATGAGATGCTCATTTCTTTTTTTAAATAAGGTATTAACAATTGAAAAATCATAAGCTAAGCAAAAATCCAATATGGTCTTGCCACCTTCATTCGTCATTCCAAATCCATGGCCACCATGAATGCTTTTAAAATCATCTACCTCTCTACCAACATGTCCATTTAAATCTCCTCCAATCAAAACTCTTTCTTCAAGAGGTATCTTTTGTATTAATTTTTCTAAGTCATTCCAAAAATTTAATCTAGAACTCATATCCAAACCTACTTGAGGAGCATAAGCACTTATAATATTAACAATCTTATCATCAACAACAATCTTTAAAGCTATAATTTTATCTTCAATCCTATTAATTTTTATAACATTATCCTTTAAACTCTTATCTATAATAACACCTACACCATTTCTAGTACGACTCTTACCCGAATACCAAAGTTTAAATCCTAAACTATCAATTTCCTTAGCCTTCTCACCAACCCATTTAGTTTCCTGAATGCACAAAATATTTAACTTCCTATGAATCATAATATATATTAATTCTATTAATTTTCCTATAAGGGAACCTATATTCCAAGTTCCTATCCTAATTTTAGTTTCATGGACTAGCTTCTTTGCCCACATCCGTCCTTGATGTGGGAACCCTTGCCTATTTAACACTGCACCCGGGCGCCGGTGCAACGGCGACAACATTTGATGTGAAAATGGATCCTAAAGTTTTTCCTTACTGGATATTAGACATGAATAACTTATTTGAATAACAAATAATGTTGGGTGATTGCAGATTATAAGATTTTTAAAACTAAACTTAGCTAGGCAAGGCGACATAAAATGTGGATAGGTATGAAAAAACAAAGGGAACATCTACTTTGGTTGAAATGAAAGAATTATTAGAAGAGAAATATCTATTGTTATCATATTATTGTATGTTGCTTGATGAATTCAATTCATTAAAATAATGGATAAAATTTTTAACTGAATTCATGAATAAATTTGAGGAGTTAAATTGACACCATTTTGAATAAATCAAGATCCTAAAACTATGTATAATTAATTTTAGTTTGAAACCTGTTATCAGAAGAGAAATAACACTGCATAACATTCTATCACATAAACATTATTATGAACTAGCATTAGATTTTTGAGCAAATGCTAAAATTTCATGCGCCTAAGATTGTTACTACACATACTAATAATGCTTCTTTTCATCAAAATAGTCAAATTGGATCAATTGCATTCATTACATCGGAAGGAAAATAACACTACAAATATATTAAGAGAAAATATCTTGCTATTGGGTTGTAATATTTTTTTTAAGGCTTATTTTAAATGATTGCAACCGGGTGTCATAGTAGAAATTTGTTTATTGATGTGGAAGAAGAGGATAATGAGATTAACGAGTGTGTTTTCGTTCATTAATTTGATTAAGAGATTTGTGATTCTAGAAATGCTTGATTGAAAAGTCTTTGAGTGTTATGTTATACATCATTATCCTACCTAAAGTTGAATTTTATTATAAAATAATTTTATTTTTCAGTCCTATTTCAATATGATGTTAAACTTTTTAAACTCATTATGAAAGTAGTTGTATGAATTTTGTCATTAAATTTTCTATTTATCATATAAATATGCAAGCGGGATCACAAAGATGTTTATTGCTCATTCAGCTTGTTGCTTATGGTGATAAAATCCAATGTGATATTTTACCTATGGATAGTGCACATCATTTTGCATAGACCTTGGTTGTATGATGTTGATTTGGCTCACTTTAGGAGATCAAGTATTTTTTGTGTTCAAGAGCAATGGTAGGAAGATAGTTTTAAAATATACCAACTTAGGAGTACTTGTGTCTTATATTCAAAATAACTTAGTAAAGAACTAAAAAAGTTTATACAAAACTCTTCATATCTACTTGTAATGCTTTATGGATTACTTTTTAATGAAATATCAAATGCTCAACTTGTTGGAGCTGAATTTTTCAAGTTGAGCAAATTTGGTGGAATATGGACAACAAAGGTATTTTGTGGATTGACATGACATCTATTTATGATGATTTATGGATTATTTTATAGAAAGCACAACAATTATGCCCCTATTTATTTAATGAATATGAAATGTGCAATTTGGAAATTTGTAAATTTTTCAACCTGAGCAAATTTGATAGAAATGTTAAACATTTTACTCAATGGAAATGTAAGATGTGAATGCTGACACAAGCAAATTGATATTATGAGTTTTGATGTTTCTTTAGTATTTGTTGAAGGTTTCTATTAAAAACTGATGAATATCGCTAATTAATTTTATGTGATTTAATGAATCTATTTATTTTGGTGCTTTTGAAAGTTGGATCGAAATACTGTGACATGATACACCAAATTTATAAACAATATTATGAGTAATGAAGTTGATCATTTGTGCGACAGTAACTTCTTTGAATGGAGTCGTTTTAGCCCACATAGAGAAGTAGTCAATCACTGCTAAGATGAAGTAGTGTTCAACTGAAGATTGTGGGTCAATTAGGCCAATTATATTCATGCCTCAACACTTGAACGATCAAGATGCAACTGTGGGGTGCAATAGATTTGAAGGTTGATGCAGTGCATTACCATGTACTTGACATGACATCTCTTCACATGCTCAATACAATATTTTATCATTATTGTCCAGTAATAACCCTTTCTTTTAATCTTGATGGTCATTTTGAGACATGATTGGTGCGCACTACGAAGTTGTTCATGAACAAAGATCACAATCTTATCAACTTCTCCAGTCCTCAAACATTGTAACCACATTTGATCAAAGTATCTGCGGTAAAGGGTTTTGTTGACAAATACATATCCCATCACCCTTTTTCTAATCTGTATAGCTAATGATTTGGTTGTTGGAAATTTTTCCTTTGAAATAATTGATAAAAGGCTATCTCCAAGTAGCTTGCTCTTTAACCATTAAGGCTTCCAACCATAATTTTGAGGCTTCGTTGGACTTATGCCTTCTTTGAATCATTTGCGGTTTATCTTATTAGTTGTTCTCCAGAATGATTTGTGATGGAGAGTGTGGATCAACTGGAGTTGTATCCTTCTGGCTTAAATTTAACAGCCTCTTTTACCGAGGTCTACAAGAAAGCTGGTTGCAGTACTTGACGAGTTTAAACTCTAATCAACACATACTCATTGTTCATATCGCTATCTCTTTAGCTGATTTTGCTAGAGTCTGATATGCTATTTAAGTTTTGGGAGACTCAAGTTAAAGTGATATTCGGATCTTTAGTAAAACAATCCTTTCTTGCTAAGCTTGTAGTTGCCTAAGATTTGATTTATGATGAACTGAGAATCACTAAAAATATAAATCATTTAGATTTTTATTGAAATAACGATCTCTGAGTCCTGCCACTAGGGCTATATATTCAACTTCGTTATTTGTTTGGGGCTCAATTAAGTCACCCATTAGATGTCATGAAGATAAGGCCAATGCCAGCTTGTGCTTTTGAGAGACTCAGTAGTTGGACAGATTTGACGGATGATGCTCCATCAAAACGTATTTCCTAGATTTAAGATCATTCATTTTTGTGAATGAGCAAAATTTGCTCATCAGGTAAGTCATTCTTAAGAGGTGAATCAGTGGGAATATAATGCATGGCGAGAAAATCTGCGAGAACTTATCATTCTTCGTTTATGAGAAATGTAGGTGATCTCAAACTATAGGAGTATCACTTGCTCATTTGGCCAAGTGACATAGTAACTCTAATCTTGTCATCAAGAACTTTTAGCAGATTTATCTTTAAGATCAAAGTGATATCATAAGAAAGCATGTATTGACAAATCTTTTGAGCGGCAAAAATTTGTACCAAACAATGCTTTTGGAGAATATCATGCTTCTGCTCTTATTTATCTTCGCTAATGTAATAGAGAGCACTCTCCTTGTCTTTTCATTGTATTGTGCCAATAATGTTTTGGGGGACTGGACTCATTTAAAGCTGTCATGTACAAAATGAGATGTTTTCTCAAGATTGGAACTGCAAGAATTGGTGTGCTCTACAATTATCTTTTGATGCTATCAAAATCTTTTTGAGGGCACAAAATTTTTGGAGCGTAATTTCAAATATGAATTAAATAGAATATATAAAAAATTCAAACTGACAACAAGCTCGCTCATGCTCAACCCATGTAGACTCCTACTTGCATTACATTTTATAATGAAGAAAAAATGAAGTTGTGTCAAATATCAAGAAAATGCACAACGGTAAACTCTTAGCTTCATATGCAGTACATATTGGGATTTGGAGAGCTATAGATGATTTGGAACATTTTGGTTAATAAATATTTTTAGTGTAATTTTAGAGATAAAGATGATGTTGGATTATTGAAGAATCATTTTGATAAAGAATGGAGATTTTCAAAACTGTGATAATAATTGGTGAATCGAACTAGTAAGTCCTGCAATGAAGTTATGATTAGGAAGAAATCATAGGCATAGGTAAAGCACATTCATAGTAGATTATTAATTTGATTTTATGTCAAAAAGATTTACCATGAAGGCAATATTTCTTCTGAGGCAATTAATAGAAAAGTTTACAGCTAAAAAAATATTTTTCATAGGATTTTATTATTCTTTAAAAAGTATATAATGAGCTATCAATATAGTTAAATTTTTGCTGCCTTCAGAAAAACGAGGTGTGTGCCAACAACATAGAGCATATATATATATATATATATATATATATATATATATATATATATATATATATATAGATTCTAGAGTTAAGATTGGGTGATTTAATTATAAAAAGTCTCTTAAAACTATCATTTGAAAAGTAATATTATTTAGATGTAATCGAAAACAGAAAATGATTAAAATGATCTCTGAATTTGGTAACGGGTGCCATTTTTAATCTCAAGCTATTTAATGTGCTTAGTTTGATCTCTTGACTATTGAAAATTATTCATGTTTGATTCAATTGTTAAAAATCTTATTTACTTAGATGGAAGTTCATGTGTGCTAATGTATTAGAAGTTATATTAGTCTTTTTTTATAACTTCAATACAATCTAATTCCTACAAACATCAATTTTGCTCCAAGGAGGGCAATGACCAATAAACAACCGGTGGTGAGGCTTTGATGAGGGTCATGAGCCGTAGAAATCGAGCAAAAGGGTCCAATGAGGACATATTTAGTGGAGGCTTGAAATATAAATGTCAGGAGATACTTAGTTGAATAGAAAGGACCATTTCTCACCCTAAGACATTGAGGTCGACAATGGAGTAAAATTGGCAGTAAACACATAGGTCGATGAAGGAAACAAATGTTTTGCCCGAGAGGCAATTTTTGAATTCTATTTGGTAATTATCATGGTCATATTTTTGTAATTTTAATTTTTTACATAATAAATTTTTTATCTAGATTTCACTGAGATGACTTTTTAATAAGTGCAATTCTATTCCTAGAAAATAATCACTTCATTTTTAATTAAGAGAGATAAGATAGTGCCTCTGTTTTATTATCATTTTGTTTTAAACTACATTTTTTAACATCTTGGACAATAATGAATCCTGGTAACAAATTTGGATATGCTTTAACTCAGGGGAATATGTAATTTATTTTTGTTAAGTTGTTTTCAAAAATTGGTGAGTCATTATTCTGATTTTTTCATATATCATGATTATAAAAAGGTCATATTGTGGATTTTACAAATTGCATTATAACAAATCATGATGGAAAGACCTAATGTGCATTAATCCAAAATAGTGTGTAACAAAACTTTTAGTTAACATTGGGCAGAGTGGAGAGAGAAATTGATTCTTTTGAATACCAAATTTAAGTTGATCAAAGATCAAATAAAATCTACAAGTTTATGAACATTGTATTGAAAGAAGAAAGAAGATTCGGAGGGCTGAGATGCTATTAATGAAAAAGAAGAAGCAATTTTAAAATTTTGGATGATATTTTCATGCTTTTCGTTTATTTTAGTTGTGCATTAGCTATTAGTTTAATTATGTTAACAAATAATTTTATTGTCTGAATACTATTATATTTACGGTAGCATAATGAAAGATTATGTTAAATGTTGATTTCAATAATGTTATACACATGTCTATGTAGGAGGATAAATTTTATTATTATTATTTTTTTAATTTTCCATCGTTTCTTCAAATACAGAGTGGTTAATATAGGTTTCTCAAAGGTTTCTAAAACTAGCATTTGAATGGTTATTTGCAGCAAGAAAAGCTTCACATAAAAGTTTAGAGGGGTTTAGCAGCTGACCCAAGTAAACTAGGTCTAAAATTACAACAAGTTGTTGATTGGTTCTCGGAGAGATCCAACACTTTGCATGGATGGTTGAAAGCTTGGTTGAGTATCTTACGGTGTGTGTGGAAATTGGGAAGATGAAAATAATAGAGATTTGAGAAGTTTGAATGAAGATCACAAGAATAACAAACATGACTAACTTCTCCCACCCGGAACAAATCAAAGGTCAGCCATCAAGCTATAACTCAACAATAAATAATTCTCAGATTTTTCTTCAAACGCCAAAAACTTCTTTATTCATCTTCCTAGCAAGTATTTAAGATATTACAATCATATCTAATTGAGAAAGGGGGATAGCAACTACAACATGGGAAAGTGACACACTACTACCAACTTCATTATTTTAAACTTTTTCAAAAAGAAGGGGTTATGGCTGGCCTTAGGAGGTGGAATGAGCAAACTGGCAGTCCTAGAATAAAGGAAAAGAAGTTTTAAACTAAATTTACTAAATTTGAAATTTTAAAATCCAAATATTTGAATTTTAAAATTGAAAAGTTAAATTCAAATGGCAATTTTCCCATGGCATTGCTAATTATTAAATCTTTATCAATTTGATCGTCCTTGTAATTGATGACCTCTTGCCTTTGATCTTGTTATGGCATCTTGAACATTATCATGATTATGATGATCATCATGCATTTGATCGTCCATTAATTCTCCTTGCATTTGATGAGCTCTAGACTTGTGTATTATACTGGAAATACAGCAGTGGAAAATAGATTTAAGTGTTTCGAGATAAACATCGAACAAAAGACGATAGAAGATGTACAAATGAAAGGGCTTAGATAAAGTTAATGTGTGTTGACCTCCACAAAGAAAACAAAATGAGGGAATAAAAAATGCCAAATCATCATACCGGTTGCTGCCCATATCCTGCTCAAATCCCGCATTTCTGCCGCAACCATCCCGCAAATCCTGCTCAAATCAGCGACCCACTCCCTGCAAACGGTGCTGTTTCAGACAGGTCACGCGATCTCGCCTTTGCCTTTGCCTTTAAAACGTGAACAAAGTGTTGACCTGTAATGTTGTAAAAAAAAAAGAAAAGAAAGTCACTTACCTACCCCCCTGCCAAGGCCACGATGCACGTCGCCTGCACGTCGAAGTACGTCGCTCCCCATGTTGCAGCCAGTCCGATCGTGCATCATACGATCTCATTTTCGCGTCGATAAAAAAGACCAAGGGAACGAGGCCGAAGGCCCCCGCGCACACTCTGGCTCTTTCCTCTTCTCCGAACTCATCCTCTCGGGCTCCTTCGTGCTGTTCGACATTCGCCTCCGACGCCTTCCCCTTTCCTATTGGATCGGAAGTGCGATAGTTTGATCGGGAGCAACACCTCTTCGGCCGAGCCCTTGCCCGACCTCCTCACCTCCTTCGGCCAGAGAGAGAGAGAGAGAGAGAGAGAGAGAGTTTCTTCCTCATACCTCCTCTCCATGGCGAACTCCAAGCCCCTGATCTCCTCTTCCCATTTGCAAGCCAAAGAAGCCTTGCCCGATCCCCTCTTCACAGGTAGTTTAGGCTAAGGCTTATATTAGTATTATTTACTAATATCTATATATATATATATATATGTATATATGTATATGTATATGTATATGTATATATGTATATGTACATGTATATATGTATATGTACATGTGTATATATGTACATATACATATCTATACATATATATATACATATATATATATATTTACATACATATTTACATACATATATATACATACATATATATATATATATATATATATATATATATATATATATATATACATATATATATTTACATACATATACATTTGTGTGTGTGTTTGTGGGACGATTACAAAAAAAAGAGAATAAAATGAAAAATGTTCGCTCCTCGCCTCGGTTCACGAGCCTCAACCACCGTCAAAGCCCGCGAAGGTACGAACTCTCTAAACTCAGATTCTCGCGTCGTTGTTTGCAACAGACCGGAAAAATGCCTATACACGCCTTTATTGTGCGTGGTGGAATGGGACGCCGGTCTGATGCTTACAACGAAGCGAGCAATTGCCTAAACTCTACTTCGGCGTTCGTTGCGCACCGGAAAACCGCCTATACACGCCTTTATTGCGCGTGGTGGGATGGGACCCCGATGCGGCACCTACGACGAGGCGGGATCACTCATAAGTACCCTCGAGCGCGGGAAAAGCAAACTGTGCATTTTTCAACAGGTACCGAAGGCCCCATACACGCTTTTATTATGTGTTATGGGAGGAAAGAGCCCGGCCGCGGTGTCCTCGTTCGAGGACACCTACTATACACGCCTTTATTGCGCGTGGTGGGAAGGCCCAGTTTTCTCGTAGTTTTCCCCTAAACGGGGGAGACGCCGGGAGGCTGCCGAAATTTCAGGTGAATGTATGATCACACTCAGACCTGTTTGAGCTCAAAAAGAACAAAGAGCCCGGACTCAAATGAGAAAGAGCAGTGGACTTTTGAACTTGATTGAACATGAACCTGGACTATTGAACAAACCTCAAAATGATTAATTAAAGATCAAATTCAGATAAAAGAATTGGAACCCAAATTCAAATCAATTCGAACATATAATTGAACTCTCAAAGACTCCAGAAGACTTTGAACAGAATACGAACATGAAATTGAACTCAAAGGACTACAGGGGACTTTAACCAAGAATTGAGCTTGAATAGAGTCTGAACTCAAAATGAGCACAAGGAATCCGACGACTCAATGTTGGGGAAGATATTACAACATCCTCACATCCAACACCAATCAAATCACACCTTTTACGGACGTGTTTAGTGAAGCATACAACAAATATAAATGCCCGCTAATGTCAACAATCATCCGATCGAAGATAAGTACATATATCCCTTGCGACTAAAAGGTGGTTGATTAGCAGACTAAGTGCAAATGTCTACGAATGTGGAATGACCACAATAAGGTGTAAATCTCTAACATAAATACCAATGCCTGTTGATTGAGATGGCAATACGGGAGACCTATAATGGAGGATCCGTCCCCTACAAGCTAGTGCAAATACATCAGAACGACCCACCTGAGATTGGTGAAAGGTGGTCGTGACTAAAGGACAGTGGCTCTCCTACGAATACTTGTAGGAGGTCATAATTGATACAGCAGTCCCCCGCAAATGACTACAAACCACTTGTGGATAACAACAGTGAGAGCCTCGTAAGCATAGCGAACCACTGTGGACACAAGTATGGATATCACCTACGATAGTGATGGTCAAAATCTACAAGTACACTGGGTACAAAGGCAGCCCGATGTACAAAAAAGAATACCCCTGGTAGAAGGGAGGAAATGTTTGAACAAATTAGAACCAAACTTCCTGGTGTTTCAAAGTCTCTTCTTAGTTCCGTACTCGAGAAGAAAAATGTTCTGGTGTCTACAAACACCGAAAATAATGAGTCCGCTACACCGAAGATCCTAAAAGGAGTTCTTTCCAAATCAGCAGTCGTTGACTCCAAAGTTCAGAGAGATCCATCCCCGGTGATTGAGAAAGGGGAGACAATAATAAGATGAGGAGATGCCTCATAACATCAAGATGCAACCCCACCGGATCTGCAACACTTATACAAGTAGATAGAAGACGTCTACAATCTACGATGCAACGCCACCGGATTCGCAATATTCGTACTAACGGACAGAAGGCGTATATAAGCTCTCAAATGAGAAGTTGTGTGCATCCAAACAACAATTACATGCACAACTACAATTATTTCAAAATACCCCTGCACGTGTGCCATAAATTGTATAAACATGGGTACACTAAAGAGGTATATAATAATCACCCGCATGGGCCGGCGAGGGTGTTATTGGTACACACGTGACGTCTAGGGATGCTGCGTGGGTCAACAAGTGAATTCTAATTCGAGCCTGATCCTTCTATACGGATCAATAGAAGTCGACAGGGTTCGAACCTTCAAACAAATACATGATTGTGGGGATCGATGTATTTATTTCAATACATTCATATTAGGCCTTCAAGGCCTACAATCAAAAGAATTCACTAAACAAAAAGCATGAAGCCTACGAAACCCGATCCTCCTAAGCAGGTGAATAGGAGTAGACAGGATTCAAACTCTCAGATAAATATACTATCACGAATGTGATCGGAGTATTTATTTTAATACATTTATATTCGGCCTTCAAGGCCTAAAATCAAGAAAATTCACAAACAAAAGGCACGAGGCCTATGAAACCCGATCCTCCTAAACACGTAAATAGGAGTAGACAATGTTCAAACCATCGGATAAATATGCGATCACGAAGTCGACCGGAATATTTATCTTATACATTCATATTAGGCCTTCAAGGCCTTCAACAAAAAAATTTACTAGCAAAGGCACGAAGCCTACAAGAAACCGGATCCTCGGTCAACCGCTTGGCTGAGTCAACAAGGTTTAATCAATGAATGACCACCCCGATGATGGCCGTGTTGAACGAAAATCTCAACCGGAGGGGTCCACAAATATTTCAAATTCCACTCAAGTGTCTATCAGAATCTGAACTCTACAAACTCCAAATTTCAAGATATTTAAAATTGAAATCAGATCATCAACCACTCAAAGCAAAATCCATCCACCCTCCGCAACAGTTTGCCGAGGTGGACAAATCAAATTACTTCAGCTCACAAAAGAGCCAAATGCCTAGTCGAAAATATCACTAGGATCCATTCTCAAAACAATCTCCTGCTAGTAAAGACGTGGTACGTGTCCTCTAACCGGCGGTTTGCCGCCAAATGGCACCACATGATAAACGGTTATGACGACCCAGAGCCCTCTGAACCGAGTGGTTTTGCCGCCAAATGGCACCACGAAATACCGGTTATGGCCAGAGCCAATACGTTCCTTATTGGCATTAAATCCTTGAGATGTGAATCAATAGGATATGATCGATAGGGCACAAAGCCCTCTGTTAGCTAAGGTGGATTCAAATTTATCTCCTTAGACAAACATTCATCTCAGGTCTACAAGGTCCCCTTAGACGAAGCAACCTATGGCTGCCGACAAGGATCCTTCTGTCAGGTTGGGTCGACTACCTCCTCTGACTAAGTAGACCAGGGACCACGATGGCCGGGGACGACGGAACCATTGGATCTTGATCGGGTCTATCATCCATTCCCCCACCATCCGCTTTAAGTGCAAGATGATGGAAATTTCTATTTTTAAATATCGAAATTTCCAAATTCTCCAATCCCTATGCCCATTGCTGTTACTATATGCCAGATAACACGTATCTCTACGTATTTGATCGATGACTAGCCTTAATCGAAAGTTCTCTCTCGTGATCGGGAGGGGTAATTAACTATAGGGGCTTGCGCCTATAGGAAACCAGAACTCAGAACATAAAGTTCTCACAAAATGAGGGCGAAATCTCTGGGTAGTGTCTTATCTACAAACCCATCTACCTTCTAAAATTTACCCCGGAACTTAGTTCGTTAAAACTCCCTCGCCGAACAAAAAGAAAAAGCAAAAGCAAGCAGAGGCCGGGGCCGAATTTTTGGAGCCCACACAAAGGCTCCATCCCTCGAAGTCTTCAACCAAATCCCATAAATCCTCAACCCCACGCATACTTGGAGCTTCCAACGCCTCATCCACAATCGATCGGAAGCTCCGATCCCAGACCTCCCTTCCCCCCGATCCTCCCAGTCCAGAGAGAGAGAGAGAGAAGAAGAAGGAGGAGGAGGAAAAGAAGCTTTCTCTCTACCTTGCTCTTCCTCCAGCCGCAAGCTGCGACCGAACCTCCCCTAGCCGACCTCCTGCACTCTGCCGCCATTCCCACTCCCGAACTCTACTCGCCTCTTGTAGCCGAGCTCTCCAAGATCTTAATCGTGCTTGGCAACCGATCTCCTGCCTAAACCCCCCTCTGTCGAGCCTTATCTAAGCCTCATCCAGCCCCTTGACCGATCTTCCTTCTCCTGCTTTGATCTGATCAGGTAGACTATGCCCTTAGGTTTATGTTAATATTAATAATATTTATTATTATTAGTATTTACAATTAATATTTATTAATATTATTAGAATATATGTGTGTGTGTGTGTGTGTGTGTGTGTATATATATATATATATATATATATATATATATATGTATGTATGTATGTATGTATGTATACATACATACATACATACATACATATATGTGTGTGTGTCTGTGTGTGTGAGTGTGAGAAGGAAAGCAAAAAAAAAAAGATACAAAAAAGAGAAAAAGAAAGAAAAATGCTCTTGCCTCGATCTCGTGCTAGCACCACCTCGCCGGTCGCCAAGGTATAACATACTAAACTTGGGAAAATCCATCTTGGCGCTTGCAACGCGGCGAACAACCACTCATGCACGCTTTTCTTAGCACGGTGGCGGCACTTATGGCGAGGCAAGTGATCCCCTCCAAAAGTCCTATTTTCGGCGTTTGCGGCGCACCGAGGGACCCCCTGTGCACGCTTTTCTTAGCGTGGCGGGAGAAAACTTGGTGCAAAGCCTACGGCGAGGCGGGCAATCCCTGTGTGTGCTTTTCTTAGCATAGCGGTGTAAAAAATATATGTACCTATATGCAGGAAAAGAACTACTTTTTCAAAAAAATACTTTTAAAGACCCATGCACGCCTTTCTTGGCGTGGTGGATGACAAAAACTACGGCCGCACCAACCGTGCACGTCTTTCTTGACGTGGCGGGTAGACTACCTCTTGTTTTTTTCCCCAAAACGGATGAGACGCTGGGAAGTTGCCGAAATTTTGTCTAAAATAAGACAATGACTTGAATAAAAAATGGGACTTTGACTTATTCAAACATAAAGAACATGAACTCAAATTTGAACTCATATTAAATTTAAACCAATGGCAAATGAAAATGAGCTACGAAGAACTTAATGTGGATTCGAATGAACTTAAAGGACTTGTGTAAGACTTGAGTTGGATCACATGGGACTTATGAACTCGAATCAGATTGAACACTTGGACTTGATTTGGACCAAATGACATTAACTTGAAGCTTGATTTGAAATAAATGATCAATAATGGATTTCAAGATGTTAAAAGAATTTTCATTTCAATGCAAATAATAATTAGAAGAAATCATTCAAGCCTCATGCAAGCATATAAAGATGTTTGTGGTTTAACATGAAATTTATCTTATGTAATGATCATCTCATTTGAAATGAAATGTTGAGAGATGTGATATCAAACTCATCATGCGTATGGCAAATCATCTCTGAAGACAAGGAGTTGCAAATTTCTCCTATATGCGCTATTGGGATCTCCAACATAAGCAACAACGCATGTTGATTGAAGAAGGCTATACTGGAGATCAATAGCGGAGGACCCGTCATCACAAATAAGTTGTGAATGACAAAGGTAGACATAATGCAGGTGTAATTGACTCCTACGACAATCCCTACAAGGTCAAATGAACTATACTTGCAAACAACAGTAACAAGTTGCATAGTTCATATGCGAGTACCATATGTGTTAATATAATCTCCAATACAAACAAGTGCCTGCAGATTGAGATGGCAACACTGTCAATTGATAATGGAAGATCCGTCCTTGCAAACAAGTTTGAGATTGATGAAAGATGGATATGATGTAGGTAACAATGGCTCTTCTACGAACACTTCCAGAAGGTCATAGTGAATACAATGGATCCCTATAAATAAACATGAGAGACTTGTGGATAACAACAGTGGGTACATCGTAAGTACAATGAGCCCTTGTGGACATAAGTACTCGTCATGCATACAACATACGGTGATAAATGCAAATACCTACAAGTACTTGTAAGGGACCTGATACCTAGCAATGCAAGAGAACTACGACAACACAGTTCACCTGTAAGCGGTAGTAATAGATATACGACAAAGGCAAGGGATCCTTTATGAACATGCAATATGCCATTCCCCAGCAAAGATCAAAGACCCGGAGCAAAGAAATAAAAGAATTGTAATAGAGGCAAGCATTATAACCAGAAGCAGGAGATTCGTTAGTGCACTATAACTCATTTATAAAAAGCAACAAGTAGTGCACGACAGTCTACCTGTATAAAGCAGCGGACAACTCTATTCAGAAGCTGCTACACCATGCCACTGGATCCGCAACATTCATGCAAGCGGACAGAAGACGTTTACAAATATTTTCAAAGTACCCCCGCACATGCACCGTAGTTTGTATACACATAGGTACACAAAAAGGACAAGTGCAATCATAAAACCTGCATGGGCCCCTGCGAGCTTATTATTAGTATACATGTGACGTTTAAGGATGCTGCGCGGATCAATAAGTGAATTCAAGTTCGAACCCGATCCTCCTATGCAGATCAATAGGAGTCGACAGAGTTCGAACCATCAAACAAATATATGGTTGCAGCGACCGATATATTTGTCTTAATACATTCATATTAGGCTTTCAAGGCCTATAACAAAGAGAATTCACTAACAAAGGCATACAACCTACGAAACCCAATCCCCTATCGGCAAGTTGATAGGGTCGATAAGGTTCAAGATTTAAATGGAAATGACCCTATACACCCCGATGATGGACGTGTTGAATGCAGATCTCAACCGGAGGGGTTAATTCCAACATTTTAAAATGCCACCCAAAATTCAAATTCCACAAAAATTCAAAAATCATCCAAGTCCAGGATATTTAAAACGGAATCCAACCATTCAAATAACTTAAAGCAAAAATCTATCCACCCTCCGCAATAGTTTGTCGGGATGGACAAATTAAAATTTACTTCAGCTCAAATAGAGCTAATGCCTAGTCAAAAATATCGCTATGATCCATTCTCAAATAATCTCCTGTCAGTAAAGACGTGGTACGTGTCCTCTAACCGGCGGTTTTGTCGCCAAATGGCACCGAAGGATAAACGGTTATGACCCGGGGCCCTTTAAACCAAGTGGTTTTGCCACCAAATGGCACAATGAAATACCGATTATGACCAGAGCCAATATGTTCTTTATTGACATCAAATCCTTGAGATATGAATCAATAGGATATGATCGATAGAGCACAAAGCCTTCTATTAGTTAAGGTGAATTCAAATTTGTCACCTTAGACAAGTACCCACCCCAGGTCTACAAGGTCCCCTTGGACGAAGCAACCCATGGCTGCGGACAAGGATCCTTCTGTCAGGTTGGGTTGACTACCTTCTCTGACTAAGTAGACCAGGGACCACGATGGCCCGGGACGACAGAACCATGGGATCTTGATCGGGTCTATCTTCCATTCCCCCCACCATCAGTTGTTGACCCTTCTCTGTAAAAAGAAAAAAAAAAAGAAAAGAAACAAAAAAAATCTCATACCTGCTCCCTGCCGAACCACGTCGCACGACTTCCTCCCACGTCGCTGGCACGCCGAGGTCGCATCTCCCACGTCGCCTGCACGACGCACTCGCGTCGTTAAATATCGAAAGAAAATGAGGCCTTCGGCCTCTCCTCTTACGCTATTCTCCCTAGCTCTCCCCCGATCTCCTCTCCCTCGCACTCTTTCTCTCCGATCCCTGGCTCATTCCCATTTTCCCTCTCGATCGCCCCTTCTCCGACTCCTCCGTAGCTGGTCGGCTTCGTTCCTTCGACGACTCGTCATTCCCTGTTGGATCAGAAGTTAGACATTTTGACCGGAAGCCGCAACAGGTGCTCGCTTGCTGTGATCGCAACTTTCTCCCTTACCCGCGCTAGTTCGGCCAAATCCCGTAGAGAGAGAGAGAGAGAGAGAGAGAGAGAGAAAGAGAGAGGGAGACCAGTCATGCCTACCTGTAGCCGTCCGACCCCGTCCGGTCAAGCTCCCCTGTTCGGCTTCCTCTCCAGCCGAATCCCGAGCCCAGCCACCTCCTCCCGTCGTTCCTCTGTCCGACTTTGCTCCTTCTACGACTTTCCCTTCCTATTAGGATCGGAAGTTGCAACATTTTGTTCGGAACCAACAACGGGAACTCACTGTGCATGAAGGTAACTTGCTACCTTTCACGAGCTTCTCTCAGCCAAATCCTGTAAATCAAAAAAAAAATAAAAGAGTTTTTTTTTTAATTATAATAATTACTAATTATTTTTAATTATTATTTAATTATATTTATAATTAATTAATTAATTATTAGTTATTGATTATAAATTATAATTATCTGGTTAATTATAATTAATCTTGATTAATTATAATCAATAATTATTTATTTATAATTATAATTAATTAACCGATTATAATTAATTAATAATTAATTATAGATTATAATTAATTGATAATTAGCTATAATTAATATTAATTATAATTAATAAAAAAAGAAGTGCTTGCTCTCCTTGCCTCGGTACACGAGCCGCCGCCGATCCGCCGGCTGCCAAAGGTATAACTTTTCGGACCTTTGTTCACTCTCTTACCTCGGCATGCGTGTCGAGTCGTTGGTCTGCCCATGCACGCTTTTCTCTAGCGTGGTGGGAGGGGCAACCGGCACGACACCTACGGCGAGGTAGGCGAGTGACACTCGGTTCCAAATCCTATTCTCGGCGTTAGTGTCAAACTGGGAAACCAACTCATGCACGCTTTTCTCTAGCGTGGTGGGAAGGGAACCCCGTGCGGTGCCTACGACGAGACCGGGATAGCCATAAGTACCCGCTTGCGGGGAAACAACTATTTCTCTTTTGCAACAGGTACCGAAGACCCATGCACGCCTCTCTGGCGTGGTGGGGAACAAAGATTTTACGGCCGCGGTGTCCTCGAAAGAGGGCACCTACCGTGCACGCTTTTCTCTAGCATGGCGGGAGGCCCAATTTACTCGTAGTTTTTCCCTAAACGGGGGAGACGCCGAGAGGCTACCGAAATTTTGGGTGAAATATTACTCTACTCGGGACCTGTTTTGAACTCAAAAGAACGAGCAGTGGAACTCAGATGAACTTGAACAGTGGACTTGGGAACCTAAATCAGAACAAAATTCTAAAAGATTTCTAAAAAAATCCAAATTCAAATGAAATAAAATCATACTTGAACCAAACTCAAGTCAACTTGAACATTTAAATGAACTTGCAAAGAACTTCAGAAGACTCTGAACAAGCACTCGAACATGTACTTGAACTTGAAGACTCGGACATCAGGGGACCCCGAACATAGAACTCAAGCTCAAGTAAACTCTAACATGAATTAAACAAGGTTTCAGAAGACTTGAACTTCCAAAAACAACACACGAGATCTCAATGCATGTAAGTAAATAATGTATCGGACTCTTACATCAGTCTCTACAAAATCGGGAGCACCGTACCTGCAAGAATGAGATGCATTGGTGTCCCTCCTACATGCACCCGAAACCACTCTCCAACACTAGCAACTTTGCCTGTTGATTGAGAAGGCAACACTACTACTAGATAGTCAAAGACCGTCCTCTATAAACAAATCCATACATCATACCACCTGAGATCGGTGAAAAGGTGGATTTGATGCAGGAGCAATGATTCTTCTACAAACATTCCTAGGAGCTTGTAGTAGATACGACAATCCCCACCAAGTCAATGCGCTATAGAAACAAACAGTTGTAAGGTGTACGACTCCTACTCATGTATAACAACCAAAGATCTGCCCCTACAGCAGATGCAATCGTCCAACCACCCGAGATTGATGAAAGGGTGGATATGGTGCAGAAGCAATGGGTCTTCTACAAAACATTTTTAGGAGGTCGTATTGAATACAGCGGTCCCCTGCAAATGGATACTTGTGGATAACAACAGTGTATTGAAAGTACAATGAATCACTGTGGACACAAGTACGGATATTATCTACAACGACGGTAACCAAGATCTACAAGGGCGTTGAGTACAAGGGCAACTCTATGTACGAAAAGGACACCCTTTGGTAGAAAGGGGGGAAATGTTTGAACAAATTAGAACCAAACTTCCTGGTGTCCCAAAGTCTCTTTTTGGTTCTATAATTAAGAAGAGAACAGTTTGGATGCCCACAAACACCGGAAATAGCAAGTTCACTACGTCGAAGAGCCTAAAAGGAGTTCTTTCCAAATCAGCAGTCTTTGACTCCAAAGTTTAGAAAATCCATCCCCGGTGAATAAGAAAGGGGGGAGTCAACATCAAGACGCACGCCACCGGATCAACAATACTCGTGCTAGCGGACAGAAGGCGTGTATAAGCTCTCAAATGAAAAATTGTGTGCATCCAAATGATAGTTATTTGCACAACTACAAATATTTCAAAATACCCCCGCACGTGCACTATAGTTTGTATACACATAGGTACACTAAAGGGGTAAATGCAATCTCGACCCGCATGGGCCCCGGCGAGCATGTCATTGGTACATACGTGACGTCTAGGGATGCTGCGCGGGTCGAGAAGTGAATTCTAGTTCGAACCTGATCCTTCTATACAGATCAATAGAAGTCGACAGGGTTCGAACCTTCAAACAAACAAATGGTTGTGGGAACCGATGTATTTGTTTCAATACACTCATATTAGGCCTTCAAGGCCTACAATCAAAAGAATTTATTAAACAAAGGCACAAAGCCTACGAAACCCGATCCTCCTAAGCAAGTGAATAGGAGTAGACAGGGTTCAAATTCTCAGATAAATATACGATCACGAATGTGATCGGAATGTTTATTTTAATGCATTCATATTCGGCCTTCAAGGCCTAAAATCAAGAAAATTCATGAACAAAGGCATAAAGCCTACGAGAAACCTGATGCCCTATCGTTAAGTTGATAGGGTCGACAAGGTTCAATCAAATGGAAATGACCTCAAGTACACCCCAATGATGGCCGTGTTGATTGCTTATCTCAACCGGAGGGGTCCACAATATATTTCAAAAATGCCCTCAAACCTCTACAAAATTCAAATATTTTTCAAGTGACCTCGAGGTCACCCCGATGATGGCCGTGTTGAATGTCTATCTCAACCAGAGGGGTTAATTTCAGGCATTTTCAAATGCCTCACAAAAGTCCACTCAAATTCTAAACTCCAGAAAATTTTAAATTCCAAGATATTTAAAATTTGAAATCAAATCATCAATATCTTAAAGCAAAATGCATCCACCCTCTGCAACAGTTTGCCGAGGTGGACAAATTCAAATATAACTTCAGCTCACAAAGAGTCAAATGCCTAGTCGAAAATATCATTAGGATCCATTCTCAAAACAATCTCCTGCCAGTAAGGACGTGGTACGTGTCCTCTAACCGGTGGTCTGCCGCCAAATGGCACCGCAGGATAAACGATTATGACGACCCGGGGCCCTCTGAACCAAGTGGTTTTGCCGCCAAATGGCACCACGAAATATCGGTTATGACCAGAGCCAATACGTTCCTTATTGGCATCAAATCCTTGAGATATGAATCAATAGGATATGATTGATAGGGCACAAAGCCCTCTGTTAGCTAAGGTGAATTCAAATTTGTCCCCTTAGACAAACATCAAACCCAGGTCTACAAGGTCCCCTTGAACGAAGCAACCCATGGCTGCCGACAAGGATCCTTCTGTTAGGTTGGGTCGACTACCTCCTCTGACTAAGTAGACCAGGGACCACGATGGCTCGGGACGACGGAACCATGGGATCTTGATCGGGTCCATCATCCATTCCCCCACCATCCGCTTTAAGTGCAAGATTGTGAAATTTCTATTTTTAAATATCAAATCTTCCAACCTAAAATCCAAAAACCCAATTCTTCAATTCCCCAAATCCAAACTTTTTCCAAGTTCTCAAAAATCCAAACCCATGCTGCTACTATATGCCAGATGCACGTATTCTATACGTATCTGATTGTCGACTAGCCTTAAACGAAAGTTCTCTCTCGTTAGTGGGAGGGGTAATTAACTATAGGGGCTTGCGCCTATAGGAAACCAGAACTTAGATCATAAAGTCCTCACAAAATGAGGGCGAAATCTTTGGGTAGTGTCTTATCTACAAACCCATCTGCCTTCCAAAATTTACCCCGGAACTTATCCGTTAAAACTCCCTCGCCGAATAAAAAAGAAAAGCAGCGGCGGGGAGGCTGGGGCCGAATTTTCGGAGCCCACATCAGCTTTAAATGCATGATGGTGAAATTTTCAATTTTAAATATCAAATCTTCAAATCCTCAGCCATTTCCAAATACCTATGCTCATGCTGCTACTATATGCTAGATAACATGTACTCTACACGTATCTAATTGATGACTAGCCTTAATCGAAATTCTCTCTCGTGACCGGGAGGGGTAATTAACTATAGGGGCTTGCGCCTATAGGAAACCAGAATTCAGATCATACAGTCCTCACAAAATGAGGGTGAAATCTCTGGGTAGTGTCTTATCTACAAGCCCATCTGCCTTTTCAAAATTTACCCCAGAACTAATTCCGTTAAAACTCCCTCTGAAGAAAGAAAAAGCATAAGCGGGCGAAGGCCGGGGCTGAATTTTCGGAACCCAAAATGTGTAAGATTATGAATCAAAATGAGTAGATCAAACATAACTTTGTTAGAAGTTGTACAATAAAATTTATAGTCAATGATTTATGCAGTACTCACTCGACAGGAATAAATGGATTGTTAGGATTCATAAATATGATCTTATATGGTTAGGATAAAGATTGATGGTGATGATATATAACTGTTTGTTTTTTACTGCAAACTATAGATAAATGTATGACTATCTTCTTATGTGGATCAATTGGGAACTTGGGACATTGTCACTAGAAGGAGAAAGCCAAAACAGAAAGCCCAACTCCCCGCTTCACCTTCTACAGGTCATGAGCATGAAAAGAGGTGTCCCATTCTAACTTCCGATGTCCCAAAGCCTATTGTCTTTACTGCTCAAAATTCTCAGAAGAGGGATATCTCCAACAATAGCCTTAATCTCTCCAAGCAAAGTTCTAGTGTATCTCATGATCCCTTCTAGGAAGAACTATAGCAGTTGGGGCCTGTTTCTTTTGCCCCTAGATTAGGGATAAAAGCTTGAGGAGTCTTTGAGCGGGGATTTGGTTTCCTCAATAGATAAATGTATCACTAGCTTGATGATTGTGAGAACTCTATGTTATTGACTTCTCCTGTACTACAAACCGTTGGTTCATGTTTCCAAAAGCTTCATGAAAGCTATAGCTAATCAATGGGTGGAAAGTTGAAATCAATCTTCAATGTCCAGATGTTCTAACATTAAACACTGAAATCATTAATTTTTTGTCCGCTGTGATTTCTAATTTTTTATTAAATTTTGATATTCTAGAGAGAAGCCCAAGCTTAAGTTCTCATTTTGAAAATGTTTATATTTAGTAACATACTGAGCCATAAGCCAATAATAATCTCTTGGCCTAGGAACACTAACATTCTTGTGAATTCATTTTATATCTCTCGCATAATTCTTTTATTTTTGGACTTCTGAGTCAAATAAGACAAACTCTTACACACATCAAATACACGACCTTCGATCTTAAGATCTCTTAATTGATTGTCAAAACTTCCAACCAACAAATCAAAGTGAGTTGCGTACATACTTTATTTTTTCCATTAATTTTTTGCTTTAGTTTTTTTTTTTTCCTTCAAAGCCCTCTCTCTCTCTCTCTCTCTCTCTTTTTTTACTAATGATGATTTTTCTATCTTCTCTGCTGATCTCCATGTTTCCAGCTGTTGTGACCTAACACTTGGGGAAATTTGAAATAATTTTTCATCAAAATAAAGCCCTGGAGGATGCAAGTTATGAAAGATAAGTGCAGACAGAGAGGTTTGACTTGGGCTTTGCTGTCTTTTGTTCATCATCTCTATTCTATGTGTTGCTGTGTTGTGTTGCAACCATCTTTCATTGTGATGTGCTCACTTTTAAACCTGCCAGAATTTCTGGTTCTCCATTTAGAAGCTGTTAGGTTACGCTTTATTTACTCAATTGTATTGATTTTGATGTCGCAAGTAGCAGCTGCACTTGACTTTTCCAATGGTGAAGAATTTCTGCACGCCTTGATGCATTTAATAACTACAAAAGCATGTGCTCATCATATTTGTTCTACAACAACAATAACTGTATCATGCCTTGGTCCCACTATGTGGGGTCGGTTACATGAATTTTTTTTTCCTATTATGTTACATTAAGGTTTCATTTGGAACAACTTTCATACTGCTTTCAAAAGTAACTTTTTAATATAAAAACTTCTATTTCAAGAAATCTTTGTATTAAAATGTTGATTTAGGAAGCAGTAAAAATGCTATCCCAAATGAAATCTTAGAGTCAAATTCTCATTTAAATATATAAAAAAAGTATCTTTTGTAATACTTTTTTTATCAAATCTTTGTAGGTCTACCTCAATTTTTTTGTAACATAGGCCTAATTGTTCGACAAATTTTGTGCTGGTTGTTTGCTTTATGGTTTTTGAATCTCTGTCCTGAGAAACAGAAGGTAGAAGCCACATATATTTTGCATTTATTTACTATGCTGGGCGGATAGTCATTTCAGGGAAAAAATTATTACGTGTGGTATTCGGATGCATTCGGAAGTTAATCCGGATATGTCACGTCACTCAATGTATGGTGCATTGGATGACGTGGCGCATCCGGATTGACCTCCGCATAGAATAATTTTTCCAATTCAAGAGTATTAAACCTTTCTGTAGTGAAAAAGCTCTTACTCAATCACTATGCTCCCTAATTCCTGAAATGGAGGTTACATATTTGAATAGAGGTGGCTGTGCGTTTAGCTGATTTAAATTATTTGATTTATAAATTTTCTAAATCAATTTTGTTTTTATTGTAAAATTCAAAAAATTGAATAGCCGAAATTATGTTTCTCATCTAATTAGATTAATTGAATTAAATTTTAGTTATGTCAGATCAATTTAGTTTAGGATGAATTTAATTTATTAATGGTCTTAATTTTTTTAAATAGTATGTATTAAGAAGATTGTAAAGTAATTTTTTAATGAAATTTATAATTTTGTCATGCAAATATTGTTTACATCAAATTTTATATTATTTTTTATTATATAATTTTTTTTTTATTTTTGAAGAATTTGGTTTTTTTTTTTTTTGAATACTTTTTCAATATAAATTAAAAATTAATATTTTAATAGTAAAATAAAATAAATTAAATAAATTTTGATTTGATTCCATTTTTTTATTGTTATTGTATATCCCTAGGAACCTTTCACAATGACTTTTTTTAATCAAAAATATTTATTAAAAGTTTTTTTATAGATTTTTAACTTATCTTCTTTATTTATTATTATTGGCCTCCTATCTTTTTATTAGAATTTATTGTTATTTTTTAATTTATTAACAAAATAATTAAGGTACATTTCCATCTTTACAAAAATAACAATAAATTTTGAAGCACTAAATTCACAATTGGATTGAGCCGAAATTGATTAAATTACTTTCAATCAAAAAATTAAATTAATTTTAAAACTAGATAGCATGTTATGTAAATATCTTAATGTTTTTAACAAGTAATTGACTTATTCACTCAAAAATCAATATAAAATTAACACAAAAAAGAGTAGTAAATAATGTATTGAGATATTTTATTCAATCTTCAATAAATAAAAATAAAAAATAAAAACTATAGAAAACACAGGTTGTTAGTTTGTCTCTATCATTATCAAAATATGGAATTAATTTTATTATGAATTTCAAATATTTTAGTAACATCAATATCAATATTTTTATTTTTGTTTCTTTTTCAATTAGTTTCATTTTTTTTTCTCTTCAGCTGATTATCTTAATATTAAATATCAAAGTATAAGTTTAGGGTTTGTTCGGGACAAATTTTTCATTGTTTTACTTTTTAGACACCCATAATTTATTTTGACTATTGTTGTTCTCAAGGTTGTAAAAACAAGACCGGACAATGAACCAAAATGAGAGGTTCACAGCTCGATCGTACCGGGTGATGTAATAAATAATAATATTATTAAAAAATAATAAATTTAACATAGAAATATGTCAATCTAATATTAAAAACTTCATAATTCTAAGAATTTTGAAACTAAAAAGTAAATAAAATTCATACATAAATATTATATTTCATAATTTTAAAGTTAAATATAAATAGTTATTAATTTATAATATATATTTAAATATAAACAATTACTAATTTTAAACTTAAAAGTAAATATCTCCGATCTTCTATTTTAATTCATATTTAATAAAAAATTTAATTTATATAAAAATTTAATATAAATAATTGTTTATATATAATCCACATGGTAAAATTATATTTATAAAGTCATACTAAATTATTTATTTTAGATTTTTTATTTTTCTTATTATCATTTAATTTCATATTTAGAGTTAACTTTTAGAATTTTAAAAATTATAAATAATCATTTTTATTTAAATAATTATAAATACAAAATTAATTTTAAATTTAAGAACTTTAAATTTTTATACTTATTTTTTTATTTGAATATTCTATACAATTTTTTTTTTTTAATTTCTCATGGAGGAAGTCCATCATGCACACATAGTAAAATTTTTTACAAATTGTTTAGTCTCACATCACTTGGGAGATTTATGTTATATTGTTTATATAACTTTTTTTGTAATCATAGATTAAGAGCCCACAAGAAGATGGAACCATATGGGTATGATTTGTTAGTCTTTAATACATAACACTTTAAATTCTTGGATATATATTATCAAATTAAATATATTAAATTTAGTAAATTCAAACTAATTTAATACTTGATAAAATATTTTATATTAAATTAAATTATAAAATATTTTATATTGAATTAAATTATTTAAATATATTATGAATTGAATCGGGACTGATTTTCAGGAGGATTGAACCGGTCATTTAACTATTTTACGGTTGAACCGGTCGAAGCCACTAATCCTATCCGGTTTTCTAAACCATGCGCTTTTCCTTTTCTTGTTGTTTTCTTATTGTTCTAAAAAATTTTACGATGAAAAGCTATATTTTACAATTAGAATAGTTAAATTGTTTCTCTAACATCAAATTCATAATCAACTTTATGAAATATTGCAGTCATCCCAAATAGATCTTTAATATAGCAAAATTCAATCCATGATTTTTTTTCACTATTTTTTTAATTAGAAGTTTAAGGTAATAGGAGTTAGGGCTATGGAAGGAATACTACGCCAACAATTACTTAGCATTCATTTAAATTGTTTTCAGTGCAGAAATTAGGGTTAAGCAGCAATACATTTTTTAGGATTTTATTTCACCAACTATCTCATCTTTGGTTAAAAAGTTCAAGCTATGGTGGAATCAAAGGAAAGGCAAGGGGATGGCTCCCACTGACTTTAATTTGGAAAATAGTCTTTATAAATATGTTTAACATAGAAATTTTGCCCTTAATTTATCCTATAATTAATTATGAATATTTTAGAAATTTTTATGTTTAAAATTGAGATAAATTTATTCAACTCTTCGTACTAATTGACCATATATATATATATATATCCTAATTTATTCATAGTTGGTGTTGAATTTTGGAAGATGTTCGGAGTTTAGAAAGGGCTTGCCTATCATAGATATCTTTATTCAAAAATCGCCAGCGAACTCATCTACTCGCCAATTCAAGGAGAGCAATATCTTCTCTACCAATTTGAGTGTGACACGTGTTATGGTAATCTGTATTAAGAGTCATTAAGCCATATATTTTTTGTTAATTATACTTGGTACAACAATTCATTTAGCACTCGAATCCCTACATAGAAAGAATGAAGAGGAATTTTTTGGGTTTTCTCTCTCTCTCTCTCTCTCTCTCTCTCTCTCTCTCTCTCTCTCTCTTCTCTCTCCCCCCATCCTCATAGGCTGTTAGTCATATTCATATAACTCATATGCTTACAAAGTTAGGTATCACCCACCTTTTAGATTCTTACTCTTCTTAGAGTAGGATAATTTATTTTCTTCTATATTAATCTGAAAAGGCGATACCAATATCCTTTTTGAAAGATGAGGACAATAAAGTCATTTTAACTTGATGGGACACATAAAACCTATCTAAATCACCCTCACCTAATTTAATTTTAAAAAATAAGTGTTACATCCTAGGTCCGAAGGGCGGTACACCCCGGCTACACGGGACACAATGAAGGGATAGAAAAACCTACTATGTATTCACAAAGTGAAATATACATATACAAGAGGTACAACATGACACACACACACACACACCGAATAAACAGAGGAAGTGAAATAAAGAGCCAATTCATTAAGTTCAAATAGCAAATATATCCAAATAACAAGAATTCTGATACAAGCCAACAAAAATATAAAAAGAATAAAAAACTGAAAAAAACTACCCAGCCCTCAGAAAATATAAACATAATCAACTACTATAAAATAATTAATATAAAAACAATCTATTATTGATAACCCTACTCCTGAGATGGAGGTCCACCAAACATGCTTGTAGGACCTAGTGAAAAAGACAATATGTGCAGCAAGTAACTGTTATCTCTCAAAACATAAATGACAAAGGAACAAGGCATACAGTATGAACAATCAAAAGAGGAGAGTAGTACTCTATAATCACTATATCCAAAAACCACCATGAGATATGCTATGTTTTCTATATATTCTAATATGCATGTACATGTGTCAAATAGCTATTGATGTTAAATTATTATAATGTTTACAAATGCATCACACCAGGTATTCATGTACATCACAATGACTTGTAAGTCATATCTTATTTCCAATTCATATCCACTTATATTTTCTTGCATGTTTAGTTTTTGTTGATTTATTATATACCCTCCATCGGGAAGGTAAACACCAACCCAAGAAAATCTAGTGATTTCCTATAAAGTCGTAGTGGGCTCGTCGCCAACCTCGATTAGCCAAAAATAAATAGTGTTCTACCGACATATATATAATCATACAGAGCGACATCTTTTACAAAAAAAAAAAAACCAGCAAATGTTATATAAATCAACATGACAATCATAATTTATATAACTAAAATAATTTACAACAAAAGTATCATGTCTGCATTAAATAAAACTAATGAGTATAGATTAATTTTTTCTATAGCATGAATTATTTAAATGCTAAATGCTCTTGTATCAACAAATCAAGATAATATTATTTCTACTGCATGATGTTTTCAATGTGAGCTATAAATAAGATCCCTGACATGCACAATACTAAAAAATATTGAAAATAGAATTGACAACCTAAATAATTATAAAAGAATTTTAATAGAAATGTTACGAATTATACCCCTAACAAAGAAGTGTATGTTTACACCAAAATAAATAATAATTACTTACAATGGCTTCCACAAACTCCAATCTCGAAAGCAGCTCGCTAGACTCCACCTAACAACAATCCCAAGTAGCAAAATCACAATAACATTAAGCATATTCATCGTGGCATAAAGAAGACTATCCTAATCAATCTTAACCATGCCATAATCATCAAAATAAACGTTAAATAATGTGACAGACTCCACAACCAACAAAATACTCTATGAAGACCAAACTTAAAAGAAGCTCCACAACAAAACTTGGATTAATGATACTTTTAAAAGATGCAAGATAATATAGAATTTTGATTAATTCAAATATCAACTTGAATAAGATTTCCTTTCCAAAGTCAAAAAAGTTCATCATAATAATATTTCAACAAAGTACAAATCAAGTAACATAAACTCCATTAAAGAGACCATTTATCCTACACCTTGGCAATGAATAAAAATGAAGGATAGGGGAAAAGAGAGAATTTAAACTCAATATCAAAGGAAAATTTATTGTAGGCGGCTATTGCGAGAAAGAAGCGAGGGAGGATTTTGGCGGCTGCTTCGAGGGAGAAAAGAGGAGGTTTGGCTGCTGCAAGGAGGGAAAGAGAGAGTGAACGGCAACTGCTGCAAAGAAGAAAAGAGGAATAAAAAATGATGCTCTAGATTCCAATTCGCCTTAAAGGAAAGAGAGAGGGAACAAGGTGGGTGAATCCATCAAATATGAGAAGAAATTACGATAGGAGGAAAAGACATGCTTAAGGGCAAAGGGGGCGAGCTGAGTTGAATCGTGATTCGAGCGAATGAGTCGAGTCAGCTGGCTTGCACGTGGGGAGAAATCCAAGACCGATCCAATCCGATTATTATAAAAAGAAACTTTGAGAATGCCCAACCAAATTAAGTTGGGTTTTTCTGTTCTAACAATACCAAGTATATATATTCAATTGTTATGATTTTGAACCAATTTATTATCATTCCAATTCTCCAACTCGATCTCAAATTCAAAAAGAGGGAAATGACCAAATATGAAGATGGAGGAAAAACAAAATCTTAAATACGTATATATACACATATTATGTAAATCCAAAAAAAAAATTGTACTCATCAAATAGCTTGGAAGAGGAGGATAAAAAAGAATGGGGACCAAAGATATACTTCAGCATTAATAATCGAAGAGAAAAACTGCTTTTTAGCCTACTGCAAAAAATGTTTATTACAAATGACACCATTAAAAGCTGCTAAGAATTTAATTGTTAATGTTACACATGATCAAACATTTACAAACAGCAGCAGCATCATTTCATTCATCAAGATCACCAACATCAATATCATCATCACCATCATCACTGTAATCTGCATCAAATTCATCCATGGGGTTTGCTACACTATGCTGGAAGTGGTGGATAAAAGATTTAGCATCAGAGATGAGAGCCGACCTCGCCGCTTTCAGAGCGCCGCGCTCCGGCTTGCTAAAACACTTTCTGTTGCCTAAATCTTCAACTTCTGATTTTTTGGCAAGCTTCACTCTCCTAGCTTCCCTGTGATGCAGCTGGTCAATGTATCTATCATGCAAAGCTCTATTCTTTATCTGCTTCAAAACTTGGGGACTGGGACCATCTGGAGAAGTTAATAGTTTGAACCTTGAGAGCATCTTTGAGTTAGCTGAGAATTTCTCAACAGATTGTTGAGAAAGTAAAGGAGAAGTTGAAGTAGTATTCAGTGCATTCACTGCAATTTTGATTGGAGAAGATTCTAGAAGAGAGAAATGGTCTGCTGGTTTTGTTAGATCGGTGAGGCGATGCTTCCTTAGGAGAAGCCTCACAGTCTTTTGTGCAGCAAGCTTCTTAGCTCTGCATCTTCTGAGTCTTCCAGCTTCGATTTCTGGAACTCGTGGTAAAATATTGGCTGAGAAGTTGAAGTTGGTTATTGGAGATGGAATTTGATTTTTTGTCCTTGGCCGAGGTTGAGAGGAAAGTGGGGTTGCGATGCTGGCATGGATTTTATCGAAGCATTCCTGGGCTGATTTTCCGGGCACCTACAGATTTGATTGCATTCAGTTGTAATGTTAGGGAGCAAATATATAAATATTCCTTTAGAATATGATGTATAGTAAAATAGAGTTGGAAAAGGTACATGTTAGGAAAGGAAGAATATTGGCATCTAAATCATATGTATAGTGGTATCAACTTTGGTTTCAAAATCAAGTTTAAGCTTCATTTGGATAATTTTCTAACTCTTTTCTAAAGCAGCTTTCTACTGTAAGAATTTTCTGAATTAAAAATTTTATACGAAAAAGTGATTTTAGAAAGCAATAAAAAGCTGTCTCAAACGTAGCCTTAGTTTCTTGATTGGATAATAAAATGATTAATATGTTTTTTTTTCATATTTTACTATTCAGGGATCATAAAAAATATGTGCTCGTACAACCACATTTAAAAAATAATAATTCAATAAGAGTAACGATAATAAAGCCATAATAAGAACAAGAAAATTTGTCACGAAATTGAAGGATCTGAATGCTTTTTCTCAAAGCATCTATCTGAAAAGAATCACATGATTGGGACACCATGCAGAAGATAACACCAAACAGAGGTTCAAATGAATTCGCTACATTCTTAATGATTTTTCATGGCAAAGTTCACGAGGATTCAGAGAATATACTTATCGCAAGTACATAGGATGAGAATTAAAAAACCCCTCTTTATCACAAAGTCCTCTTTAGATCTACATTTGCGCCTGGATCCAGGTTCTCAGCATTGAAGAACGACGTTTATTGTCACGGGGCAGCTTTTTTTATTTTTATTTTTTTCTTTTTAGTGATTGTTTGGTTTGAATTGTTTTGGGGGTAAAATATTTCATATGTAATGATTTTTAAAATATAGGTGTTTGGTTTGATTAAAAACAATTTCAAAGTAAAATTTTGATGAATTTGAAACTCACTTGTTAGGCTATTTTTTGTGTTTCAAAATAAACTGATTTGATTGATTTCTCAATAGACCGCAAGCCATCGCCATACTGCCACGCATTATTACTACCATCACCACGCAAATTATTGTTGTCAAGCTTTAAATTGTATTCATTTTTACTTCAAACTAAATAAAAATAATAATCTTCTATATTAATTTTACACTCACAATCAAATTATTCTAAAATATTTCAAATGCACTGCATTTATTTTCCAGTATAATATTGATACTTTGCATTCTCTTTTTCAGCAAATTAAACAACTCCAGAGTAAAAATCATTCCCATGTTATAATCAAGTCACCGCTCTAGACTTCAACCTTTATGCAACTTACACCTACACAAGCTACAGGAACAAAGAAAACGCCCAAGTTTTTAAGGAATTATTACTCCCAACCTTTTATTCAACAAGAATTACAAGGAATTATAGCTCATAACAAACGTTCCTAAGTGTATAAAACAAACATATGCACAATGCACACATTATACTTATGACATACAAGAACATTTGTAGGGTTCCAAAATTCGGTGATTCTAGATCAGATTTTCATAGGGCAAATTAGATTGAAAATAAGATTCTAACTATAGATTCTGTCATCATTTCACCAGAGTTTATGATCTGGTTTTTGAATTTTCATAGGCATAAGTCACTATTGTTCATTATCCTTTCCATCAATAATAGAGAACTTTTGATTAAGGCTATTCATTAGAAGATATATAAGTTAAAATTTATTACCTTATATTTAAAATATAGTTGGAGGAATGATGATGAACCAAATCAAGATCTCCATAGTTCCTTCATTCAAGATTGTTATGGTCCCTAGTCTACTTAGTTAAAGAAAGTAATTGGCACAACTTCACCGAAAAACTCTTGTCGACAACTATGGGTCATTTTGTTCAAGGGAGTCTTGTACACCCAAGAAGGATGTTTGTCTAAAAGGATAAATTTTAAGCCGACCTTACATGACAGAGAGTTTTGTGCCTTATGAAGTGCACCTTATGATTTATTACACAAATTTTATAATCATTGGGGAACTTGTGGGCTAAGAATGTAACCGCAATTTAATGGTGTTATTTAGCAACAAAAATGCCCAATGAGAAGGCCCTAATCATAAATGTATACATGTGGTGTTATTTGATGACAAAATTATTAGTTGAATGATAGATGTTACATCCTTGCTAACAAGAGATTGTTTGAAAATGAAATGAAGTAAAATGCTCAACAAGATATTGGTTATTTGTGAGCTGAAGTTATTTTCAAAATTATTATCCTCGACAACCAATTGCGAGGGGTAGATAAATTTTACTTTAAATTTTAAAAGGTGGTAGATTTCACTAGAAATATTTTTAGATTTTAAAAAATATTGAATTTTTAAATTTCATCAAAGTTTAAACTACAATAATTAACTTCTAAATTTGGGGGGCATTTTGAGAGTAAAATCCCCTTCAATTGATATTTTTTGTCAGCACGACTATTAATCAGGTAACTTTGATTATTCTATTTTTAATATTTAAACTATCAACTATATCTGATTGGCAATAGAAGATCAGATTCAAGAATCAACTCTGTGAGTTGTCGTGGGCTCTGAAAATTTGTGCCTCGGCCTATCCGCAGCCTTTTTTCTTTCTTTCGGGTCATCGAGGAAAGTTTTAAAACTTAAGTTCCAAGGCAAATTTTTAGAAGGTTAATTGGGTTGTGAATAAGACATCACTCAAAGATTTCACCCTCATTTTGCAAGGACTTTATGATCTGAGTTGAAGTTTCCTACAGACGCAAGCCCCTATAGTTAATTACCCCTCTCGATAGCGAGAGAGAACTTTTGATCAAGGCTAGTCGTCAAACAGATGCAAAGTATTTAGCATATAATAACAGCATGTTTAGGTATTTGAAAATTTGATATTTAAAATTAGAAATTCACCACCTTGCACTTAAAGTGGATGGTGGGGGGGGATGATGAACCCGATCAAGATACCATGGTTCCATCGTCTTGAGTCATCATGATCTCAGGTCTACATAGTCATAGGAGGTAGTCGACACAACCTAACAGAAGAATCCTTGTCGGCAGCCATGGGTTGCTTTGTCCAAGGGTACCTTATAAACCTGAGATGAATATTTTCCTAAGAAGATAAATTTGAATCCACCTTAGCTAACAGAAGGTTTTGTGTCATATCGGACATATCCTATTGATTCATTACTCAATAATTTTAACGTCGTATTTATGCTTTTATTAGTGAGTTTTCTTTGTTATAGACCTTGAAGACATAATATGAATGTATAAAATAAATATTCCAGTCGATGCCACAACTGTATATTTGTTCATTAGTTTGAACCATGTCGACTCCTATCTATCACATAGAAAGATCGAGCTCGAACTTAAGTTCATTTCTTGACACGCGCAACATCCTCAGATGTCATGTGTGTGTATATATATCACGTTCGTCGGAGCCCATAGGGATAATCATATTTTAATGCATGAGAGGAGGCAATTTTTTCAGTGATCAGCTATACAAATGACCCCCATTGATAGACATGCAAGGTTTTGGAAAATTTGTAGACACCTTCTATCCGCTTGTATGCATGTTGCGGATCCAATAGCGTGGATCAACAGTGCATTGGACTTCATGTGTCATGCATTGGCGATGCAACTCACCTATTTTCATCTTTCGTATGTTGTCATCTTCTTAAATATTAAACCTACGGGAGTGTACTCCATCCTTCAAGCGAGCTGAACGTAGCATCAGGAGTCTTCCATATGTTGTTTGTAAGCAGGTTGATTCAACTGGTGTGACAACCTGGGCCGTAAGTTTACTGCTTCAATTTACTAGTGGCCCGCAGTTTTTACTATGAATTCCATGCTTCTACTTACAGGCAAATTGTAGCGTTGCATTTTGTTCATTTGATATTTTATATAGATAGATTGTTGTGCACTAATGAATCTCTTGCAATCGCTCATAGATAGCATGTAATGTGTATAAGGGGTCTCTAGCTCATAGGTGCTTGCGTTTGCTTGTAGAGGACCAGTGTATTTAACTGCCATTGCATGGTCATTGACTGCAAGGCATTGTAACATTCATTGCTTGTTGTTGATTATCAGCTGTAGACATGCTATTGTACATATGACAAATCCTTCATTGTTGATAGGTGCTTGCATTCATTCACATATCAACTTTTGTTCATTCGCAAAGGACCCCTCATCCTTGCAATATATTTGTTGGTGCTGCTTGCAGGCGGATTGATGTGTTTGTTGCATCTCCTCATCAGTGTTTGCTGGGAATTCATTATACTTGCACCATGTTCATTATTATCATTCGTAGACAGCTTGGTGTGTTCACTTGCATGTAGATGTTTGACCACTGACAGAGTTACAACTATCAATAATCTTTTCATGCACATTGGCTAGTGAGTTATTACATTCGGTAGACATCCGCGACCCTTTTTCTTTCTTTCGAGTCGTCGAGGAAAGTTTTAACACTTAAGTTCCAAAACAAATTTTTAGAAGGTTGATTCGGTTATGAATAAGACATCACTCAGAGATTTCACCCTCATTTTGCAAGGACATTATGATCTATAGGCACAAGCCCCTATAGTTAATTACCCCTCTCCATAGCGAGAGAGAACTTTCGATTAAGGCTAGTTGTCAAACAGATACAAAGTATTTGGCGTATAATAACAGTATGTTTAGGAATTTGAAAATTGGATATTTAAAATTAGAAATTCACCACCTTGCACTTAAAGTGGATGGTGGGGGGGTGGGGGGGGGGACGATGATGAACCTGATCAAGATGCCATGGTCCATCATCCTAGGTCATCATGATCTCAGGTCTACTTAGTCAGAAGAGGTAGTCGACCCAACCTGACAGAAGGATCCCTGTCGGCAACCATGCGTTACTTCGTCCAAGGGTACCTTGTAGACCTGGGATGAATATTTTCCTAAGTAGATAAATTTGAATCAACCTAGCTAACAGAAGGTTTTGTGCCATATCGGTCATATCCAATTGATTCATTACTCAATGATTTAACATCGTATTTATGCTTTTATTAGTGAGTTTTCTTTGTTATAGACTTTGAATGCCTAATATGAATGTATAAAATAAATATTCCGGTCAATGCCACAACCATATATTTGTTCGTTAGTTTGAGCCGTGTCGACTCCTATCTATCACATAGAAGGATCTAGCTTGAACTTAAGTTCATTTCTTGACCCACGCAGCATCCACATATGTCATGTGTGTGCATATATCACATTCGTTGGGACCCATAGGGATAATCATATTTTAATGCATGAGAGGAGGCAATTTTTTGCAGTGATCATCTATGCAAATGACCCCCATTGATAGGCATGCAAGGTTTTGGAATTTGTAGATACCTTCTGTCCGCTTGTATACATGTTGCAGATCCGGTGGAGTGGATCAACAGTGCATTGGACTTCATCTGTCATGCACTGGCAATACAGTTTACCTATTTTCATTTTTCGTATGCTATGATCTTCTTCAGTATTCAGCCTACGGGAGTGCACTACATCCTTCAAGCGAGCTGAACGTAGCATTAGGAGTCTTCCACATGTTTGTAAGTGGGCTGATTCATCTGGTGTGACAGCCTGGCGCCATAAGTTTACTGCTCAATTTACCAGTGGCCTGCAGTTTTTCTATGAATTCCATGCTCCTACTTACAGGTAAACTGTAGCATTGCATTTTGTTCATTTGATATTTTACGTAGGTAGATTGTCATGCACTAACGAATCTCTTACAGCCGCTCATAAATGGCATGTAATGTGTATAAGGGGTCTCCAGCTCATAGGTGCTTGCGTTTGCTTGTAGAGGACCAGTGTATTTAACTGCCATTGCATGGTTGTTGACTGCAAGGCATTGTAACATTCATTGCTTGTTATTGATTATCAGCTGTAGACATGCTATTATACAGATGACAAATCCTTCATTATTGATAGGTGCTCGCATTCATTCACATATCAACTTTTGTTTGTTCGCAAAGGACCCCTCATTGTTGCCATATATTTGTTGTTGCTTCTTGCAGGCGGATTGATGCGTTTGTTGCAACTCCTCATCAGTGTTTGCAGGGAATTCATTGTACTTGCACGATGTCCATTATCATCATTCGTAGACAGCTTTGTGTGTTCACTTGCATGTAGATGTTTGACCACTGACTTAGTTACACCCATCAATAATCTCTTCATGCATATTAGCTAGTGACTTATTACATTCATTAGACATCCGCGACCCTTTTTCTTTCTTTCGGGTCATCGAGGAAAGTTTTAACACTTAAGTTCAAAAACAAATTTTTAGAAGGTTGATTGGGTTGTGAATAAGACATCACTCAGAGATTTCACCCTCATTTTGCAAGGACTTTATGATCTGAATTGAAGTTTCCTATAAGCACAAGCCCCTAATGACATATATATTGTTTTCTTTATCGTGCTTTGAGTCAGTTGTAGAGTTTGGTGATCTGTTGGGCTTTTTAATTTATTATGTGGTTTAATGATTTCAGGTCTGTTGACCCTCCCGTAGAAAACAAAAAAAAGGGAAATAAAAAAAATACCTTACCTGCCCTGACGCTCACACGATCTCGCACGTCGAAGGCATGAACGCGACAGGCCTCCCACGTCACAGCCAGTCTGATCGTGCATCGCACGATCTCGAGCTTGTGTCGTTAAGTAGCGAGGGAAAGGAGGCCCTCGGCTCCTTCCTCTCCCGAACCTTCGCTCGCTGACTCTCCCTCTCTCGCTGCTTCCTCCACTCCTTTGTAACCGTTGGACTTCGCTCCTTCGACGACTGTTCCTTCCAATCAGAACGGAAGTTACGACATCTTGATCGGAAGCAAAGAACGGGAGCCCGTCGCTGTGAAGATAACTCTCTACCTTTCGTGTGCTTCTTCGGTTCTTCGTGGTTGTCCGACCCTGTTCCTTCGTCGCCCCCTCCCCGTTAGATCGGAAGCTAAGACATTTTGATCGGAAGCAAGCAGAGGAGCTCGTCGGCTGTAAGGGTAACTTTCTCCCTTTCACGCACTTACCCGGCCAAATCCCGTAAATCCTCTAAGCTGAGAAAAGGAGGGGGAGAGTTGTATTTTATTTTTTATTATAATTATGATAATTATTATTATTATAACTAATTAATTGTAGTTATAAATTAATTATAGTTAATTAAAATTTAATTACATTTAATTAATAATTATAATTCTTATTAGTTAATCATCATATGATTAACTAAGTGATAATTATAATTAATATAATTAATTGTATATTAATTTAATTAACTAAATTTAATTATAATTAATCATAATTAGTTAATAATAATAATTAACTGTAATTAATTATAAATGTTTCTCCCGCCTCGACATCCGTGCCCTCCACTGCCGGTCCGCCGGTCCCCCGGTCCCGAAGGTATAACCCCTAAACCTAGATTTTCCTCTCGACGTTGGCGACGAACTAGCAAACCCCCAAGACGCTCACGTGGCGTTGTAGGGAGGGAAGCTAATGCGACGCCTACGACGAGACGAAAAATCGCCTAAGATTCTTTTCTCGATGCTTGCAACAGGCCGGCAAACCCCCGAGGCGCTCACGTAGCGTTGTAGGGTGGGAAACTGGTGCGATGCTTGTGACGATTTAAGGACCCTCTTTAATGCTTGCAACGAGCCAGCAAACCCCCGAGACGCTCAAGTAGCGTTGTAGGGCGGAAAATCGATGCGACGCTTGCGGCGAAAATGATAAAAATAAAATACTTTTTTTATGTATATATAAGTACCACCGAACGCTCACGTAGTGCAGAGGGGAGAAATCTGTGTTTTTCTGACTCGTGCTCCACACCCTTAAATGCTCACGTAGCGGGAGTGGATTTTAAATAAATATGCGACCGCGATGTCATTTTTGACACCTACCTGAAGCGCTCACATAGCGTCGAGGGGAAGGTCGCCTCTTGATTTTTCCCCTAAACGGGGGAGACACCGGGAGGCTGCCGAAATTTGGATTGAAAATTCAAGGACTTTAAAAATATTGAATCTTATTTGGACACTCATTTGGACATCATTTGAACAAAATTCAAACTTGAATATGCAAATGGCTTAAGCAAAACTCGAACAAGAATTTGTGCAAGACTTGAGTTGGACTCAAGTTGACCTAGACTTGGACTCTCATTCGAACTCAACAAGACTACAAGGACTTGAATCAGTTTTTGGACATCATGAGACATATTTTGAACTCAAGTCTAATAAAAAATATATGAGCTTGGATATCAAATTCAAAACAAACTCAAAACAAGAAATTCGGACTTGTTTGAACTCAAAAAGAACAAGAGCCTACACTCGAATGAACATGAACTGAGGACTTGAACTTTTTGAACAAATGAAGACTTGATTTGGGCAATAAACTGAACATAAAATCGAGTATAAACCAAACTCAAATGAACTCAAGCCTAAATGAAATTGAACATGATTCAAACTTTTGAATTCAAGCAAGGACTTGAGTTGGACAGCATGGGACTCGGACGGATGGAAGAGACTCATTTTGAGTCTGAATTGTACTTGGACTCAAGACTTGAACAAATACAAAGGATTACGGCACAAGTGCAACATCAACACTAAATCAAGTCTGATCAAATGATGTTAAACTGAACCAAAGGCTTGAACTTATACTCTGAACTCAAGACTAGAACAAGATGTGTACAACAAAAACTTATGCATTTGAGCTTGAACTGCACGATGCCAAGTAAAGTTTGGGTTTGCAAGCAGTAGATTCATATCCGGATGAATTCAATATGGCAATAGAAGACTTGAATGAATGTTGAAGACTCATACTGAGTTTGAAACTCAAGTCTGAATGAAGCTGAATTTGGACTCAAACACATACAAGGAACAAAACTTGGATTACACACGAGGAAACTCAAACTACAATGCCTCAATGCATGCGAACAAAGAATTTAGTGGACTTTCACAACAGTCCCTACGAGATCGGGAGCATCGTACCTGCGAGAATAATGAATGACTGCAGAATATACGGGTGCCCCTCCTACATGTACTGTTGGAATCTCCTACGACAATCCCTATAAATGCCTGTTGATTGAGATGGCAATATTGGAGATCAGCAATCAAGCACCCATCCTCTACAAATAAGTAAAATCAAGAACCACCTGAGATTGGTGGCAAGTGGGACATGGTTTAAAATTGCTCAATATGAGGCCCGCCTTTGCGCAATTCCAGTAAAAAACGCCTCGATGCTTACGCCTCGAGTTTTTTTATGAGGCTTGCGCCTCAACTTGGTTGAGGCCCACCTCGCCTCACTGGCATAAGGCTTACGCCTTATGTTATATATATTAAAACTTACATAAATCTTGAAGCAAATGCTCGACATTGGACTCTATGGGAGAGGAAGAAGGGGAGAGAGCAGTTCATCATAATGATGATTCAAATGAAGAACCCCTTAGTGGTGACAGTGTTAATGACTTATGAGTTCTTATGTGATATGTCATTGCTATTTATTTTTGGAAATTGGAATTATATGTTAATGAAAAGAATACTGGGATTTGGGAAAGATAGAATTTTGAGTTGTACTATATTTCATGTTGTTTTATTATTGGGATATTTTAATTTCACTTCATATCTTATGCTTTTTTATATTTTATATTATTCATTCATCAGTATATAAAAAATTTATCATTTTATGTCTACGCAATCTTTTGATTTTAAGGCTTACGCCTCTTACGCCTTGCCTCACGAATGAAAAACGCCTCAATACCCGAATACGCAATTTTAAACATTGAGGTGGGCATGACGTAGGCAACAATGGGTCTCCTACGAACAATTCCAGGAGCTCGTAGTGGCTGCAACATGTTCTCGCAAATATGTACAAGTCGCTTGTGGATAACAACAGTGGGTACCTCGTAGGCACAACAAACCACTGTGGGCACAAGTACCGATATCACCTACGACAGTAGTGATCAAGATCTACAAGTACATCGAGTACAAGGACAACTCGATGTACAAAAAAGAATACCCCTGGCAGAAGGGAGGAAATGTTTGAACAAATTAGAACCAAATTTTTTGGTGTTCCAAAGTCTCTTCCTAGTTCTATACTTGAGAAGAAAATAGTTCTGGTGTCCACAAACACCAGAAATAACAAGTACACTACACCGAAGATCCCAAAATGAGTTCTTTCCAGATCAGCGGTCATTGACCCCAAAATCCAGAAAATAACTTCCCCGGTGAATGAGAAAAGGGGAGAAAATATCAAGATGAGGAGACGCCTCGTAACACCAAGAATCCACTCCACCGGATCCGCAATACTCGTATTAGCGGACAGAAGGCGTGTATAAGCTCTTCAAGGAAATGTTGTGCATTCAAATGACAGATACATTCACAACTACAAATATTTCAAAATACCCCTACACGTGCACCATAATTTGTATACACATAGGTACACTAAAGGGGTAAATGCAATCTCGACCCGCATGGGCCCCGGCGAGCGTGTTATTGATACACACGTGACGCTTAGGGATGCTGCGAGGGTCAACAAGTGAATTCAAGTTCGAACCCGATCCTCCTATACAGATCAATAGGAGTCGACAGGGTTCGAACCTTTACAAATATACGATTGTGGCGACCGGTGTATTTGTTTTAATACATTCATATTAGGCCTTCAAGATCTAAAATCAAAAGAATTCACTAAACAAAAGGCACGAAGCCTACGAAACCCGATCCTCCTAAGTATGTAAATAGGAGTAGACAAGGTTCAAATCATTAGATAAATATGCGGTCACGAAGTCGACCGGAATATTTATCTTATACATTTATATTAGGCCTTCAACAAAGAAAATTCATGAACAAAAGGCACAAAGCCTACGAGGAACCCGATCCTCGATCAACAGTCCGGTCAAGTTGACAGGGTTCAATCAACATAGAGAAATGACCCTGAACACCCCGATGATGGCCGTGTTGAATGTTTATCTCAACCGGAGGGGTCCATCCAAATTCTAAAACTCCAAAAATGCAACTCAAAATCCTAAAATTCCAAGATATTTAAAATTGAAATCAAACCATCAATCACTCAAAGCAAAATCCATCCACCATCCGCAAGAGTTTGTCAAGATGGACAAATCTAAAAATTATTTCAGCTCACAAAGAGTCAAATGTCTAGTCGAAAATACCACCAGGATCCATTCTCAAATAATCTCCTGCCAGTAAGGATGTGGTACGTGTCCTCTAACTGGCAGTTCGCCGTCAAATGGCACCGCAAGATAAACGGTTATGACGACCCGGGGCCCTCTGAACCTAGTGGTTTTGCCGCCAAATAGCACCACGAAATACCGATTATGGCCAGCGCCGTTACGTTCCTTATTGGCATCAAATCCTTGAGATATGAATCAATAGGATATGATTGATAGGGCACGAAGCCCTCTGTTAGCTAAGGTGGATTCAAATTTGTCCCCTTAGGCAAATATCCAACCCAGGTCTACAAGGTCCCCTTTGACGAAGCAACCCATGGCTGCCGACAAGGATCCTTCTGTCAGGTTGGGTCGACTACCTCCTCTGACTAAGTAGACCAAGGACCACGATGGCCCGGGATGACGGAACCATAAGATCTTGATCGGGCCCATCATCTATTCCCCCACCATCCGCTTTAAGTTCACGATGGTGAAATTTCTATTTTAAATATCAAACTTTCCAAATTTTCAAATACCCAAATCCAAATTCAATTTCCAAATTCCATACCTATTGCTGCTACTATATGCCAGATAACACGTATATTCTACGTATCTGATTGATGACTAGCCTTAATTGAAAGTTCTCTCTCATCACTGGGAGGGGTAATTAACTATAGGGGTTTGCGCCTATAGGAAACCAAAACTCAGATCATAAAGTCCTCCAAAATGAGGGCGAAATATCTGGGTAGTGTCTTATCTACAAACCCATCTGCCTTCCAAAATTTACTCCAGAACTTATCAGTTAAAACTCCCTCACTCAAATAAAAGCATAATCAAAAAGAAAAGCGGGCGGAGGCCGGGGCCGAATTTTCGGAGCCCACAAGGTCTGGACAAATAATCAGATGTATGAGATTGATCAGATCAATATTCTCCAGGTTTACTATTAATTTATTTCGTTGTGTCTTGTAGATATTCTTTTGTACTCAGGATTGCAACGATTTGTTGTGTTTGTACTGGAGATTCCTAAGTATTGTACATAATTCTTTATCAAATATTATAAATGAATATGGATGTTTTGATTGATAGAATTTATTTCCATTGATATAAGATTTTATTATTGATAAATAAAATTAGATAGCTATGATTGTTGACAAATAAAAGATAAAATAAAAAATTCTTCAAAATTTTGATTTTGGGGCATTACAACTCGTACACTGATGATATGTAATAGGTTTGACTATTTCATCTTATTTGAAAAACAGTCGCTTGCTTGCAACTGTTTGAGATATGTTAGAGTCTAACATAATAATTGTTCATATGAGTTTACTATTATTACAGCGTGCTCATGATTTCACATTTTAAGTTCATTATTGTTCACATTCTATCCTCTTGAGCATATGTTGCCCAATTGCGAGGAAAGTGAATTAGAATCTAAGCATAATTTTCACACTACCCATTCTTTTTGTCTTATATGCTTGGATTTTAGTTATGCGAGCCCTATGGGTAATCATTTTTTCATCTATAAATAAAAAAACTCTCAGAATATTTTTTATCCAAAGTTTAATTCATCAAGTATGTCCTTAAATTTGTTGAGTGTTTAGGAGAGTTCTAGGGGCAAAGGGGAAATTCTATTCATGCTCATTTGCAAGTTGTTGAATTCATTATAAGTCTCCTGTAAGTCCTTACAAATTCAAATTTGTTCTTATTTTTGTAATTTTATTCTCGTTTTATCATTTTTACGCTTTCAAATTCAGCTAAACATTATTTTAATTTTCAATTTAATTTAAGTTCCCTTTACTTTGTTCTATTTGGGTCCCCTGCCAATGTAAATTTCAGCAACAATCCAATGTCTTCCCAGCATAAAGGGCATCATTGGTAGTGGTAGGCCTTCCCATTATGCTAATAAAGGTCAATAGAGTCGATGCCATAAGACACCAGGAGTCCCTTCTATCTCTCCTCACCAAAAAAAACATGAATAAGTTTTTGTGTATCTACTTAGAACTCATGTCATAACACAAAAGATAGACATAAGTACTTAAAAATTTCCCTTTATGCAAACAAAAGAGGGAACCAGGCTTATTCAATGCGTCATGAATGTCGCTCATGAATTTCTCTGCTATGCAAAAAAAGCACATGGTTTATGCTCATCACATCGAACGTGTTGCATTTAGAATTTTTGATGATTTTATGTGTTTGCAAGCTTATAACTTCACATGTGAAGTGGTAACAACATAATAACAATGATGATGAGGCTAATGCTCCTCTCTTTCTAGCGAGAAAAGGGAGAGAGATAGAAAGTAAGATGAAGAGAGAGAGAATATGAGAGATAGAGAGTGAAAGTGATAGAGGTAGAGAGATAAAGGGAGAGGTAGAGTGAGAGAGACAATGAGAGAAAGAAAGAGAGAGAAAAATAGAGAAAGAGAGAGGACTAGGGAGAGTGAAAGGAGAGAGAAAAGGAAATGGAGAAAGAAATATAGAGAAAGAGAGAAATAAAGAGAAAAGGAGAGAGATAAATATAGTGTAGGGAAAGAAAGTAGGTTAGGGCTTAGTTGGCCGGGTGGTGGTTGGTGGTGACTGAGTTGTGGTAAATAAAGAGATCGAAGTAGAAGAGGCATGGGTTGGGATGTTTGGGGAGCAAGCCAGTCAATGGCATATGTGGCAAGGGTCAAGGTCAGTGTTAGACTTGTTGGGAGTGCAACAAGAGGGGATAAAAGACCAGGCTGCGGGTTGCTAATGGTTTGTTTGGGATTTGAGAGGGATAGAGGCCGGCCTGGTTGAAAGAATGGCCGGGTTGAGAGGGATGGTTGGATTGTGCAGGGTCAACGACAAGCTTGGGTGAGATTGAAGTGGGGGGGGGGGGGGGGGGGGGAGAGAGAGAGAGAGAGTGAGTGAGTGAGAGGAAGCGAGTGAGCATGAGGCAGGGCGTAGGCGTAGAAGGAAATTTCGGGGGTGGGAAGGAGTTAATGGTTTTTTTTTTTTAATTATTATTAGCATAGGTCAACAATTTATAGAGGAGCACCTTTCTTGGAATCCCTCAGCCAATTCTATTAGTTGTAATGGTGCCAACAAAGATGTTCACTCAAAGACAGAGTACAATTCATAGTTGGTTCAAACAATTCATTTAGCAAAAGGAAGCAGAAGACAATAAAATTACTGTTTGTCTTGAATTCCTATTATAGAATACAAGAAAAACTAGCAAAGAGCTTGCAGCTTCCATAACCCGTTAATTAAATCCTATGTTGCACCGATACACCTATTTATGAAGGCGTGCTGTATCCGATACACGGATACACGGATACGCCTCCGATACTCCACCGATACGTGTCGGATACGCCAAAGTCGTATCCAATTAAAATACTATTTAATTTCAAAAGGACACGCGTATCCGATACACGTTCGTTGAAAACAAAAAGAAATATGAAAAAAAAAGATGCGTCATATTTACTTTGGCGGCTGCGAGCAACGTTCTCTCATTTCCGAGATGGATTTGAGTCTCTTGATGATATGAGAATATTAGAAATTATTAATCTTTCACTTGATGAGCCTGAATTAAAAGCTATGATATTTATTGAAGATGATATAGAAGTAAAGACAAACCACTGAAGAAGCTAATCATATCATTCCTTCTATTGAATAGTTGAAACTTTATGTGCTAGACAATTTATGTTTATGCTTTCGTTGTTGTACTAGACATTTAATGCTTACTTATATTTTGATATTATAAGCTACAAGGCTACAAATGATGTTGTTGTCATTTTTTTTTGTAATTTCAAATATTATGTTTTGATTGTTTTTTTAATTTTTATGTATGATTTATAAATTATGATGCCGTATCCGCACCGTACCCGTATCCTGTACTTTTAAAAATTGACGTGTCCCGTATCCGTATCGTGTCGTATCCGTGTCGCCGTATCCGTATTGGTGCAACATAGATTAAATCATAATGATATTTTTTTGGCCTCAGATTATGACGACGAGCTAATTGATAAAAAGGTAAAGAGAGAGCTAGACATACCATTCTGGAAACTTTCTTCCAAAAATGGGGAGACGGTTTTGCTATTAAATAGGCCTTCTGTAGTGCTTCTTCTTGTTCATTGTTCCAAGCTACCGTACCACAGCATTCTTCATTATTTTTCTTTTCAACTCTATCCTCCATTTCATGTTCTTCCGTTTTTGTCCTCTTAGCATTGTGAAGGTCAGCTTTCTTTGTGATCACAAAGGCATCTTCTAATCCACTTTCTAAAACCAAGTCTCTACCGTCAGCATTAAGCCTTTCAGCAACCACCTCCACTTTATCTGGCATCTTCAAAGTGGCTCCGCTCTTCATTAATCCATTTGATGCTGACATAAATCTAGGAGATGATCTTCTGATCTGAGAGCTCAAAGGTTTGCATTCCTTTTTGGGAACCATCTCTGGCATTGGCTCAGAAATGGCTTCCAGTTTATTGCATTCTTTTCTGACCCTGCTAGTAACTGAAACCAGCTCGGGGTTTGACTCAGCAATGGTCTCCGTTTGGTTCCATTCTTGTCTGGCTCTAGTAGTAACTGAAACCGGCTCCATAGAACGCCTCGTGGCCACAACCTTGCAATCCACTTTAAAAGGTTTATTATGCTCGACCTCATGACTAGGTCTACGGCTTTCAATCCTTACCCCCACATGTTCTGCTGTAACAGGAGCTAGGCCAAGTAACCTCATTGACTGTCGCCTTTGGTTCCCATCAGTAAACCCTTGCGGGATTTCAAAAACTTTACTTCCAGTTTGGGAAGATAACCTCAGAGATCGCCTAAGGCCACTCTGTGTCTCTTCAAGAACCACGCCAGACTTCGATCTCGACAGCTTCAGCTGACTTTTCCCGCGAATCGCTGCCCTAATCTTTCTGGAAGAAGCTGTTTCCTTCGATTGGGAAGTAATGGAGAGAGAGTCCGGATGGATTTCTACTGATTTCATACAGAAGTTTGAATTCCGCGAAGAAATTTCTGGCTTCAACTTTTCGGGTGGAAGGAATCGGTTGGATCGCCGGAGAAGAGTTTGGTGGGTGCCGACTCTGGGCTTACTTTTCATCGACATTTCCGAGAGGTTTCCAAGATGCGTTTCTACAGACTCCTTACCGTCGACGAGTTGCAACGATGAAACTTTTCCGATTGTCTCAGATGAAATAAGGCGGAGAGATCGCCGCAGAGTTTGCTGAGAACGGGCATCGATGGCGCGGCTGCTTTTTCTGATCGATTTCTTCGACATTTCCGATCTGTTGGAAGAGTCGGATGAAACAGATCAGTCGAGAGCGAACTGGTCTGCGCGAGGAGGGAGAAACCCGTATTTACGCTCGGATTCCAAGTTCAAATTTAAAGAGTGCAGAATAAGAAATTTTTTTTTTAAGATTTTAAAGGTGCCAATAAATAATCTGACATGATTCTAGACCTGTCAATATAGGACCCGACCCAAAAACCTGATCAAAATCCGACCCGAAAATTTCGGGTTTGGATTGACCCGAAGCAGGTCGGGTTCAAGTCCGGAAAATCGACCCGGTTGCAAAATCGGGTCAGGTTCGGGTTAACCCGACAACCCGGGAATGACCCTGAAATCAGCCGCACCCCGGCTGCCCCGCGACCCCGCCTGCCCGGCTGCCCCGCGACCCCGCCTACCCGGGCTGCCCGCCTGCCCCATAGCCTGCATCGAGTCACGCCGTGTGACAGCTCTCGTCGGTGCGTCGCATCAAGCCTTGAGTCGCCGCTTGCATCGGGCCCGCTGCCTCGCCGGCACTGCCGCCGCTGCATCGCTACCGGCCTGCTGTTGCACCGCGCGGAAACTCGAAAAATAGAACCGAAGCGGGTCGGGTCGGGTTGACCCGAACCCGAAGCGGGTCGGGCGCGGGTCCGGAAAATCTACCCGTTTGTAAAAACGGGTCGGGTTGACCCGAACCAGAATAGTGCCGGGTCAGTTTCGGGTTCAACCCGAACCCGACTAGTGACCCGAAATTGACAGGTCTACCTGATTCCAATCTGGTCAAAAAAATTTAAATTCGGATTAACCTATTCACTATAAGTCAAATTTAGATTGGATTATCTTACCTGTTTATTAAATGATTTATGTTTAAATTGACTCGCGAACCTATTCTTGACTCGAAAATGACCCATTTAATATTTTTTAACTATTATTTTTACTTGTGTTTATGATCTTCTCTTTTTTTTTCTAAGCTTTATAGTTAATAATAATAATAATAAAAGCATAATAGGTTAACGGGTCAGATTTGGGTTGCTAACTGGTTCAATTCTAGTTGATTTTTTGACCCGTTTCTTAAACTAGTAAGGTTTAGATGTCTAGATTCTGATAAGTCAATTTTGGGTCTAACCTAAACCTGACTCGTCAATTTGTTTTAACATCCCTAGATAAAACATGAAGAAAAAAATAGTTTTTAAATTTTTCTAGGGGTGTCAATTAGGGTCAACGAGTCGGGTTCAGGTCACACTCGATTTGACCCAACAATAAACGGGTTGATACTAACCCTACCCAGTTTTGCGAACAGGATGGGTTTGTCAAGCTAGTCCCAACCCGTGAGGGTTACCAAGTTGACCCAACCCGACCCACGAGGGTACGTAAAATCACTTGACCCGACGCTAAGAGCAGAAGCTGCGGAGCAGGCGCAGGTCTGCCGACTGGGTCTCAATCGCGCTATGGGAGCCAGCACGGTGTCGCGGGCTAGATGGACAGCAGCAACGGCAGCACGGGCAGGATGACGGCTGCGGCTGCGGCAACGCATGCAGGACAAACTTCAGCAGCAGCAATGCGAGATGAAAGGACGGCGGTAGCAGCGCTGCGATGGGCATGATGTGATGGGAGACAACTCAGACAAGATGCTTGACGCTTGACGCAGTGACACGACGGCGACGACACTAACTGACCGACCTCATGTGAGATGATGAAAATGGGTAAATCCGAGCTGGTTTCGAGTTTTCGAGTCAACCCGATCCTGATCCGATTTTACAAACGAGTAGGAATTACAAACCCGAACCCGACCCGTATGACAAATGGGTTGACACGAACCTAGAATTTTTTGGGTCAGGTTCGGGTCGTGTCAGGTTTTGACACCCCTAAATTTTCCCATCAAATAAGTAAAGAATTAGAGAATTTTTTGTATGAGTAATTGCCCTAGTAATATTCAAACTATGCTTGCTAGTTGGAAGAACAAATTTAAAGTTTATTAACCATTAATTTTGATATATCTATCTTTATTCTTATTAATTTTGCAAGTCTTTGATTAATAAAATAAAAAACAATTTATTAATTATCTATAACTAATTGACGATTCTGTTGTTGATATAAGTTAATTGTAAACTAATTATGATTTTTTGTAATTTAACTTAAAATTTTAAGCATTTCAATAAGCTGATTAGTTAATTATTAATTAATTTGTTAGGTTGTCTAAATAATGAATAAGTACTTAGTAATTAGATTGTTATCTATTTTAATCAAATGTATTATTTAAAGCACTTGATGCTAATGCTAAAATAATACATACATGTCAAATTGTAGATTTTTTCTTTCTTTTAGCTTCCAATGCTTATGTAATAAATTTGAATCATGATCAAATCTTATCTCAAACTTCATTCAAATGAGGTTCTAACCTTATTTTTCCTCATTAACTTGTATGGAATTGATTAATTTAAGTTAATTTGCTATAATATGATGATGTATTAACTAATCATTCTTATTTTTAACTAATCATGTAAGACATAAACTTTTTAAAGAGCTTCAATCCTTGGAACCGGTGGAAGGCTTTCCAAGAAAGAGAACGGCTGATCTTAGTTAAAAAAAAATTTAAGGGGTTCTTCCCCTTCAGTTCTTTAATGAATTCCTACTACTACATGGATGTATACAGCATGATGATTCTTGGAGGTTACTTGATGAGGGATCTCATATTTGAAGAGTATCTCAGTTTATTTACTGCGGATTATGGACTCAGGCTTTGGAAGAAGATTCAGGGATATCTTCTAGTTCTTACTGATGATTATCAACTTTTGTTGATTTTTTGTTATCTTAGTTCTTTTCTTAGTTTCCTTTTCTTTCTTTTAGTTTTATATTTGTTTTCTATAATTACTTTAATTGTTTATGAGATCTATACTAGTTCTTATTTTTTAATCGGTTGGGAACTCTGGGATACTAATCAACCTTTTAGGTTGTTTTATTTATTTGGTATCCCCTCCACCCCAAGGGTTTTTAAATGGGAAATAGTAGGGTCTTATTTCAATTATGATAATTTTAGTTTAACAAATATGTTTTCAATAAGGTTTCTTTCTATGTTGGAGCTAGAAACCATTTGCTTTTTCTTTTGTTCTAGGTTGTAATTAGTTCTTTTTTCTTTTTAATGCAATTTTGCATTCTTTCAAAAAAAAATTAATCATTCTTATGGGAAAGTATTATATTGCTCAGATCGCCTATAAAGCTAGGGGTACAATGAATGTATGTTATTACACATTTTGAAAGTTTTGATGCTCTTCAAGTGACTAAGGCTTCGTTTGGGACAGCTTTCTTGTTGCTTCTTAAAGCAGCTTTCTAATAAAAAATATTAATTTTTATACTAAAAAGCTACTTTAAGAAGCAATAAGAAGGCCGTCCCAAACGAATCCTAAATCTCCCGCAACTAGTTTTTCCCTATTGCTAACCTACAATTATCCAGGGTTCAGCTCTTCGACGTTTGAAAAATTGATTGATGGTGAAGAGAATGATAGATACTTTGTTGTATTCAATAATGGAGGTATGAATACAAAATTTAGAGTTCTTGAATTTGCCTTAATTACTAGATTAAGTTTTAGTGAGTTTTCTATTGTGGAGAAGTTCGGAGATGACAAAAAGCAATAGGCTAATTGATAACTACCTTGAATATGACAACTTTAAGAATGTATTTATAGAGTGCACTGAGAAGACATAAATATTAAGGCTTCGTTTGGAACGGTTTTTTATTGCTTCTTAAAATAAATTTCTAGTATAAAAAAAAATAATTAAACTAGAAAGTTATTTTAAGAAGCAACAAAAAAACCATCCTAAACGAAGCCTTAGTCAATATTTTCTTATTGATGATGCTCTGCTTAACCATGAGAAGCATAGTGCGATTCTCACTAAAATGGTAGCATTTGTTGAAGATGAAAAAGAATATCTTAGATACCCATGGGAAGGATCATCATGGGAGAAGATGTCAAAGGGGATGAACAAGGAAATAATCCACATTGAGTAAAATATCCTAAATACAAAAAAAAAAGAGTAGAATTAAAACTCTATCCCAACTCATTATCACCATATCTGCCAAGTTATTACAACACTATGCTTATAAAAGCTTCTAAAAATTGGGGAAGTCATGCGATATGGTTTTTGAGAGAAGGCCTCCAGGCTATTTAGCTGGAAGAGAGAAACCAATAAGAACTGTCATCCAAAAGTCCACCTTCTATTAAGTCACCTCGAACATGAGATATAATAGTATAAGGAAAGACCTTCAAAATGTTCAATAAAAACCTTAATCATGATCTTATAAAAAATATAAAGGCAAATATGTCTTTAATCCCTTGTTAAAAGATTTGGATTTGAGGATTTTCAGCATTTGGTGTAAATTTTATCATGTCTCAATAGCTTGGTTGAAGAGTGAAAGGAAGAGCTATCTTGCTAAATATATTGCCAATATGTGAAGAATTCAATCAAATCAATCAACCCCTAGAGATTGATTCTTAACAATGTAGAATACAATATTAATAATTTCACCATTAGTAATATCCAATGTAGAGCATAATATAGGAAGTAACAAATTCATAAGTTGAACAGAGCATATTGTAGAGGCTCTTTCAGAAAGATTGAGCTTATTGGGCAATAGGGTCATTAGAAGAAGACATGTGTCCAAGATTAGTATAAAGAGATTTAAGATTTTGTTTTGTGACAGTTTTCTTATTGCTTCTTAAAGCAGCTTTTTAGAACAAAAAAATTAATTTTGTACTAGAAAGCTGCTTTAAGAAGCAGTAACAAAGCCGTCCCAAACAAAATCTAGTAGTATTGGAAGCATGTCTTCCCTCGATTCTTTGGTATAGTAACAAGTTGTACTCACTATCATTTAACCAGTAAGATTTATCTTACTACATAGCCCATGAAGTCTCCAGTATAGAAAGTCGTTTGATATTGCATTATGGCAATTTCCTTGTAAGATCTAGCTTGAAGCCATCAGTTAAATTTGCAAATAATAGTTTTAAATGAGTTTTTATTGGAACAAGTTTAGAGGGCTCCATCAGATCAAGCATATGAAATGGCAAAGTTTAGGATATAGTGACTCAGAAGGGAACATCATTTCCACCTTATTTCTTACAGGAGAGCTTGATACAGTTAAAGGTTTCGTTTGGGACGGCTTTCTTATTGCTTCTCAAAGCAACTTTTTAGTATAAAAAATTTCTTTTCTATATTAGAAACCTATTTTAAGAAGCAGCAAAAAAGTTGTCCCAAACAAAGCCAAAGTCTCTTAATATAATTCAAGATGTATGCATTAAGGATGCATTTTCAAAAGGTTAGCTTTGGAGGAAAGAACAGAAAGCATCCTTATCAGTGTTGCCATTAATAAGAAAAAGGTAGGAAAGTGGCTGCAATGGAAGAACTGCAGGTTAAAAAGCAGAGGAGAACATCAAAATTCCATATAACAATGTTCCCACCACTGTGATAGCCAAAGTTATGAATATAACTTTACTGAAAGGTGTGAAATTTGTCCTTAATGGAGGAAAAAGAATCTTCTTTGCTTTTATTCTAAAGGAAGAGTCTTACTAGTTTTTACTCTTAATAGGCAGTAAAAATTCTTGACTTGATAGTTTTTCAAATCTTCTAATCAATTCAAGAAAACTTATTTTTGAACTCATCAAATACTTGAAAAAATCAGTTCTAATCATGTAGAACAAGATAATTTACATGTGAGATCATTCAAAATTATACATAGCAAGAAGAAAGCTAATGAATACTCCACTGATACATAACATAAAGAGAGAAAGGAACTTGATTTAGATAAACAGGCTTCTCAGTAGGAGTAGACAGCAACAACGGCGTGGCGGCGAGGGGCGATGAAGTAGTAGATGCTCGGATCGAAAAGAAGAGAGAGCAAAAACAAGCCAGCCATCATTAAGAGCCACCCCTTGAACATGATAGCTAGCACAAAAGCCACCAACACTGCAGTAATGATGTCAAGAAGAAAGTCTCCTACTGATCCCATCTATGTTACTTTTCCTTTGAAAGATAGAAGAACTGAGAAGCAGAGAAGCAGAAAGGAAAGTTGTGAATGTCTGTAGTCAAGTTTGAGATAAAGGGAGGAGGAACTTGTGGTTTTGCTTCAGATGGAGACATACTACTATTGAGGAGAAATAAGGTGGCATCACATTATTAGCCTCTTTAAATTTCTGGAGAGTTCTGCTTAATTCAACACATCAACATTCTAGAAGATCAATTGAAGATTTTTATAAGGAATTACCTGTTATATAGTGAGATCAGTATTCATGAATTTTTATTAATTACAGTTTATATTAAAAAGAATAGAAATTGGATGGAGGTTGAGTGTTCTTGTAACAAAATTTATAAAAAATATTATATGATTTTTATGAACGGTTCTACTTAAATTTGCAGCTGCAGAGTCAAGTTCTGAATTCATATTCATTCTTTCTATATGAGAATAAGCTAACAGTTGATCAAATATTCCCTTGTGTTTTGTCAGTATGGTTGGTGTGTAGTGCTGAAGAGAATTTCAAAATGAATTTTGAAAGTATAAGAATTTTATTTTTATAAAATTTACATACAAAAATATAATACTCAATTAAGCTATTTACATATTTAACATCTAAAACTTACTCATTTACTCGCATAAATAATGTAAAAGATATCATCTTCATTAACTTATTGTTATTAAGGTGATCTCTTCATTTTTCACATGACGTGAGTCTTGTTAATGCCCTTCTCCAGCAAGATCGCATTGCGACTTCTTCAACTATTCTTCATACTTCACACGTCTTCGATCTCTTCAATGCCTTTCCCCAAGTTAGATTCAGAGGTGGAACTAGAAAGATCTCAGGGTGGGCAATTGCCAACCTTGAAATCTTTTTAGTTCTTAAAAAAATAAGCATTTTAATTATTTACTCACTTCAATAAATGCAGTTGCTCAAATTCTAAGAAAACAATCTCTTTCAATTTCATTCATAAAAGGATGCATTTCACAGTCCTATTTTGCCAACCCTCACATTCCGTCACTCCTTTCTCATCTTTTCTTCATTCACATGTCATCGGTCACAACGATGCTCTAATTCCCAACGAGATCCTATTATGACTTTCTTATCTCTTCTTGACGTCGAGGCTTTCAACATTTTGAGTGAAAGTGATATAAATGTAATGAATTGTTAGAATAGTAAATAGTAAATTTTATATGTTAAATGTATAAATAAAATAATCTTGAGTTTTATTTAAGTAAATCCCCCATATTTTTTATGTCAAAGATCTTTTAAGGTAAATCCCCCATAGCTTAAATGAAATTCATCATGATCACAAATAGCATGAGTGCTAGAAGAATTATCAAGCAAATAATTCATCTTACATTTAAAATTATCTACTTTATTATCCAAATATATAATTTTATCATTATATTTCATCATATCATTAGGAATCTAATAGACTCAATACTCAAATCGATACAAAGCTCAAGAGTTAAGCTCGAGGAGTTAACGAGTCAAGTTTAAGCCAACTTTGATAACTCATTAGCTTGTGAGCAAACACATTTTGAAAAATGTTAATATAAGGTGCATTTAAATATAAATTAGACTTCAAGAGTTAGAGTTTAAAATTATTTAATATATTTAGAACTTGTTTCTCAATTTTTCATATCAAGTGATTCTTTTCATTTTTCTAATAATTTCTTCTTCTTTTATTATAATAGTTACTTGAATTAAAATTATTTTCTCTCCTCTATAGTAAGTGAGCCAACTTATAAATTGACTCAAATTTGTATAACTAAGCTCAAACTCCATTAATTAATCAAGCTTAAAAATTGTTTGGGACGGTTATAATTTTTTATAAATATGATTGTAAAGATGTTGTGAAAAAAGTAACTTGCTTTAGGCTAAGTTTGGGACGGCTTCCTTACTGCTTCTTAAAGCAGATTTTTAGTCCAAAAATAAAAAACTTTTGTACTAAAAAGCTGCTTTAAGAAGCAATAAAAAAGTCGTCCCAAACGAAGCCTTAATGTTATTGTAGAAAGCACCTTTCTAGCACAAATTTTTTTTGAAAACAGTGGCCAAACAAAAAAATATGATTGAGATCAAAAAAGCAAAGCGATAAGAACGCAGTCTTAAGCTCAAGCCAGGTTTGGCTCGAGCTCAACTTGACTCGTTTACATCGTTACATATCATGCATAATGTTTTAATTTTACTTTTTAAAAACATTAACAAGGTTTTATAAAAAATATGTTCATTTTTTTTTATGCATTTTTGTTTTCAAATTCACAAGCGGATTCATGGAGAACAATGGGAAGTTCTTCATTGGAGATGTATCTCTGTGGTTCATCATTTTGATAGCTTTTAGAGATTATTCTTCATTACTTCCTTTTCCTTTTTTCTTCATCATTCTATATATTTTCTTTTATCTCTATTGAATAAGGTTATCAGTCAATTTATGATCATTTGATAATAATACATAAAAAAAATATAAGATAGAATATCAGCATTCAATTCTTTTAATTCAATTTCATTATAAGAATATAATGAATCATTCAAAGGAATAAATACTATTTTATGATCAATTTCATATAAAAATCTAAACATTTATATTTTAATAAATTAAAATTTAATTTATTAAACATCCATGAAAAATTAAAGGAAAAACAAGAATAACTCTTTAAAAGGATGCTAAACGTGAAAAGTTTTAAGAGTTTTGGCCTTAATATCAAATATAGGAGTTCCAAAATGGATTAACGGATTGGGGGACGGGTTCGAGTTCGACTCAAATTGACCCAACCTAAATCATGTCAACCTGAACTCAACCTGCTTAATAAATAAGTTAACAATGCGGAATGGCCAAAACCTAACTCGCTAGCAACCTAAATGACCCAAACCCAATCTGATAACCCATTTTCATGCAATAAAAATTTGTAACATGTTAAATAAATATTTTAGGGTAATTGATAAAAAAATAAGATCATTCCAACAAATTAAATTTAAGGGAAAAAAATTTAAAAAAATAATAATAATTTTGGGTTAAAATCGAGTTGGCGGATCAATTCGAACCAAACCCGTTTAATGAACCTGCAGAAATTACATACATGAACCCTACTCATTTATTAAACAGGTTCGAGTTGAGTTGATGAGTCAAATCACACCCCTAATCAAATATTGAATGGAGGAAGCCAAGAGGGAGGCCAATTGCTCATTCAAAGGATAATAAAATACATAAAAATAAATTAATTTTACAATTAAGTCATTAGATTACATACACTAGAGTGTACAAATATGAAAAGAAGATTTAGGTTTAGTTTGAGACAACTTTCTTATTGCTTTACAAAATAACTTTTTAGTACAAAATTTTATTGAATAAAAAATTTTTATACTAAAAAACGGCTTTACAAAATAGTAAAAAAAAAAATTTACCAAACTAAAATGCTGCTTTACAAGCGCCCAAGATGTAGGCTTCGTTTGGGATGACTTTCTTTCTACTTCTTAAAGCAGTTTTTTAGTATAACAATTTTAATTTTTATACTAAGAAGCAGTTTTAAGAAGCAAAAAAAAGTCAACCCAAACGAAGCCTAGTCTTAATGATTAAGCCTATGAGTGAACATTTACCTATTAGTGTCACTATAAATGTATCTATTGAAGAACACAAGCTATGACAACATATAACCATCAAAGACATGCTAAAACTTGCTAAATATTATAGCTTCCACACATATTATCCACTCTGAATTTGATTCCACTAACAAATTTAAATATAAAATTATAAAACATAAGATCACATAACATTCTAAATAATATTAGTGATAAATTTAAATATGACACCAAATTTTTAGAACATAATTACTAAATATTATAGCTCATGTAATAAATAAAAGTTAAGAAGATTAAATAGAAAAAATGTATATCAATACATTTTCAAAAATTATTAATATATTTAAAATATTATAAAAATATAATTTAATTATGCATTCATTATTCTTGAGATTTTTCTTCAATCTAGTAATTTAATTTACATTAAATAAAGGCTTCGTTTGGGAAGGCTTTCTTACTACTTCTTAAAGCGGCTTTCTAGTTCAAAAATTAAAATTTAATACTAAAAAGTTGCTTTAAGAAGCAGTAAGAAAACCGTCCCAAACGAAACGAAAATTAACACGCACATAACGAGTTATACAAACCTCAAGAGTTTGACTCGAATCTCTTCATGATTTAAGCACTTGACCTTATCCTCTAATAGCAAGCCTCCCAAAAAGCTTAGTGAAACCAAACTTTATCTTTATCATTGCCATGAAATAACCAAACTATAAATTTTGGAAAAGGAAAGACTTCACATGAAAATGCATACATGAAAAAAGCAGCTGAATGGACTTCAATTATTTAGGCTTCGTTTGAGACAACTTTCGTACTGCTTCGTAAAATCAATTTTTAGTATAAAATTTTCTAATTCTAAAAAATTATACTAAAAAACTGTTTTAAAAAGCAACAAAAAAAAACTATTCCAAACAAAGCCTTTGACTTCATTTGGAATTGACTTTTATATTGCTTCTTAAAGAAATTTGGTTATACAAAAATTTTAATTTTTGTTCTAGAAAATTCAGCAAAGAAATTCGCCCCAAACAAAACCTTAGACTTCGGCTTCGTTTGGGACGGCTTTTTTAACGGAATTTTAGTACAAAATTTTTTATTTTTGTACTAAAACTCCGTTTTAGAAAGCAATAAAAAAGTCGTCCCAAACGAAACCTTCATTTGGGATGACTTTCTTGTTACTTTCTAAAATAACTTTTTAATACAAAAATTTACAAAAGCAATGAAAAAATAATGACAAAGGGCAATCCCAAATGAAAACCTTATCCAAGCAAACAAACCCAAAGTAACGAAAAAACAACATAAGCCAGACATTATATCAATTCAAAATATTAAAATATAGTTCATCAACAAAAAATACAAGCTCATTTGTTCTAAAGAGGGCTAGCCCTATTAATTTATAGGGGGAAAATTACCCCTATTTAAATCAAATCCATCTATCAAATTGTTCTTAAAAACCTATTAAATTACAAAAACAAGTTCATCATTTGCAGAATTTACATTTAAGCCACAAAATTCTTATGAATTGTCATAATACCTAACTCCTAATCTTTGATATTTTCCAATATAATACTTCAACATCTCAATAAAAAGATGAGTTTTGCTTTAAGAAGTTCATATTAATCATATTTTAATATGATTTAAATATTTAGGTATTATACAAATAATTATCAAAATTAATATATTAACTATGTAAACATATAAGAATTTTATGGTGGGTATGTAAATCCCCCTAATTATTTTTTGCCACATTTTCTCAAAAGAACTACTTGAAACTTGAAAATTACATGCAATTCAGAAAATTTTATTTTTAACAGAAGATACCTAACCAGAGCAGAAAGTAGAACAACTCATGCACGATTATCTTCCTTGTTGGAAGAAATGGGACTGGTAGCCATTCTGCTCTGTTCTGCCTTCTTTTGAGCCCTGATGAGAGCGCGTCTGGCACGAGGACGCATCTCCCGAACCTGTCGAGGGGGCATCTCATAAGGCTCTAAAGGCCGGTCTCCAAATGGGTGCTCGCCCCCCGCGAAAATCCTCAGCTTTCGATCTCGGTCCTACAGAGAATTTAAGATTTTGATCAATAAATAACCTTTCGTTGGGGACAACTTTCTCAAACAGCTTTCTAGTATAAAAATTTCTAATTCAAAAAATTTTTATACTAAAAAACTGCTTTAGAAAGCAGCAAGAAAGCTGTCCCAAACAAAGCCTCAGAAAAACTCGAATTTCTGATGAGAAATATGATTAGATGCAATGACACTCAGTGAATGATATGGTGGTGATCCATAGTTCCACAAGACCACTTATAATGTTTCCCACAAGGTTTGCAAAAAAACCACCAAACGAATTTTATTACATAGAGCTCCTATTTGGGATAATTTCCAAGATTTCTAATATATTAATAATCATGTGCAAAGAACAAATTACTACTTGTATGCAAAAGTTTAAATTATGTAAAAGAGAAAATTGCAAATTTATAACCCAAGCGATTATCAAGTAGCAGTAAACAACAAAAGATATGTATATTAATATGCAAACAATAAATCAACTAATTTTGCCAGATTTAGGAATTCCACAATAAAAAGTCCCATTTGCAAGCCTATTCAATCAGCCCAGCTTCAGCTTTTAAAACTAAGGCTTTGTTGATAACTTTTGGTTACAGGTTTTTTGCTGCTTTCAAATAAGGTACTAAAAATTTACTTTAGAAAGCAGTATGAAAACTATCCCAACTAAAATCTAAGAGGGAAAAAAAATCCTGCGTCGAATCCCATTGCTACAGTATCGCAGACCTGCTATTCGGCGCTGCTTCAGACACACAACAGTCGCCCATCTCGCTCGAGTCGCGCCTACAGTGTATCGTTAAATACCAGGCGAACGAAGCCTTGGGTGCCTGACTTCAAACTCTCCATCTCACGCATAAGAGCTCTCTCATCCCTCTCTTCTGCTTCGACTCCACAACCGATCACCCTCTTCCATATCCCAATCTCTCTCTACACCATTCGCAAGACAGTCCACAGAGAGAGAGAGAGAGAGAGAGAGAGAGAGAGAGAGAGAGGTAGAGCCTTCTCCATACCTAGCCGAAGGCCTTCCTCCCGCCGAGCTTTCCCAGGTTCCGACCTCCCATTGTCGCCTTCCTCGACGAAATCCTCGTCCCGACCTCTCTACACCAGCCGCAAGACCCCCGTCGCCTTGTCTTCTGAATCCCAAGCCAAGCCGCCTATAGCCTCCAATCTCCCTCTAGTTCAAAGCCGCAACTCCTCAAACCCAAACACCAACCCGACGTGCTTCCTCCATCCGACACTGCCTCTACCTCCTGTCGCTCCATCTAGCCGATCCAAACCCACCCGAGTCCCTAGGGTAATTAGTTTAGGTTTATATTAATAACATTTGTTAATATTTAATAATATTATTAGTATTATTATAAATGTATGAATATATGTATATTTATATATCATATGTTATAATATATATATATATATATATATATATATATATATATATATATATATATATACACACACACACACGTGTGTGTTTGTGAGAAGATAGACAAAAAAAGAGTCAAAAAGAAAGGAGAAGAAAGAAAAAAAAAGGAGAAGAAAAAGAGAAAATATAAAGAAAGATAAAAAAAGAAGAGGTTTTGTGTATTTTTATTTTCGCCACCGACCTTCGCAAATGTATAAAATTTTCAAACTCAAATCTCATCCTCGGCGTTTGTGTCGAGCCGGCAAACCTTCCATATATGCTTTTCTCTAGCGTGGTGGGAAGGGAACCCGGAGCGCACCTACGGCAAGGCAGGTAAGCCCGATACACACTTTTCTTAGCGTGGCTGGGACAACTCTTAAGTACTCATATGTGGCTCTGTACCTGCAGGGAAACAACTGCTTTTCTTGTAACAGGTACCGATGACCCATACACGACTTTCTTTGGCGCGGTGGGATTAAAGATTTCACGGCCGCAGTATCCTCGTCTAAAAGCATCTACCGTACGCGCTTTTCTCTAGTGTGATGGGAGGCTCAGTTTTCCGTAGTTTTCCCCAAAATGGAGGAGATATCAGGAGATTACTGAAATTTCGGGTGAACATATGGCTGAACTCAGGCTTGATTGAACTCAAAGGATAAAAAGACTCGAACTCAAACTTGTGAACCTTTGAGCTTGAATGAGCATGAACTACAAGGACTTATATTTGAACACAAATCGAATGATTAAACAATACTTGAACTTAAATAAAATAAGTTCGAACTTGAACTGGATTTGAATATCAAGTGAACATAACTTGAACTTCAACTGAATTTAAACAAGGACTTAGAGAAGTTGACAGCGGATTTGTGGACTTGATTTGGACTCAAGCAATACTCAAATTGAACTTGAATGTGAAATGAGCTACAATGACTTTGAATTCAAACTTGGATTAGAGTTTGAACTTGACAAAGAACTCAAACTTGAATAATATGCAAGAGAATTTGATTTGAACAAATAGATCTTGTGAACTCAAGTTCTAACGAGCATGGTGAACTTGAACTAGACATAAGAGCTCGAACTAAACAAGGCGGCAGGGGACTTGATGAACTATTAAAAAAAAAAGGGGGACTTGATGAACTATTAAAAAAAAAGGGGGACTTGATGAACTACAATGAATCTAGCCTGAACTTGAACAAAGTGCAAGCAAATTTAAATGAACAAACTTAAATACAACCGAATGTGATCATTTGAATATGTAAATAAACTTGTGCTACTAGGAATTGAATTCAACCTTGGAGCCATGAGCACAAGATCAAAGTGAAGTTATAAAAAATCATGATCATTCAAATACCTCCAAATGAATATTGTGCAAGTCAAATAAAGATGGTGATGATCAATGCACATATCATTCATAGGGATAAATATACTACCCTCCTACAAATGAAAGAAGTTAATACACAGAACAGTGGGTTTTCAAGCAAGTTTCAACATGAATACTTCTAGGTTTGTTATTCGTGTTGCAGATCATTCTCAAAGACTACTAAGAACTTGTCTTCAAACATGAATTTTGATTGCAAGGATATGAATGTAACAACAAGTCAATATTTATATACAAACAAGAAAATGGAATCTTGCAAATAATGAAGATTGAAAAGCATATGTAGTTTGATTGGGAGCACATGATGGTGAGCAAATTCACCATGCCAGCTAAAAGCTACTTCTAAAAGTAAATAGTGAGAGACTCATGAAATAAACAAGCATGAGGAATGCAATAACATCTTCCTAGGCAGTGTCATTATGCAAATGAGCAAGGGAAAATAAACTTTCAATGCGTATGAATAGTGGACAATGAACATTAAATTAGCTCGCATTCTTTAATCCACCAAGTTGCAAATGATTTATAGACACTACGAAGGAGGGATTCTCTACGAACACATCAACATGTTTATGAGTAGAAGGTAGAGATGTGTGACAAAGGCAACGACACTCCAATCAGTATGCTCATAATCAAAAATATGAAGCTTCCAGTAAACATTAGATACCCTATTGCCTATCGAAATGCAAATGCCAGTGAACAATGCGAGAAAATGCACCTATCTCCTACAAGCAGGGGGGGATTCCACATGTGTTGAACTGAAGGAAACGACGTCTTTGAATAATTCAAGAAGAATGCAGCTTTCATGCAGTTAATACTATTCAGTCGTAGGCAAAGACACTAATCTGCCACGGACAAAGATAGAAGATGCACAACAAATTTAAGCACCCACTGATCGTTGCAGTAGATTTGTTGTATAAACAACAAGTTGTTTACAAGCAAGGGTAGATAATATGCAACAAATACAAATATCTACGAATCATCGTAAAAGATCCATCGTGCACTCGACATGTCGTCTACAAGGCAAGTACAAAAGAGAAACACAGAAAATATAAGCTCCTACAAGCTACCGTAGGATACCTATTACACACGCAGAGTGTTGTTTACAAGTGAATACAAAAGAGTTGTAACAAATATCAGCATATACAAGCTAAAGCAGGAGATTAGTTAGTACACTATAATCTACCCTCATAAATCATACAGGTAGTGCACGACAATCTACATGTATAAAGCAGCAAACAATTCTAATCAGAAGTTGCTACAAAATGCCATCGGATCTGCAACACTCATACGAGCAGACAGAAGACATCCACAAGACTACAATACCACGCAACCAGATCCGCAACATTTATGCAAGCGGACATAAGACGTTTACAAATATTCTAAGAATGCCCCTACGCATGCACCGTAGTTTGTATACACATAGGTACACAAAGGGGTAAGTGTAATCATACACCCGCATGGGCCCCGGCGAGCATGTTGTGGAAACACACGTGACGTCTAGGGATGCTACGCATGCCAATAAATTTGAACTCGATCCTCCTAAGCAAGTAGGAGTCGACAAGGTTTAATAAATAATTATAAAATGCCCCCAAACACCCAGATGGGCCCAGGCGAGCGTGGTGTAGGAACACACGTGACGTCTAGGGATGCTGCGCGGGTCAAAAAATTTGAACCCGATCTTCCTAAGCGGGTAAATAGGAGTAGACAATGTTTAATAAATAATTATAAAATGCCCCCAAATACCCGCATGGACCCCGACGAGCGTGTTGTAGGAACACACGTGACGTCTAAAGATGCTGCGCGGGTTAATAAATTTGAACATAATCCTCCTAAGCAGGTAGATAGGAGTCGACAAGATTCAACAGATAATTATAAAATACCCCCAAACACCCACATGGGCCCCGTCAAGCGTGTTATATGAACATATGTGACGTCTAGGAATGTTATGATGGTCAATAAGTAAATTCAAGTTCAAACTCAATCCTTCTATGCGGATCAATAGGAGTCGATAGGGTTCAAACCATCAAAAAAATATACAGTTACGGCAACCGATATACTTGTTTTAATACATTCATATTAGTCCTTCAAGGCCTATAACAATGAGAATTCACTAATAAAGGCATAAAGCTTACGAAACCCGATCCCCTATCGACAAGTTGATAGGATCGACAATGTTCAAGCTTTAAATGGAAATAACACCAAACACCCCGATGATGGCCGTGTTGAATGCAAATCTCAACCGGAGGGATCTATTCTAAATATTTCAAATGCCACCCAAATATCCGAAAATCCAAAACCCCCAGAAAATTCCAAGACCAAGATGTTTAAAATTGAAAATCAAACAATTAAACATTTAAAGCAAACATTCATCCATCCTCCGTAATAGTTTACCGAGATGAACAAATTAAAATTTATTTTAGCTCACAAAGAGCTAATGACTAGTCGAAAATAACACTAGAATCCATTCTCAAACAATCTCCTGGCAGTAAGGATGTGGTACATGTCCTCTAACCGACGATTTTTCTACCAAATGGCACTGCAGGATAAACGGTTATGACCCGGGGCCTTTTGAACCGAGTGGTTTTACGGTCAAATGGCACCACAGATAGAGGTTATGGCCAGAGTCAATACGTTCCTTAGTGACATCAAATCCTTGAGATATGAATCAATAAGATATAATCGATAGGGCACAAAGCCCTCTGTGAGCTAAGATAGATTCAAATTTGTCCCTGTAGACAAACATCCAACCCAGATTTACAAGGTCCCCTTGGACGAAGCAACCCATGGCTGCCGACAATGATCCTTCTGTCAGGTTAGGTCAACTACCTCTAACTAAATAGACTAGGGACCACAATGGACCGGGACGACGGAACCATGGGATCTTGATCGGGTCTATCATTCATTCCCCCACCATCCGTTTTAAGTGCATAATGGTGAAATTTCTAATTTTAAATATAAAACCTTCAAACTTCCAATTCTCAAACCCATGTTGCTACTATATGCCAGATAATATGTATATCTACGTATCTGATTGACGACTAGCCTTAATCGAAAGTTCTCTTGTTATCGGGAGGGGTAATTAACTATAGGGATTGCACCTATAGGAAACCAGAACTCAGATCATAAAATCCTCACAAAATGAGGGTGAAAACTCTGGGTAGTGACTTATCTACAAACCCAAATGCCTTCCAAAATTTACCCCATAATTTATTTCGTTAAAACTCCCCCAAAAAGAAAATCAATCATCGGGCGGAGGCCGGGGCCAAATTTTCGAAGCCCACACTTACAAGAGTAGCACTAGACATTATTGGTGAACTATACAATTAATTATCAACTACAATTCCTTGTATGTACTAATTTCAGTCAAATATGAGGAGTTTTAATGAATAGTATAAGAAGAGCCTAATGCTGTTTTAAACGATACAAATATGCCCATTTAACGTAAAATATTCACGTTGTGATTATGCTTGCTCTAAAGCCATGTAATATGCCCATTTAAAGTAAAATATTCACGTTGTGATTATGCTTGCTCTAAAGCCATGTACTGCTGCTGTTCGTTGTCTGTCTTAGGCTTCATTGGGACGGCTTTCTTATTGCTTCTTAAAGCAGCTTTCTAATATAAAATTTATACTAGAAAGCTGCTTTAAGAAGCGATAAGAAAGTCGTCCCAAACTAAGCCTAGGACGGCTTTCTTACTGCTTCTTAAAATAGCTTTCTAATATAAAAATTAAAATTTTTATAAAACAAGCTGCTTTAAGAAGCAATAAAAAGCCGTCCCTAAAGGAAGCCTTAATGTTAGTCCACTATGACAGTACTAGGGAATTATACTATAAAAATAACTTGGAATGTGAAAGAAGTCACTTATACCTAAAGTTGAAGGTGACAAAAAAAATAGTTAAGATAAATGTATCACAAAATTAGGAAGATTAGATTGATAAACGATTATATGGCAGAACTGTGGTAGTAGTACTTTCTAAAGAAAATAAACAAATATAATTTTGTGATTTGAGGACCAAGAAGATGGATAGATAAAAATAATATGCAATGATCAAAGAGAAGAGAGAGACCAAATATAATTATGGTTAGATGTTGTACTTAAATTTGGGCAAAATAAAATTAGTGACTCATGCAACAGTCAACATAAATAAATGGCGAACGTGAATTCAAATCTATAGGTAGAAGTTGTGCAAAATAGAGTAAGCAACTCAAGCAATAGTCAACAAACAAAAAAAATGGAGAATACATTATCTTAGTTGAAATTACATAAACAAATAGATTGTTCAGTATATAAATTGGCATATTAAAAGATTTAAGGCACTCACATCACGTAATTTATTTCGAGGGAGCATGCGTAGGACAGCCTTGCGAATCACTTCTGTTGGGTCCTTCACCATCTGGTCTTTTAAGCTTCTTTCCTTAAGGTGGCCAACATACCTGGAAAATTGATGATGAAATCAATCAGAAGCACTTGAGGGACAATAAATCTAGTTGAAATCATAGTCCAGTCCAAGGGAAAAGCAATGGTAATTACCCAGTGTGCCATCGATAAAATTTATTTGTTAATTTTCTTCCAGTCACACAAATATCTTTTGCATTAAGCACAACGCACATGTCTCCATCCTCACGATATGGTGTATATGTTGGTTTATCCTTCCCTTGGACAACAGTTGCTATTTGAGATGCCAATCTTCCAAGGACCTAGTCATGGTGGAACACTGATTGTCATAGCTTTCGAGAAATTAGATTATATAAAGCAGCTTCTAAAATCAAAACAGAAAGGTGCACTTTTGTGGAAAATGAGAGAATGCAAAACAACCTGCCCTTTTGCATCAAAAACCCGCCATCTTAGGCCCTCTAAATTGATCCTCCGTAGTCCAGAAAGTGCTTTCTGTAAAACATGTTAGGAAGCTGACATTACCGCCACATTATGAAGAAAATACTGAAAAAAGCTTTTGAAAGTAAGAAAAACCACCATTATGTAAAAGTGAAGATGAAAGACAACTTGAAGTCTATACTTGTGCAACATCAAAAAGAGAGAGAGCAATAATGATCTCAAGATGGAGAGAAATCCTTCCAATAGAGTTGTGAGAAATCTAAACCCTCTGAAAGCATTCATGAACTCTATGCCACACCCCACGATGACCCGTCTAGGTCAACACGGGGCGAGTAGGAAAATACAACTATGCCTTGCCTATTATAACTTTTAATTTATAGAAAATTTAAAATATTGATCATTCCACTGAGCACAACATAACATTTTCTAGCACGGAAGTAAAGCTTGTCGCTAATCATCAATACATCTACAGAGCACTAAACAATTTCAAGAATATATCTATCATCAAAATTCATATAAATTATAAATGGGCATACATGTCAAAGCTCTATCGTACAACAAAATTGTATAGAAAAAACTACACCCAAAACACCAAAAACCTATTGTCACACCCCGCACTGCCCCCTTTCAAACAAGGCAAACAAGGCAGATAACTTAGAAACATCATGTCATAATTACAAAGCAGCTAAACACCCAAAAATATGTTCATAAAAATAATTCACATACCTCTGCTCAGGAATCATTTCATAATAAAAAAAACAAAACATAGGTTTTAAATTATCCGGATTCTAGTCAGCTTTCATATCTTTATCCTTGCTCTTTCCTGTAACAACAGCTAGAATAAAATTTTGATGAGCTATGAGGCTCAGAAAGATATTCAATTCTAATACAATATTCAAATCTATGAAACACAATACTTACCTGTGTATCAACAAGAGGAAATAAGAATCGCATGTACTCATTTAAAAGGAAATATGCTAGAATGGAATCGTTTAACAAATAAAAATAATATCGCATGTAAGAATTATATTCATCTGAATCAACCATTCGAGTATGTCTCATAAAGTCAATATCATTACCACATATCACATATTGCCAACATCATCAATCATGAGTAAATCATAACTCACAATATGTAGATCGCAACAGAAGTGATTCGCACCTCAGATCGCAACAGAAGTGCGTACCTAAATGCATTCAATGAGTAAATCATAACTCACAATATGTAATCATCCTTAAAAAAATTTATTTATCAAATAACTTCCTTTTTTATAGCCTTAGAAATTTTCATGTCCATATGGTTAGGTACGCACCTGAGGTCGCACAGTCTCTATTGCCGTAGACTTTATATTATAGCCCGTAGGCTCCTGAGGTCGCACTACCTCTATCGGCCGTAGACTTCATATCATAGATGGTAGGCTCCTGAGGTCACACTGACTCTATCGCCCGTAGGCTTTATATCATAGCTCATAGGCTTCATATCATACCAAGGTCTCACTGCCTATACTGGGTTACACTACCCATTAGGGTCGCATTGCCCCCTTCACCTACCACTTAATATGACAATTCTCAAGCTTTTCTCATCCTTGCATTTTCCCTTCCAAGTTGTGTGACAATTGCCTATATATATATAGAAACATGCATGTGCTGGCAATTTAACATGGAAGTCAAGCATATCAACATATAGACAGGTATGATTGTATGAATCCTATATTATGACTCATCATATAATAGATGATAGAATTATACATATGAGCATCATATAATAAAATAATTGATTTATATGTGAAATGGTTGCATGTATTCTCAATCAACTTTCATATTATACTAAAAATGTATATCTTACCTCCTCGACATGCAGACTCACAAATTCAAACACCTCATGCCTCCCTTCATGTGTAAGGTACCTTCATCAACTCAAATTATTAATTAAAAACCCTCACATCTATTATTAGACTCATACAATTATTCAATTCCCAATCAACATACCTTCCAAATTTTTACATCGCATATATGTCTATCGATACCCATTCCCGTTGCACTTTGATCATCCTAGTCATCCACTAAGCAATGTTAATTAGAATCATTACATACACAAATCCTATAAATTACCTAGAGGCATTAAAGAAATTTCTTACCTTCAAGCACCAACTAACTTTGCTTACCTTTTCTCTATTCCTCTTCTCTTCCTTCCCTGATTTCCTCTTCCTCCTTAATTTCTTCTCCCTACTTCCTTGATTTATTCTCCCTACTTTCCCGGCTTCCAAATTCCACCCTTACCAAACAGCTTCACTCCCCATTTTAACCGACCAACCCAACACCTGCACTCAACCAAGCCCACGACCTATGATGCACGGACACGGACACGACACGACATGGACACGGGACACGCTTTTTTTGAAAATATAGGACACGGGTACGGCGCGGACACGGCAATACATTTTTTTATATAGTATACATATATATACATATATATATACATATATATACATATATATATATACATATATATACATATATATATACATATATATACATATATATATATATATATATATAAATGAATATTAAAAATGACAAACAATAATAAATGAATGACATGATAACTTGTCTAGCTTATAATATAAAATATTTAGTACAAAATATCTAGTACAACCACAAAAATATAAGCAAATAATCACTTACTATAACATCAAGCATTCAAGCTTCAACTACTATGATTAGCTTTAGAGGTTTGTTTTTGGCCTTCAATATCATCATCATTGAATATCACTGCTTTTAACTCTGGTTCAACAAGAGAAAGATTTGTAATTTTGCAAAAAGAGAGGAGATGAAAATACCTTCACTGTCAAAGAGAAATGAAAATGAGAATATTCGATGAATGGGTATTAAATGCAGACGTTGATTTGGTGTTGTGGATAGGAAATAAGAAATTTAGTTTAAATCTCGCCAAATATAAGAAATTGTATTTTTAAAAAAATTATAAAATATTAAAGATATGCGTGTCCAATTTGTTTTTAATATTTTTTTTAATCGGACAAGTTTTCGGCATGTCTGACACATGTCGGACGAGTGTCATGTCGGACACGGTGTCGGACACTGCACGCCTCTTTGAGAAGAAGTGTCGGTGCATCATAGCCCACCGCCCAAGCACCTTACCTCATTCAGCCAACTCCACAACCATCTGCAGCTTCCACTTTGGCCATTACCAGCTACATATTTCGATTTGGTCTCCCCTCATCTGCTCCAACATAAAATTGAAGACTTATCTCATTAGCATGACTCGGCTTAAGCAAAATTTAAATTAAAGGGGTTGAGTTAGGATCTTCTACGAATTGCCCTTCTACCAAAACATTGCATGTAAGCCATCTATCCCACTATCTACCCTTAGCTACAGTAAAAATCAAATTTGTATAGTAAAATCATTTTATATGGAAAAAATTTGTATTTTTACATGAAAATTTTGGGTATTCCGCCTACCCCCTTAATTGGATTCTACTTTATCAACTCCTTTACCAAAAATAATACTTAGCATAACATGACATACATAAAACTCAGTAAGATAAACAATTTCAAGGCAAGAAATAATTAACATAATCAAATTTCTTATGCTTATATAATATATCTAAGCACATTTGCTACCTAAAGTACAACAACAACATCAAACATTTATTCCACTGTGGGGTCGGCTACATGAATCCTTTTTCTCCATTGTGCTATATTAAAAGTTAAATTCTCATTTAAATCTAATAAAGAAATGTCATTTCTAATATTTTCTAACCAAGACTTTTTAGGTCTACCTCTACTTTTTTTAACATAAGTCAAATCTAATACATCTACTTTCCAAACTAGGTCATCAGAAGGCTGCCGTTTTATGTGACCAAACCATATAAGGCGACTCTCTCTAATCTTATCTTCCACTGGAGCTGCTCCAACCTTTTGACGTATATGCTCATTTCGTATCTTGACTCTTAGAGTAAAGCCACTCATCCACCTGAGCATCCTCATCTCTGCAACACTTAACTTAATATTATACTTCTCTTTTAATGTCAAACATTTTGCACCATAAAGCTACTCCCAAATCTCTAGAAGCCATTAGAGCCCAAAAACCTAAATCTAAGATATCTCATATTTCAGCCAAATTCATAATGCCCTAACCCTGGGAAAACAAACTATTTAATGCATACAATTCAAAAGGAAATCTCTAAATAGTCCCTACATTCAAATTTCCCTCCTAATCTTCTCCTAAAATCTTCTTAATTAGCTCCTCTAAACTGGGAGGCTTGATCGTCGTGTACAGGAGGCGAAGACTTCCGCCTCTATTTGCTTGGGCCGGTCCCGTATAAACTGGTCCAATGGACTAGTATAACACATTAATCCTTTACTAGCAAAAGCGGCCACCATACAACAAACGCAAGTACCTACGAGCTGATGAAGAAGACTTGTCATGCACACAACGTACTATTTACAAGCAAAATGCGGATGATATGTAATACATGCAAACACATATGAGTTGTCATAGAAAATCTGTCACATGCATAATGAGCCATCTACAAACAAGCACAAGAGTTGTAAATGCAAATGCTTGTTAGCAATGTTAAAAGATCTATTCCCGGTAACTTGCCTAGATGCTGCGGTAGAAGGCCCGTAATGTATACAGCGGTTCTGTTTACAAGCAATGACAGTGTACACTTTGTAAATATAATGGATCCCCTGCAAGCTAAGCTGGTGACTTCTGGATATCCACTGACAACTTATAAACGTATTCAACAAAGCTTGCAGTGGCATCTCGCCTGCAAGAAATAATGGGCGACCCGTAGCACAATGCTGCAACTCGTCCACAAGAAAAATACACATTGAATGAAGTCCATCTGCATGTAATAGCGGGTGACTTTTGAACGTGTGCTAACAACGCACTTCTCGCGGACAAATTCAACAAAATTCGCAAACACTACGATTCACCTGTAAGCAAAAGCAAGGAATCAGTAGTAAAAACTACAGGCCACTGATAAATTGAGGCCGTAAATTTACGATGTTAGGTCCTCGTGCTAGATAAATCAATTTACCTGCAAAAGATAGATGGAAGGACCTGATGCATCATGCAACATGCAGGCAAAAGTACACCAACATAGGTTGAATATTGAAGAAGGTGACAATATGCAGAAGATCAAATGAGTCAAACTGCATTATCAATGCATTGCATATGAAATTCAAAGTACTACAGTGTCACACCAACGGATCTGCAACATGTATATAAGCGAACAAAAGGCGTTTACAAATTCTTAAATGAAACCCAACACTATATCTGTAATATACAAAGGCATCATGCAAAATACATGCAAAATGCATTTTGCATATACAAGAGTACAACACAATCATATCATGACTACATGTAGTTAGGAATGAGTATACGTGTTACATGCATCCTCGCCTAATACATGAACGCATCAGATGCATATACATTGCTGCATGCAAAGTGCACATTGTAATGCGTAACATGCATCCTATATGCATATTGTACGCTATTACATTAAGCTATTGCGCAACATGCAAAATATCATGCAAGAATGATTAAACAACATGCAAATGCAAAATACATCACATATGCATATTATGCAAATACATTATACCTCACGCTAGCGCGTTAATTCGCCACATCATATATCAAGCATCATGCAAAAATGAAAATATATATGCTAACATGCATGCATATAAATAAACAAGTACATTCACGAATATGTTAACATGCAAATATGTCGTGTGTACCCGTTATATTGTAAACATGCGACCACTACACAAACACATCTTGCAAAATGCATTCAAACCCATATACCAGCATAGGACCTGACGAGCGTGTTGTCTGCATACACGTGACGTCTGAGGATGCTACGTGAGACAAGACATGAACTCAAATTCGAGCCCGATTGTTCTATGTGGATAAATAGGAGTTGACATGGATTAAACCGTTAAACAAATATACGGCCGCGACATCGACCAAGATATTTGTTTTATACGTTCACATTAGGCCTTCAAAGCCTACAGCAAAAAAAAATCATTTTCAAAGGCACAAAGTTCACAACGGACCCGATCCTCTGTCGACAAGTGGACAGGGTCAACAATATCCAACCAACAAGATGAAATTGCCCATAAGTACTCTAATGATGGTCGTGTTGACAGAAAAACTCATCTAGAGGGGACCTCAAATATTTAAAAATGCCTCCCAAAAATCCCAAACGCCCGTGAAAATTCAAAATCCCAAAATATCAAACTTAAAATATTTAAAATTGAAATTAACCATCAAACACTTAGAGCAAAATCCATCCACCCTCCGAAACAGTTTGTCGAGATGGACAAATTTGAAAATTACATCAGCTCACAAAGAGTCAATATCTAGTCGAGAATATCACTAAGAATCATTCTCAAACAGTCTCTTATCAGTAAGGACGTGACACGTGTCAAAGGCAAACAGTTATGATCGGGACGCTATGAATCGGGTGGTTTTGCCACCAAATGACACCATAGGCAAACAGTTATGATCGGGACCCTCTGAATCAAGTGATTTGTCGCCAAATAACACAACTAAATTATAGTCATTATTAGAGCCCGCATGTTCCCCAATGGATTCAAATTCTTGAGATATCAATATAATATAATCGATAGGGCACAAAGCTCTCTTTTACCTAAGGTGGATTCAGATTTGTCCTCTTAGACAAATACTGACCCCAGGTCTACAAGGTACCCTTGAAAAAAGCAACGCATGGCTGCCGACAAGGATCTTTCTATCATGTTGGGTCGATTACCTCCTCTAACTAAGCAGACCAGGGATCATGATGACCTAGGACGACAGAACTATGGGATTCTTGATCGGGTCCATCATTTATTCTTCCACCATCCGCTTTAAGTGCAAGGTGGTGAAATTTTCAATTTTAAATATCAATTCTCAGAAAGCTAACTACATGATGCTACTATACACCAGATTTCACGTATCGCTATGTATCTGTTTCACAACTAGCCTTAATCGAAAGTTCTCTCTCGCAACTGGGAGGAGTAATTAACTATAGGGGCTTGCGCCTATAGAAAACCTAAACTCAGATCTAGAGTCCTCACAAAATGAGGGCGAAATCTTTAGGTAGTGTCTTATTTCAAACCCAATATGTCTTCTGAAAATTTGCTCCAGAACCTACTTGTTAAAACTCTTCTTGATGACTCGAAAAAGAAGAAAGGTCCTCGGAGAGGCCAGGGAGCAAATTTTTGGAGTCCAATTGGGGTGTAAGTGAGCCGAGCCGACACGCGAGCTGGCTCGAGCTCGACTCGTTTACGTGCTTGCAAATCGAGCTTATCAAACTCACGAGTCGAGCTCAAACTCGAGCTCGTTTAGTAAATGAGCTCGAGTACTAAACGAGCTCGAGTTCGAGCTTGATAAGGCTCGACTTTTGATCTTGCGAGTTAGCTCGAATAATTATTAATATTTTTAAATAACTTTATTTTATTTATTAAATTTAAATATTTTAAAAAATTAATAATAAATTCTAAATATATTTATTAAATTTATATATTTTTAAATCTCACCTAAATTTTAAAAATCCAGTAGATAAACATATTTATTAAATTTATATATTTTTTAATCTCACTTAAATTTTAAAAATCCAACCGAGATCGCGAGCCAAGCTCGATAAGGCCACAACTCGACTCGACTCGACTCAACTCGTTTATACGGTATAAATTATACCCCTAAAGCCCACACTTATTCAATTTTAGATCTACTCAAACAAAATCCTTTAGACTCTAAGGTTGACCTCCATAATTCAAGTTAACCTTCAACTCCCTCTCTAATCTTATCAACAAGAAGAATATCATCAGGAAAAAATATACACCAGGGTACAACCTCTTACAAATGTCTAGTGAGAATATCCATGGCTATAGCAAAAAAATATGTGCTTAAGGTTGATCCTTAATGTAATCCAACTGAAATAGGAAAATATAACAGCTCCTCATGCATATCCCTAATGACTTGAATAAGCATTATTAACCCATTTCTTTTCTAGAACTCTCCATAGCACTTCTCTTGGAACTTTATCATATGATTTCTCTAAATCAATAAATATTATATGTAGATCCTCCTTATTCTCTCTATACTTCTCCATTAAACCTCTCAATAAATGTATAGCTTCCATAGTAGATCTATCCAACATGAATCCAAATTGATTTTGAAAAACATTAATATCACCCAAATTGATTTTGAAAAACATTAATATCACGCCGGAACCTATGCTCCATAACTCTCTCCCATAGTTTTAAAATAGCCAAAGGAGATTAAAGTGGAATAGAAGATAATTCATATCATCTCAAGTTTTGATTTTTGATTAAATCAAATAAAAATTCTGAAACCTCACAAGAGAAAATAGGCTAATGATTGATCAAAACAGCAGTGCATCATGAAAAAATCTCAAACAAAAAAATAACAAGAATTATGCAAGAAACAACATTCTAAAAAACAAATTTCATAGGATCGTTTCCATGCAATTCATATTGTTAAGTCAGCAAATTACCTTCATATTGCCACTGAACATCTGAGTTGCAGCTGCCATTGGTCCACCCTCCTCCCCTTAATGTGAAAAACGTTATTCCTGTGGATAAAAAACAAATTTGGATCAGAACTTAAGAAAATAGTGTTTTAGATTATGGGCGGAAGACTCCAGTTGGTGCTACTACTCCATGAATTAGGCAAAGTGAAACAAGACCAGCAAAGAGAGGACAAAAAAGAATGTCCAAAGTACGAATTTTAGCATCCAAAGTCTGAAATTTTAAGCAATCTTATCGATTATCAAAATATTGAACTTCCAACTGAAAGAATGAATAATTGATTTTAGCGTCACTTGAAAGTTCAGTGATAGGGAGGGAAATAAAAGCACAAGTAAAAAGGATGTAGGGGTTTGGATATTTGCTGTTGCAATCACATCGCCACTATTCATTGAAGAAGCTCAATGGATGGATAAAGGACAAGGTTTATGAGTGTTTTTAGGTTGTGCCTTATTGAGATTTAGTGTTAGTGATCGGTTGTTTGTCAAAAGCAGTAAGAGATGTCAACATTATCTAGATACTGTTTAGTACTACAGTATCTGAAGAGAACCATACAACTGTAGAATCTCCAACGTAGTTAAGTTGTTTTTAAACTATATGCTTTTTTTAACATAAGTAGCTCAAGAAAAATTCAGACCATAAAAAGATGACAGGGTTCAAAGCATGATCCTTGTAAAATACTTATTTGTTTGTTTTTATGTAATCATGTCATATTACTTTTAGAATGCTAAGAAATTTTATTTGAGAAATACAAGTAATACTTAATGATGGGGACATCAGTTGGAAAGTCTACCGTCGACGTGGCCGTAGATCTACGGCTACGATTTACCCGATGTATTTTTTATTTTAGTATGATCATTTTATTTTGATGTATTTTTATTTCTGCACTTTTCCCTTTTTACCCTTACTTGAGGGATTGAGTCTTGTAGCCCCTCGAGGGTATTTTAGTCTTTTATGTTGTGTCTTTGTAGTAGGCTATTTATAGCCCTTTTCTTGTACTTGTGATGGTTAATGAATGAATGATAAAGAATTTTCGGCATTTTCTTCTTCTTGGAGCTTTTGTTATGGCTTGAGAGAGAGAGAGTTTGAGAGCTTGGTGGAGCCTAGGAGAGGCCACCCGTCGTACCCAACAGCCACCCCCGGTGGCTCTTGGTTTCTCCTCCCTTTTCCCTACCTTCTTGTGCTTACACCGCCGGCCAACTTCCCCTCCTCACCCGAGCCCGCACCCCTGTCAAATCCCCGCCTCCATTGCCCCACCCGAACCCCACCTGGGTTTCTCCTACCATCCACGGCTTCCTCAAAACCACCGGCCAACTCCCATTGAGCCGCCGACTCTTCCTTGCCGCCGACCACCTCACCCCTCATCCCCACTTTTATTTGTTTCCTATTTTGGTTTTATATATTTTGGAATACATTTTGAATTCAAACTTCAAATATTTGAAATTCAAAATATTTCCTAATATTCTAATCCTATTTTAGGAAAGTCATTTATTGGGCTCCTATTTGAATTTTGATTAAGAGAGGAATAAATCAATTCTTCCCAATCTTAAGAAATTCAATTAAGAAGTTTACTTACTCTCTAATTTTCCCTCCCAGCACCCTTGCATGCCGCCGGCCCCATAACTCTCCCTCATCAACTCCTTTTCAAATTATTTCCTAAACTCCACTCTAACTTTAGGAAATAATTTCCAATTCATCAAATTCTCTCTGAGCCGTAACCCCCCTAATAATTATTCACTAATTTTCTTTCCTAAAACTAGAAACTTGGTTTTAGGAAATCAAAACCCCACTCCTCAATCCCGCCGGCCTTCCCCTCTGCTACCCGCATTCTCCCCTACCTCTCAAAACTCCTCTCCACCAGCAAAGCACTTGTGATTCACGTCATTACCCTTGCTCCCCTCTAATCCATCCCTTCCAGACATTGAAGGCCAGCTTTCTTCTCAGATTTTTGAGGGGAAATTCAGGAATATTTCAGATTTCTTGAGGAAGAACCTGAACACAATTTCAGGTTTTGGAGTCAACACTTGGAAGGTACGTGGGATTTCTACGACGTCTCTCCGTGAAGGTGATTCTTTCTCCTTCTTGATTCTTTTACTTTCGAATCCCAAATTCTTTATGAGAATTTGTTCAAAGCGAGAGATTGTGTCTATTTATCGCCATCCACTAGTATTCGTAGGATTTGTTACTTCTTGCTTTAGATCCCGTTGTTAAACAAGGGTTAAGTTGGAAACTACTTCGCATGCAATGTTTTAGTTTTCCTATGTGTTTGATTTAGCTTAGTCTCTTGTGTAGCTTAGCCTAAGCGAAAGTAACCATTTATTTGTTTTACATCGTTGTTATAATCGCGTATAACGAGAATCTGAAATTGCTCTTAAATATTTTGTGCAAATCTCCAATTTCGCATATAGTTCTACATCACTTAATACTTTCTTCTCGGTTAAAAAGGCCATGGAAGAGTACAATGATTCCATGACTTCCTTTCAATTTGAATGTCTCTATCAGAGAAGCCAATATCTTGCAGCCGGGAGTTGCTATTTTCTACAGCTAGAAGCTACTGGAACTACGCTCCTGTTTGCAAAAGACAACATCTAACTATTTGCTACAGTTGGTGATAACAAGTTTAAAAATCTACCTGTCGGTTCAATCTCCACTAACCACATGTTCTAATTTGCTCAATAACAGGAAATGGTAATTGAACAGTCACGTAAGGCTAATACATTCTGGACACCAGAGTACTTCAATCATCTTTAATAAATATAATTCTTTCCTCGTGAGATAAAAACTTGTTTCTTGTCAGGAATTCTCAGCCATTCAGTTCGAACACTACCAGAATTCCTCTCAGCCTAGCACTCCAAATACTCCCAATTCTGCCTCTTCCCAATGTCAAACACCACGCCTCCAGGCAATCAGCATTGCTGTCCTTAGCAACTGGGCATTAGGGCTTTTCAACTCATAAATATCACCACTGCCGGTTCACAGCTCTAAACTCATCAGCAGCTCTACTACATGATATCCTCATACCTTCATTCTTTTTCACTTGACAGGCGGCCACTGAATGCAAGCATCTCTACTATAAAAGAAACCATGCAACTCTATGAAGGAAAAAAGGGAGGACACAACGGAGAGAAAGGAGAATCAGGGGCTTCAATTACAAAATAAAAAGGGATCATCTTCTTCCTCTAGAAGAACCATAGCGTCACAAGGGGAAATCCTCTAGACATTCTATTTACGGACCTTCTCTAAAGCCATTCCAACCTCTAAAAGCTTCCTCCTCTTTGAGAACCTAGCCATCATAACTGAGAGTGATGCATGGCATTCCACGACATCTTTCTTTTAATTCACCTAGTTACAATACATAATCTTTATGTAGTCCTTGGTGAAAAATAATGAATCCTCCCTCTCACTGTAGTGGATGTAGGCATATGAACCACTATAAATTGTGTTGTTTCTGAATGGTGCACTTTTTCTTCTCCTCTTTAAGAAAAAACACTGCTCGCAATCATATTTGAGAGTAAGCCGATTCATGAGTCGCTTCCTAATCACTTCCCTCTCTATCTAACCTAAGTAATAATACTACTTATACTCTCTCTTGCCCAGTATAAGGTAGAAAACTCCATACACATTTTAGGCATCGTTTATGCAAAACAAAGGATGACAAAGAAATTCTACAAGTATGATTAACCACTTGGTATCGTCACCTAAATCATCTCTAAAACACCATGAGATCATTTTCTGGATTACGAATTATGGATCACAAGCTATTTCAGTTTCGGATCAATATCGGCCATAGTAACAATTGGAACCAAAGATATCATTAGGGGTTTATTGGTTTAAAGAACTATCCAAGAATCTACACCATCACCATCATGAACCGATGTGGCCTATTCAACATCCAAGCAATGCAAATTTTTACACAAAGCTTCCATGAATATGACGACATAAAACAGTTTTCAGGTATAGTTAAATCTTTTCTGGTTTCTAACAAGAGAAATCAATTAGGAGGAAGGTTATCACTCTAAACTTGAGCCTCTCCTAAGTTCTCCTAATTATAAGCCTTCAACTGTTTGGGCTTGGATTCTTCTCCATTCTCCTTTGCGTGACATGTAACTTTTCTAGTCTACTTACCACTAAAAACAAAAGGACTAAATTTTCAACAAATTATTCTCTATATTACCTTTTAACCTTCTAAAATGGCTGAATTAAATACTAATAAACACCAGCCGCATATATTTTCACTTGGACTTCCCAGCTAACAACCAAGGCTTAGCCTTTGAGTAGGCTTCACTATAATGATTAAAGCTTAAGGCCAAACATTTAGTGGGAAAATTTCTAAATAGTAACTAATCAAAATGGCTCAAGCCTACATCCAATGGTTTATTATGGGAGAAATTATTCCGTTCGGAGTCCGGATAAGAAGAACCGTATGAACATGTAAGTGTACACAGTGTGTATTAACTTTTTATACACATTGTTTGTACAAAATGTGTACACTCACAACAGTCCGAACGATTCTTCCCATCCGGACTCCGCACAGAATAATTTCTCTTATTATGGAGGGATTCTTGCAACATCCATAGGCAATTCCTCCCTCTTAACGAAGTTGAAAAAACCCCCCTTTTACAAGTACCTAAGAACACTCTTTTCATCTAGGTTGGCAACCACTCTCCCCTTTTTCTCAATGTTGGATTGTTGTTATAGGATGCCAACAACTTCTAAGGATTTATTTATATTAGTAACAAATCATTCGCTTGAAACCATATAATTAATTATAACATCCTAAAAAAATTTATAAGATATTTTAAATTCAACAAAACATTTAGTAGACCACATAGATGTTTTTTGTCGATCTCTTAATAGGGCACAATGGAGAAAGGATCATGTAGCCGACCGCACATAGTGGGATAATGGCTTATTGTTGTTTTATAGATGAAAATGTGCTGGTCACATTTCAAGATTGTTTCAACAAAAGATTATATTAACTAAGAGGAAGATGCTGCGGCCCATGACGAAGTGCAACATATGACCAATATCAATAAGCCTTTCACCGAGTTCAATTCTATGACCAAGTACATGGATTAAAAGCATGAATAGGTGATCAGTGCTGAAGAGACATTGAAAAGAATCTTGGAGCATAACCAAGAATTGCTCAATGGATTAAAAGAGTGACTCAATGGATTAAAAGAGTGAGCTGATAGAATAGTTTTTAAGATTCTCTAAAATATAAATAGAGAAAACTTCAGGCTTCTATGGATGAGATCATCTTATTAAAAGTCGAGCTCAAGAACTATGAATGAACTATGATTTATTGTTAAAGGGGTCAAAATGTCTTCTTTATCTAATCTTTATTAGATATGATTAAGATTTCCTATTTATTGCAAATATTGGATTGAGATATACAAAAAACATCTCTGTGATCTACTAAATATTTTGTTGAATTTAAAATATCTTATAAAATTTTATAGGATGTTATAATTAATTATATGGTTTCAAGCGAATTATTTGTTACTACTATAAATAAATCCTTAGAAGTTGTTGGCATCCTATAACAGCAATCCAACATTGAGAAAAAAGGGGAGAGTGGCTGCCAACTTAGATGAAAAGAGTGTTCTCAAGTACTTGTAAAAGGGGGGTTTTTCAACTTCGTTAAGAGGGGGGAATTGCCAATGGATGTTGCAAGAATCCCTCCATAATAAGAGAAATTATTCCGTGCGGAGTCCAGACGGGAAGAATCGTACGTACTGTAAGTGTACACATTGTGTATAAACAGTGTGTCGTGTACACTCACATGTCCGGACGGTTCTTCCCGTCCAGACTACGCACGGAATAATTTCTCCCTTAATAAACCATTGGATGTAGGCTTGAGCCATTTTTATTAGTTACTAATAAGAAATTTTCCCACTAAATTTTTGGCCTTAAGCTTTAATCGTTAGAATGCTAGTGAAGCCTACTCAAAGGCTAAGCCTTGGTCAAACAACATAAGCTTTTGACTTTTTCAAAACTTATTCAGTTTTTTCTTGCTTGTAACCGACAAGCAAATTTATTATTATAAATAAAACATAAGCATTACTTCACAGCGCTTCATAATTGTGATTAATAAGCCAAAATAGTCATCCAAATCAACTTATTATGGGATGATTATGATCTATAAACAATTTATTGCCACCTTGTCATTGTTTAATCATGTATGAAGGTGCATATCAACGATAAAGCACAAAGAAAAAAGAATTAGAGCATTACTATCTAAACAAAGTATCCAGAATTTAAACACGTTGTTATTTATTCAAAGCTTAAGGGGCTGTTTGGTATCGGATTTATGTTGGGATTTAAGTCGGATTTACGCTAAATCCAGCCAAACGGTTTTTGTGCGCGCGTTAAATCCCGGGATTTCATAAATCCCGAATTTAGGGATTTACGGCTTAAATCCCGGATTTACTAAATCCCTCGGTTCGGTGGATTTAACGGGATACCGATGAAGCGCGCGAAAGGGAGAAAGTTACCTTCACAGCTAGCGAGCTCCTGTTCTTGCTTCCGATCAAAATGTTGTAACTTCCGTTCGGACAGGAGGGAAAGTCGTAGAAGGAGCGAAGTCGAATAGCCAGGAAGGAGCCGAAGAAGCGACGCCTGCAATCTATACACCTCCTGCGTTGTACACCTCCTGCAAAGCAACGAAGCCGAGCAGCGACGACGAAAAGAGAACATAATGGCAAACCTAGACGCCTTATGTTATTTTTGATTAACTTAATTAATATAATTTAAATTATTAATAATTAAGTAAATTAATTAAATAACTAATTGTATAGTTAGTGCATAAAATAATTATCTAATTTAACTTAATTGTACAATTAGTAAATAATATTAATATAATTAGCTTAATTAATATAACTTAAAATATATATTATTAAGTATATAATTAATAATGTAATTAATAATTAATAAGTACTTTGTACATAATATGTTATTAAATTCATAACACGTTAATTTTTATTTTTATTTATACATTTATTTTAAAATTTATAATTATTTTCTTCACATTTAAATCCATAACTACCATAAATCTTGAAATATGTACTAAACAGTTTCTCAGAATTTTACAGGATTTAACATTTGACATATCAAACAATTTTCAGGATTTAACATATTTCGGATTTACTAAATCCAGATTTACAGGATTTACTAAATCCTACTAAAGGTAAATCCCACTTGTTGCCAAACAGCCCCTAAGAAGAAAAAATGCACCAAATATGACAAAAAAGCACTTCATGTCATAGCTTGAACCTAATCAAGCTCAACGCACAATAAAATAGCCAAAAAAAAACCCAACAAGGGCGGGGGATCATTAACCAAAAACCTCAAAACTGAAGAAAACCTAACTAATCAGCAGACCCAACACAGTCACGCACAAATAGAACAAAAACAAAAACATTTCAGGCAAAAAAAAAGGCGCATCACCTTTCAGTAACGTCTGTTAGTCCTGCCCCAGTTTAGAGTCTTCAGACTATGCAACCAAGGAGACTATTAGTGACCTCAGCGTTAACAAAGAAATCATTTGAGAAAAATATATTTGGATTTAAATAAACTCAAACAAACCAGAATGATCGGAGTTGGCTTCTGGCTTCGCGAACGGGCAGGATTATAAGAAATGTTGGCTTCTAGCTTCGAACGAGCAGGCGATGTTGGCTTCGTGAACAAGAAAGAGACGCCGGACTGCCGGAGACGCCGAGACGAGACTGGAAGAAGATAGGCAGCATACGCGACGCGAAATGTCCGACTGAGCTAGGTTTTTTTTCCCTCTCTATAAGCTTCGCCTTCGCATTCGCATTGGGCAATTTTTTAAACTAACTATCCTTTAAATTATGATGAAGCGATTAATCACCGTAAAAAAAAAAAAATTAAACTCGTCAAAGTCGTCCGTTTAACGGGCGACTTGTTATTTGACATAAGTAAAACGGGCGAGTTACCCCACGCTAACTCAGCTAGCCGTTATGCGTACGAATAACTGGAAAATGTAATACTAGTAAGTCGTCTGTTAAACGGGCAACTTACTCTTGTGAATTTAAAAAAAAAAATTGTCACTAAAAAGGATTATGATTAATTATTATATGATATGCTTTATGAAGAAAAGATGCATTTGCTATTTATATATATGTATATCAAATCAAATATTACAAATTCTTAAAAAATCATATGTTCTTGGATCATCCAATATTATGCTTTTTAGATCAAATTTCATCTAGGACTGAATGCAAGAGCATAATGAATTTAATTTCAAGATAAAAAACTGATTTTATAATAGCATAATAAGATACATAAACATCAAAATCTAACTAAAGCAACTAAAAGATACATGATACAAAAAACTAATATCTCCTTTTATGTCGATGTGGAATCGCATTAGTGCCTGGAGTAAAATACTGAGGTGCTCGTAGTGGCCTGGTACGTAGATGGCGCTGCTCCTGATCACTAATATCTTGCTGAGTAACTGGAGGCTCTCCTAAGGAAGAAGGTACGAACTGAGGTGTGGAGGCGACGTCAAACTCTGTTGTGAAGTGGCTCTGAGAGGGACCAATATCAGGATAGGAGGATGGCCCAGCATCATATGGATCTGTAGTCGAAACGGGTGGACTAAACACCTGAGTATCTGTCTCGTCAAAATAATGAGCATTGTCAATGTATATATGTTGTCGCAATCTGTGGCACATATCTCCAACAATATTCACATCCACCTGTAAAGGTGTCGCCTCAATACCTCCGAAGTATGGTTGCAATCTCCTCTCCATGCTCACAAAGAAATCTCGCTGCAAGGATAAGTAATTCAGTTGAAGTTTATCATATAATTAGATTTAAATAACTTAAACTTACCATGTAACATTCAGTTGGTGATCTTGGATAGTATGTACTCGGATGGTCAACTAGGGGTTTTAGCATGTATAGTGTAGCCCAAGAATAAAACCATACTAAGTACTGCCTCATTTTATAATCATAATCCAATCCAAGAATCTCTCCCTTAACAATGTATGCCATCATGCTCTCCTATAGTGCAATACTTGACTGGTGATACAATGCCCAATCAATATCTGCAGTACCATGTCCATCAACTCTAACAAAACTAGGATCTATTGGCATGATATCAGTAGAAGGACAATATCCAAACTGCCGTAGTACTCGATCAGGGAGATGCCACTCAACCCTTTTCCAACTGATCAAAGGAACTCTGGAGAGCCAAGTGTCCTGACCTTAAGTGCATATCTTTGGAACCTGAGCACGAATCTCTACAGTGTATGGTTCCCATATTACTTGTATCATTATGTATATAACAATTTAATCTTCATAATATCGAACTAATATGAATAAAAGTATCAATATAATTATACTTAACATACCTGACTCTCCAGTAAGCCATCAAGTTCATCCATGTATGTCATAACATTCCCTATAGATACCTCCCGAAGCCGTTCCTAATTCCACCTATTTAACATGTATTAATATGTTAGCAATAACATTAAAATTAAATAACATAAATATAATAAATTACCTTATTCCAACACTTAAACCGTTAAGCTGAATAGGAAATGGTACATGAACCTGAGGTCTTTCAACATGTAGATGCTCCCAAGCCCATATCTGCAATAAGTGGATGCACCCTATTATGTTTGCTCGTTTTGGTCTAGTTGCTTCAAACAACTCCCTGTACAAATGATCTAGTACTGCACCTCCAAGTGAGTATGTTCTGAATATCGCTATATCATCCATCAATGACAAGTAATGTAAATGAATTTCATAGCCTGAAGTATCTGGGAGCAGGTGACATCCAAGTAGAAATAAAATGTAAGCTCGCACATGCCTCCAAAAATCCATCTCATAAAGATCAATATAGGAGTCCCTCCAAAAAATTCACCTTAACCATCTTAGAGGAACACTTGTCTGCGCATGCGCCTGACCCATCTTGAACTTCGTTGTAATCTGTGGATTGAATGGGTCATGATACAAAACATCAGGGTTCGAATGCTGGCCAAGTAAATCATCACAACAATCTGGCTAACTCAACCATCATCTGCCTGAACCAACAACTGGGTGTCCAACAAAAGAAGGTCCATCAATATGTATCCCCAATATCATGGAGACATCTTGCAACGTAATACACATTTCACCAACTAGGAGGTGAAAAGTATTCGTTTGTGGCAACCACCTCTCAACCAAAGTTATAAGTAAGTGATGATCCATCTTCAAGTACCTCATCTAACTAACACTATCCAAACCCACAAAAACCATGGCCTCCATGAACCTTGGACAGTTAATGGGCCACTCATGGACCATCAATAAGTGTGAAGCAACCTCAAATATAGTACCCTGTAAATAATAAAATAGTTAAGAGTTTTGAGATAATTTATTTGAACAAAAAAGTAATTACTAATTTATTTAAATTTATTTGCTCAGGATGAGCTGCTCGGTGGCTGCCTGCAAGTGAAGAAATGTTAGGCTGGATGGTATATACAGATGGCTGTGTGGATGCCTCCACACTAGAAACTTGGTAGGATAAGAAATGTTAGGCATGTATAAATAATATTAATAGTCAATAACATTTATAAAACATAATAATCTAGACAACGAATAAAAAGCTAATAAATTATTCAAAACGATATCATATAGAATGTTAACAAATATTTAATTCAATTGACAAACTAAGCACATTTATATAAGCATAAAAATTTCATACATTAAAATGAATATTTTTAACAAAATAATAGTCAAAAGTAAGCATAACTGACATTTCGAATGTATGGAAACCATTCTTAATATGAGAAATAATCAACTAAAAGCTTACCTACTACGACAAGTTGCTTTGTTATGTCCTACTGAGCCGCATGCACCACATTTTATGTTACTTTTACCTCTACCCTCGTCCATTGTGTTCCTAAAATGATTTGTTCTAGGTCTCCGAGAACGTCTTCTAAAATTGGGGGTAAGAGTGGGTGTATGCCGCTTGATGGATCAAGCTGTGCCCAAGTGGTTCGATCTGGAATATTATGAAATTGACTAGTATAAGTCATTTTGTAATTGTCTAAGCTGTAGTAATGTGAGACGTAATTGTAGTGACTTTGCCTTAGTATTGATATGCAACTAACTACGTGTGCGTATGGGATATGAAATATAATACTCTTCCCGCAACTATAAATGCAATTTTCATTGCCTACTAAATCAACCCTGAAAGATCGAGATGACATATCAACCACTTGAAATTCACACATATTGATTCAAATGGGTTATGGTAACCTACGTGCTTCTTGCTCGATCTTTCATAGTTTTTCTTGTACTCTTGGTGCGAAGGGTCTGGTAGCTTCAATTTTAGAACCCTCTAGAATCTCTATTCTTCACAAGTGCAATGCTACAACATGATAGTATATTGCTGTAACTAATGCTTGAATGGGTAAACCCCTAGCTCTTTTAAGAACTCCATTAAATGACTCTGATGCGTTAGTTGTCATAACTCCATAACAAAATCCATCATCATAGGTTAGAGCCCACGATGTAACATTATGCTCCACCAACCACTAGTGAATATCTGCCTTCACCTTTATCACATCTTTCATGCACCAATCAAATATTATTGGGTCATCAATGTTCCCGGCCATGTACATCTTCTGGCATAGAAACTTAATGTCACCAACACCCATTCAACATATTGCTTTTTTAAAATTTTCACGTAGGTGACGAAGATAATGGCGATGTACATCATTTGGAAAAATTTCACAACAACCTCATGTGACGTCCCAGACATCTATAGTGAAAGGATTCATCGACATAATTTTTCTTCTTATTTTTTTTTCTCTCGCTCAGATCAATACAGACATCCAGAAATGATAATTGCATTAAAGAAACGAATGCATTATAAAACTATAATTTACAATACGATATTCCATATTTATAATCCAAAGTGGCGTTCGAAAAGAATATATACAATAGCCGCTCGGGCTACAAAATAATACATGAACTAAAAACTATGAAAACAATACTAGGGTCTATATGAACCTTCACGCCGAAGGCTCTGCACCTGAAATCATTAACCACATATAATGAGCTTAAATAGCCTAGCAGGTCACCAAAGCCTACAACTGAAATCAAAGCACGGTACGGAAGCAATATGCATGTCAATCTGTCAAATCATATCAGCCACTTGCACATGATCATTGAATCGATGCAAATACAAAAATCAGTACAGACGTAGTAATCAATGCGTAAACAGTAATCAGTACAAAAATAGTAAAATCCTCAATCGATAGTAGAAAAATTAGTAAACAGTATAAAAGTCTGTAAAGCTAAATGAATCAGTACGTGTGTCAAATCAATAAAGAAATCTTCAGATCAATCATATCAGTCAGTATCAAGAGAAATTAATTCCGGTCAATAATATCAATCGGTATAGAATCATATAAAACAATCAAATCAATATATCAATAAGAATAGTTGAAATCGTAGCAATATAGTAAAAGCGTATTCTATATCATGTGTTCAGTGTATCACATGTATCAGTGTATCACATATATCAGTCAGTATTCAGTGTATCACTTGCTTTAAGATCAGTACAATGAATCAGTATCGATGAATTAGTAGTATGCAATATCAATGAAATCATGCAGTGACAGTAAACTCATAAATCTGTCAATAAATCCATTCAATAAAATAAATCTATCACTATCAATAAATTAGTAAATCCATGATGAAATCATAAGAATAATACTTTACACATGCATTCCAGTACATTAGTCTTACTTAACAAGTACAATCACTGGCTCTTAAGGCATTTTTTAAGATTAGTAACGATGTTAGTAATCCGTTGGCTCAGTAAATTGAGTCGTCACCCTTGCGCGTCGGCACAGTAATCTCCTTATAACTCCCTTCAGTAATCACGTGATCAGTAGAGGATAACACCAAACCCTTTTTAAAGGAAAGCCCGTCGGCCCACCATCATGTATAGGTCAATCTTCAACCAACGGTTCAACCAGTCTTTACTTATTTTTCAGTAATATAATAGTATTTCAATCATATATTCACATTCATATACATCTCATTAATACATTGCAATCAACAAACACAATTTAACTCAATTAGGGCTGCAAACGAACCGAGCCGAGCCGAGTATGTGAGTGTTCATGTTTGTGTTTGTTTAACATTAGCTTGTTCATGTTTGGTTCGTGTTTGATTCGAGCTTTATTATTTGTGTTCATGTTTGGTTCGTTTAATTTAAGGGTGTTCATGTTTGGTTCATGTTTGGTTCATGTTCGTTTGTTTAGTGCTTATCGAGCTTTAAACAAGCTATGTTCGTGAACATATTTCGCAAACAATCTATTGAACAAGCAAACCTTAAATTTGTTCATTAACATTCTAAACAAACAATCTAACAAACATGGACAAATATGAAATGTTTCTTGTTCATGAAAGTTTTTATATTATGTATATTTATCAATTTTATAATAATATATTATTTAAGTTTTTATCGAGCGGTTTTAATCAAACCCGAATCGAGCTTTTTATCGAGCTTGTTCATGAACATCAACTAATGTTGTTCGCGAACATAAACGAGCTGAACGCATTAGTGTTCAAGCTTGTTTATTTAAGAATCGAGTATTTAAAATATTGTTCAAGTTTGTTTGTTAGTTAATTAAACGATCACGAACGAGCTTTAATCAAACCGAACAACGAGTAGTTCGTCGAACGTTTGGTTCACTTGCAGCCCTAAACTCAATCGAAGAAAATCCTTAAAATATCGTACAGTCGGCAGAAATCCCAAACATAGACAAAATACACAGTTTCAGAAAATTTCCAAATTACTAGAAATCGAATAAAATATCATTTCAAAGCTTTACTTGTACTGAAGCAATATTTTTCAACATACAGATAATTTTTTATTCGATAAAAGCACATCAGAATTCAAAATACCCGATGAAAACTTTCCAAAAAATACTCAAATCATGCAAAATCATCATTTTCATAACATACCAAAAGTTACGCGGTAAAAGTTTCGTCAATACAAAGATATGCACATTTTTCGGTAATGGAAACACAAAACTGAGCAGAAAAATACAAAAACTCAAAATCTTCGAAATCAGAAATAGGATTCGGATTCCTTACTTTGAGACAAACAAATCTTCCAACTGCATGGATGGACGAAAATCTCTCAGTGGCCTCCAAAACCAAGTTTTTCCCTTTTCTTTCTGTCTCATGCTTTCTCTCTCTTCAAAATATCTCAAAATCAGATATTTATCAAGCAGGATCGTCTAAGACGATCCCCCATCGTCCCGGAATGATATTTTCGTCTAGACGAACACTCTGGACGAAGGGCTCTCGACAAATTTCGTCCCGTACGAATTCAGGTTCGTACGGACAAACTCAGATTCGTACAAGCAGTTCGTACGTACTAATCATACAGATTTTTACAATTTTCTTCAGTTCATCCCGTACTAAAGTCAGTTCGTACGGACTAACATCACTCAAAAAAATAAAAATCAAAGGGGTTTTACAATCTAACCACCTTAAGAAAAATATCATCCTCGATATTTCCTTAAGGAAGCAAACAAAAATTGGTACAAGACAAATCCATCTAATCAAAACTTAAATCAAATCAAATCAAAATCAAAACCACATAAAGCAAAACAAATCAATAAATAATGCAATCATCACTATAACTCTAGATATAAGCAAATCCTTTCACTACACTCGCTTTGATACCAATTTGTGACGTCCCAGACATCTATAGTGAAAGGATTCGTCGACATAACTTTTCTTCTTATTTTTTTTCTCTCGCTCAGATCAATACAGACATCTAGAAATGATAATTGCATTAAAGAAACGAATGCATCATAAAACTATAATTTACAATACGATATTCCATATTTACAATCCAAAAGTGGCGTCCGAAAAGAATATATACAATAGCCGCTCGGGCTACAAAACAATGCATGAACTAAAAACTACGAAAACAATTCTAGTCTGTATGAAGCTTCACTCCAAAGGCTCTGTACCTGAAATCATTAACCACATATAATGATCTTAAATAGCCAGTAGGTCACCAAAGCTTACAACCGAAATCAAAGTACAGTACAGAAGCAATATGCATGTCAATCAGTCAAATCATATCAGTCACTTGCACATGATCATTGAATCGATGCAGATACAAAAACCAGTACAGACTTAGTAATCAATGCGTAAATAGTAATTAATACAAAAATAGTAAAATCCTCAATCGATAGTAAAAAAATAGTAAATAGTATAAAAGTCCATAAAGCTAAATGAATCAGTATGTGCGTCAAATCAATAAAGAAATCATCTGATCAATCATATCAGTCAGTATCAAGAGAAATCAATTCCGGTCAATAACATCAATCGGTATGGAATCATATAAAACAATCAAATCAATATATCGATAAGAATAGTTGAAATCGCAACAATATAGTAAAAGCGTATTCTATATCACGTGTTCAGTGTATCACATGTATCAGTGTATCATATGTATCAGTGTATCACATATATCAGTCAGTATTCGGTGTATCACTTGCTATAAGATCAGTATAATGAATCAGTAGTATCGATGAATTAGTAGTATCGGTGAATCAGTAGTATCGATGAATCAGTAGTATGAAATATTAATGAAATCATTCAGTGACAGTAAACTCATAAATCCGTCAGTAAATCCATTCAATAAAATAAATCCGTTAGTATCAATAAATTAGTAAATCCATAATGAAATCATAAGAACAATACTTTACACATGCATTCCAGTACAATAGTCTTATTTAACAAGTGCAATCACTGGTTATTAAGGCATTTTTCAAGATTAGTATCAATGTTAGTAATCCGTTGGCTCAGTAAATAGAGTCGTCACCCTTGCCCGTCGGTACAGTAATCTCCATATAACTCCCTTCAGTAATCATGTGATCAGTAGAGGATAACACCAAACCCTTTTTAAAGGAAAGCCCGTCGGCCCACCATCCTGTACAGGTCAATCTTCAACCAACGGTTCAACCAGCCTTTACTTGTCTTTCAGTAATATAATAGTATTTCAATCATATATTTACATTCATATTCATCTCATTAATACATTGCAATCAACAAACACAATCTAACTCAATCAAAAAAAATCCTTGAAATATCGTACAGTCGATAGAAATCCCAAACAAAGACAAAATACACAGTTTCAGAAAATTTTCAAATTACTAGAAATCGAATAAAACATCATTCCAAAGCTTTACTTGTACTGAAGCAATATTTTTCAACATACAGATAATTTTCTATTTGATAAAAGCACATCAGAATTCAAAATACCCGATGAAAACTTTCCAGAAAATACTAAAATCGTGTAAAATCATCATTTTGATAACATACAAAAAGTTACAGGGTAAAAGTTTCTTCAATACAAAGATATGCACATTTTTCGGTAACAGAAACAAAAAATTGAGCAGAAAAATATAAAAACTCAAAATCAGAAATAGGATTTGGATTCCTTACTTCGAGACAAACAAATCTTCCAACTGCATCGACGGACGAAAATTGCTCCGCGGCCTCCAAAACCAAGCTTTTTTCCTTCTCTTTCTCTCTCCTACTTTCTCTCTCTTCAAAATATCTCAAAATCAGATATTTATCAAGCAGGATTGTCCAGGACGATCCCCCATCGTCCCGGGATAATATTTTCATCCAGACGAACACTCTAGACGAAGGGCTCTGGACAAATTTCATCCTGGACGAATTTAGGTTTGTATAGACGAACTTAGGTTCGTACAGGCAGTTCGTACGTACTAACCATACAGATTTTCACAATTTTCTTCAGTTCATACCGTACTAAAGTCAGTTCGTACGGACTAATAACACTAAAAAAAATGAAAATCTGAGGGGTTTTACACCTCGCACCAAACCAGCGTGTATGTCGAAAATAATGCATAAATCAGGTCAGGTACTAATAACTAGAAGTAATATATGCAACTGACTCAAAAACCACACCCATGAATCAACACATTCTGATTCTATAATTGCAAAGGCGAGGGGATACAATCCAGTGTTAGCATCAATTCCCACAGTGGTAAGTAACGTGCCTCGATATTTGTCTAATATGAATGTACTGTCAAGGCAAAAAACAGGGCGACAGTAGCTCCAACCATTTATCGAAGGCTTAAATGAGAAAAATAATCTCTCAAATCTATGATTCTCAGACGTTTGTATCTTATAAACGGTTCAGGCATTGAAAACACAACATCGTCCATGAACAAATTTATGGTTCTGTAAGACTCTTCCCAGCTACCAAACACAATTTTTACAGCTTTCTATCTGGCATCCCAGGCTTTCATATAAGAAACTTTAATGTTAAATTTTGCTTCAATTTGGCCTATAATCTCCCGTGGTTTGAGATCCATATGCCTTCTAATGCTGGACAATATGAAGTAGCTTCTAAATTGAGAATTATAATGTCTATGTCCTATTGTTAGAATTGGAGTTACACATGTATGTTGGTTCTTCATGGAAGATATTTTTCACATGCCTCCTAACCGTTTGCTCACCCCTGCATACAAACACCATATACATGACATGCCTGATCTGCCACTTTGAGCACAAATCACTGTGAATTTCTGTCTGTTCGAAGCTACAACGACATACTCTACATTATTTATAATCTACCAATCCTATAATGCGAACTAAAGATCCTCTTTCTTATTAAAATACATACTTTCAATCAGCTCTATTAGAATTGACAATTCTTCCTCAACTTGGCTACCAACATATTCCCTGTCATTTACTACATCTCATCCCACTCACGAGTTGTTGCGTACCTTCACAAACTCATTATTTACAGTTACACCTTATACAGTGCAAACATTCATGTAACAATAACGTTGAACCATGCTATGGATCTCTTGATTCATATCAACATTCACTTCATCCAAATGATATTATGCATTATCATCATCATCATCAGGACCTGGATCGCTCAATCCACTACTCATCGTTTCGTAACCATCATCAATATTAATCAATGGTGCCTCAGAAGTTTCTGGAATATCACGGCAAAAACTTCTTTGTCATTCACTCCATCACATAAACCATATTTTGTTAACAACGGGAAATTTCTCATAATTTATGTAATACAAATTAAAAATTCATAAACGAGAAACTTACTGATGACATTGCGGCACGAGACTTGGATTGGTTGAACCGCCTTTTGTCATCCTGTCAAAATTATATGTCTCATGGCACTTGAGATGTTATTTGCTCAACAACTAAATTTTGTACAGCAATATCTTCGATCTCTATATAAAGTAGAAGTATCTGCCCAATTGCATGCGATAATACTATTTGGCATACTCCATCATCCTCGACAGCCGAAGCTATGAACACATTCCCTATGGGCAGACGATAAACCAAGTTTGCAGTGTGCTTCGACGTATCATATTTAAGGGCTTTCATAATCATAATTTTCAATTGCGCTAAGTTCATCTTAGCAGACACTTGCAAGGGTCGGTTCCTCCCTCGATATATGTTGGTGAATATTTATCATCTAAAAACAACTATCCACCATACATAAGAACAAATGATGCTCCCTGTCCAAACATTGTGGAATACTATGTACCGATAATGATATCCTATATAAATTTTTATTTTCAAAATTTTTTTAGCATATCTTTACATATAATAGCATTTACATTGCAAAAAAACATAAAATAAATAAATAACATGATTTTGCAGTCACATTACTCCATATATGATCGTTTGCATTATAAACAAATAAATAACATGGTTACTGCATCAATGCATGCAATTTACATATCCAATAAGTCTACATTTTTAAATTTGCATCACATCAAATTCAAATCTCTTATAATCATCTCCATAATCCATACAAAATTATTTTGAAAATAATATTTTTTTTAAAAAAATTCTTTTAATTTCTCAAACTTCTTATGACTCTAATCATTACAAAAATATATTTACCCAAAGAAATCTACCTAAATATTATATCTCTCAAAATAATATCATTCTATATTTACCCAAATAAATCGTAGCCACAACAAAGAATTATCCACAAATCAAAGTTATCTTCAATCTTTCAGAATGAAAAAACACATCTCACACACAAATCTTAAGAATCTTAAGTCTTAGCACTAAATCACACCAAAACTTTCAACATAATACACTCTAATGAAGAAGGCTACTAAAGGAATGCAATTTAAAACAAATTTTTTTTAAAATAAATTAAAACAAACCTTTCCCGTAGCTGCTGGCTCTTCGTTCGCGAAATCTAATACCGTCGTTGCTCTCGTTCGCGAATTTAGGGCATGAACTAGGGCGTCGAGAGGGGATAAAGTAAATAGGGTAAGTCGCTCGTTAAACGGACGACTTTGGCGAGTTTTAATTTTTTTTTTAAATGTTGATTAAGATGATGCTTCGTTTAAAAAATTTCCCTAATGCCTGATTGCGCCTTGTAACTGCAGCTGAACCGGTCGGTTATAGGAAATCGGGCCAGTTCGGCGGTTGAACCGCCGGTTCAAACGGTTCACTGCCGGTTATATGTTGAGGCAATTTTAACGCGAACGGGCCGGTTCGCGGTTCAACCAGCTGATCTGGTCCAGCTTTAAAAGCCATGGTTCTATCTATGAAACAGGAGAGGTTATTTGACTATATGTCCCTTATATTGGTCAATATTTTATTGTATGTTTTTTCTTCAAATCCATATAAAAAATAAATTATATTCAAATAAAAATATCTTTAATTTGCTATTATTTTTATATAGTGGCAGGGCTAGAGATTTCTTACAGAAGAGGCTCAAATTAATTTTTTTTAAGTTTCTCTCAATTTTTTTCATCTGGGCTTGGGAGGTCATTAACCGTTTTAATTTTTTTTTGTTGAATTTCTTATTTTTAAAAGATAAACTATTAAATATAAGATGAAAACATTTACAATTTATAGCTTCTACTCTTTATAATCTGTAATAGTTGAATAATAACTTCATTATCAATACAATCCAATATTTATTTATCAATCAACTAAAGTATCCTTCATCCATTGATCTCAAATTATATTTCATAGTGATTTTTTATGATAGTCATTGAAGAACATTCTCTTTCAACTCCTACTTTAACAACGGGTAACACTTATACGAATTTTAATAGCATAAAAGCAAGGGATATAAAGTATCATTCATGTTCTAAGGGTTCATTTGGGATGGCTGCAACTGTTGGTAAAACATGTTGTGAAATTATTGTACAGAAAGCTACTTTCTGAAGTTGCTGTATAGAAATCCTTATATTTTATTTGGATAGAATAATTATGGAGCTACTGTGCTGCTATTGTGTAAGAATAAATTACATTCATACCCTTATATATATTGAGATGAAAGAAATTTTTTTTTAAAAGATATATTTTTTTAAATGTATATGATAACCAACTAGGAGTTCTAAATCAAAATTATATCCCTTGATTTGGTACAACTTTTTATATATATTAAAGATGCTATCAAAAAATATTTTTTAATACTGTTGTAAAATATAAATTTTTAATAAAAATATTGCAAGCCATAAAAAACTATGGCAAAATAAAAATTATAATTACAATTTTAAAAGCTAAGTAAAAAAAATTATTCCATGCCTTAATTTTAATGCTTTTGATAAAATTTGAATAAAATAAGTTTCAATTTTTTTTATTTCACTTCTACTAAGTTGAGAAAAACACCTAAGAAGTCTTGAAAATACTTGTTACACGAAGTAATAATGTGCTGACTGCAAACCAAAAATTAAGAAAAGTTGGAATAAAATATTACTTTTATTAACAATTATAATAAAATGATATCAAATTCAAAAATCTCCATAATTTAAATAGATAGTAAAATTAAATTGTCCAGAAATACGTTCATACAAGACATTAATATTATTCAAATTTACTACAATGAAATTCATTTTCAAAGCTAAATTCTAATAACATACATAAAAAAAAATTAACTCTTAAAACAACATAAATGTTCAATACCATTGATGTGACAGAAGCTCCCAATATCTCACAGTAAACCAAAGACTTTCCCAAAAAAACAAAACAGTAGAACTTAGACGGCTATAACACTAATAAAACTTGGTTGTTTTCTATTTCTGAAAGTATCCAAATTTCTGATTTCAAGGTTGAAGTGATAAACATACATAGGTGATACAAAACATATGATGCCCAATGAAATTGAACAAAATTTGGTAGGAAAATCAAGACAGGCTTCAATTTACAATACTCTCCTTCCCTTCTAAGCTTTTGGCTCACACCAGGCTAAAGGCAGATTGTATTTTCGATGAGAATTGCGATGCAATTGTCTGTTAAGCAAGTTGTTGGATATGTTTCTTGACATCTGCAAAATGTGGTTTGAAACTATAAAGCAAACCATAAAAATATTGCCCAAAGAAGTATTTGATTGACACAATGAATATGATATATCACAAATCCAAATCCTTTATAATTAACATGATATTTGGAGAGGTCAAATAATAAAATCCAGCATTCAATACACTTTGAATAGTTCAGATTTCTTCTCAAAACTCAATGCTTTAAATTCAAAACAAACAAGTGGAATCAATCTCAGCAATTCAAAGTGGATTGAATGGCAGGGATTTGGAACTTTACCTCAGTAATTACCATGTTAATTAGAGAGAATCCAAACCCATCATGTTAGTTGAAAAAGGTCTTAAAGATAATACAATTTGAACAATTAAAATCAATCCCAAAACAAAGTTAAGTTTCTTATGTTTTAATTAAAAAAAATGAAAAAGAACTCTAGTTATGTTGATTTATAGAAAGTCTACCCCCAGCTCAAAACTAGTTATACGTTTCTTCAAATTAGAAACACAAAAACTACCAAATAGTTCACTTATGAATCAGCTATTAAAGTAAAACCTTAATCATTAAGCCTTTTAGGATATGTTCTACTGTAGTAAGGTTATAAAGTTTTACAGGAACCTTTAAGCTTTAGACAAAATCTAAGTTTTTTTTTTATATATAAAAGCTAAACACACAAGTGCTGTAAAACCAATAGAATAAACTGGAGGATGATTCTTTAAGAACACATTCCAGCTAAATAATAAACTCAAGTTTTAATTGACGACTAACAACAACTACACAAATCCTCAACAAATCTTACTCCAAAACATTGATCATCCCCAAAAAAACTCATAAATTTATGGGCTGGACTTTTTATCTGCTTCTAAGAAAACATTGATCATCCTCAAAATAATCCTCAACAAATCTACTCGAAAATATTGATCATCCTCAAAAACTAACTCAAATTAAGTGTGAATGTTTGTCAATAATACAAGAACCTTGAGATTTGTTTCAACTCCAACTGGGGAAAAGATGCTTATAACATAAATTATCTTTCAAGCAATAGTAAGGAGAATGTGGATAGATGCCCACTAAATGCTACAAAATTATAAAAAAAAAAAAAAAAAAATCTAAGCAAGAATCCTCTCCAAATTTTAAGTTCCTAACATACTGACAGGTGAGTGTATGGGTGTAGATCTTGCCAATTTCATCAAGGAATGACAACAATACATAAATCTAATTCAATCAAATCAGACAAACTACCTCCACCTAATCTACATTGTCATGAGTATTTGCTTCATATGAAAATACACACGATCCCAATTTTTTGGTTATTTTCAATTGTATCACAAATTACACAATTTAAATTTATGAGATTTTTTTTCCTAAAAAAAGAATAACTTCTTTTAGATTGTTGGCAATGTTACATATAAACCAAGTTTAGCTTAAAAAACCTATAGGCTGTAAAAATTGGCTTCAAGTTTAAGCTAAGTAAAGGTTTCAGCTCATGCATGAATGAACATATCAGGAAATAAATGTGATGACTGGCTTGGTCCACTCCTTAATTGCCTGAAAAAAAATAATTGGCGAAAATCTTTCATTTAGGGGTAGAGAAAGGCAATCATTGTATATTCCATTCTATAAAACCAAGAGAAGGATGTCAAAGATACAGGAGAAAGTAAAATTAAATTACCTTCATCTCCCTTGCTCTCTCCAAATACGTGTATGAACTACAAATCTCCTCAACTAATTAAAAAAAGGAGATGAAAATAAAACAATCTTGTCAAATTTAAACCTAACATAAATTGTACAAGAAATATTGATTTCCCCCAGGATGTTGATGTATTCCCCATCCCAGGTGGCCCCAAGAGAAGAAGATGCAGCAACTTGTTCTTGTTTGTCAGTTGATGGACTTCCTCATTGCAAATGCAAAATTTAAGTCAGAAGACATTCGAAGAAAAAATAGGAGGAAAAGATGATAAAATCAAAATAGGGAAAGAGATTAGTTGATAGACTTGTTACCTAATTTATTACGCCAACTTTTGCACCGTCGCCGGCCACCATCGCCCGCTCTACAACAAATGTTGTGGCATGGTCATGAGATGACATTGCCGACGATGAGTAGATCGGAAATAATAAAGCACTGTTGCACAAGTGGGCATTTACGACATTTTTGCCCTTCAAAACCGCGGAAAGCAACGGACCGTGGGACCCAGTCAAAGGTCACAGGAAGTAGTGATGGGCCGTAGAAATTTACGTAAATTGGTTCTGTCGTAATGTCCCAAACCATTATTTCACAGCTTTTTATACATAAAAGTAGCAGTGAAGCTATCCCAAACAGACCCTAAATCATTTTCTTAGCAAGGCTTCTAACACTTTTTAATAATTAAAAATTGTATATCATATATCTATAATATAAGTTTTCAACTAATTATCAAGAATCATCATATCTGAAGGAGTGAAATCAAATGAATATAAGTTTATCATTTTAATTAATTGTCTTTGTTGAATGCATAAAATAAATTATATGGATTCAAACAAGCAACACACAAAAATAATCACTACGGGAAAACACGTGAATACCGTCGGACTTTCCAGCGGAATATTTTGCGTCGGTAATCACAGGCCGTTGGAGTAATGCAACATGGCAGAGTTTATGGTTTAGCTTCGCAAGCTCAGGCATACGAGGGGATGACCTCCTCTACTGCATCCAACTTCACATCCAGTTCGCATGAATCCTTATATGCTCAACAAATAACTTCCCTGCAAGCAGAGCTAGAACAAGTAAGGAAATCACAAGCTGATTGGCAAGTTCAGTTGCAAGCACAAGTTCAAATGCAGATGCATGAGCAACACAATCAATTGTTGGATGAAATGCGTAAAATGAGGGAGCAATTGAGTGGAAAAGAGGTAGCTCTAGCTGAGGAGGAGTCCACAGATTCAGAGTAGTTTAGTTTAGTCATATGAACTTGTTTATTTCTTTGAATCTGTGTTATTGAACAATATGTGATGTTTTTAGTTGGTTGATGCTATTGAATAATTTGTTTGTAATGGATATTTATGTTTTTGAGTATATGTTGAAGTTCTTGACATCTGTGATGTGTATATCTGTGTTGTGGATATGTATTTGTATATGTTTGCATGTGTGAAAATCCAATTGTTGGCTGGGAATGCATTTTTTTTGTTATTGATAAAGGTTTCCGGCGGATTTGACGTCGGAAATACGACGAAAATGACGATACAACGAATCGGTGCAATCATGTCGATGATTTTTTGTCCGCCGGAAAGGGCCGGCGGAAAAAGCGCCGGAAACTATCCGTAGCTTTAGTTCCGGCGCAGCTTATGGCGTCTTATCCGCCGGCATTTTCTGGCGCCATTTATGCGTCGAAAACAAGCCGTTGCTTATTTATGGAAAACCTACGACGTTTTATCCACCAGTATTTTCAGTCGGATAGGTACGTCGTAAACTTCCGACGCATATATCACCGGAATAATCTGTTAAAAAATGATGTTTTGACTAACATATTTGCGCCGGTAATGCGCGAAGAGTGCGCCGGAAATGTTTTCGGCGTTCTTATAAACGTCGGAAGATATTTTTTGACGCGCACCAAACCGGCGTACAAAAATCCGACGGAAATGCACCGGAAACCAAGGCCTTTCGTCGGATTTTACATGTTACCGACGGATATGTTCCGCCGGTAATAATGTATTTTCCTGTAGTGAATTCAATAGTTTGTCTCTATGAAATGATTATTCAACTCTTAAAGATGCACATCCAAGGGCGGATCTATAATAGGGGCCCTGGGGGCATGGGCCCCCATTGACCCAATAAGTAAAAATCAACTTATTTTAAATTATATTAATATAATATTAATATATATAAGATTAAATTTAATTTTTAAAGCCAATGAATCCCTCCTCTCCGCCTCTGCCTCCCTCCGCCTTTTTTTTCTTACATTTTGGCGGCTTTCTCTCTCTTGTCATTATCTCCCCCACTCTCTCTCTTCTTTAGCTCTCCCCCTACCCTCTCTCTCTCTCATAATCAGTTGGTTCCCATATGTTTGATTTTTTTGGAGGAGAGAATTGATAATTTTTTTAAATAAATTTAAGTAAATAAATTAGTTTAATTATATTAACTTTATAATTTATATTATTTATAATTTTTTTACTAATCATGAACCATTTATGTCTAATTAATCTAATAAGAAATGATTTAGAATTAATAAATAATTAATTTAAAATTTGATAGATTATGATCTTATACTAATTTAAATTTAGATAATCTAAATATAGTTCAAAATTAAGACTTTATTTAATTTATTCAAATAAAATAACCTTAAGTATAAAAACAATTTATTTGAACTCAATTCATTAATAATCATTGGATAAATATTAATTTTTTAATAAATAATAAGATATAAAGTAATATATTTATTCTTTTTTAATGGGAATGCATATAATTTTATATGTTTTTTTATAATTTTCATTAATAACATGTCTCATAATATATATATTATTACACTTAATAAAAATTGTAATTTGAAAATAATTTAATGGCTAATATTAATTTGTGCCCCCATATAAAAAAATTGTTGGCTCCGCCTCTGTGCATATCAATAAATGTGTAGAATATCTCAACTCAAAAATGATATAAATTTATTATTTCTTGACGTCAACATCGAGGGCGTCCACAGGTAGCCCATTTATTATTCAGATTATAAGTAACCATTTTGCATTGATCACAAAATGAAGTTATTTTATTAATAAAGTCTTCCCACTTGTTATCTCTTTTATCATGTAATCTAATTTTAGATATCTTGATTTTTTTTTTTTTGCAAAGCATGTGAAAGTTTAATAGTGATTCCAAATGTATCTTTCATTAAATGCAAGCAAAAAGAAAAATTCAAAAGATTGCAATGATTCTAACAATGCAAATGTCTCACCTCTCTGTTCAAAACTTATGTCATCCTCCAAAACAATTTTCTAGTACATTAATTATCGAGGAGAACATTATGATCAATCTAATTAGTAGTTATAATGAGAATCTCATCGTGTTTCGCCAGCATACCTAAAAGATATTTCTTGATTAATTTAAATCTTATCCAGTAAATAGTTCACCATTTTCTAATGCACTTAAAGTCTTCTCTCGTTAGTTTTCTCTAAGTTAATCACGATGCTTACATGAAACATTAGCGATATTCACACATTTGAAATTATAGTAAACAATAAGGCAATTTGAACATAATTTTTGACAACATTTACCAAGGCTACATGGAACTCGAGTGAGAAGCAGTGAATATAATGTGTCGATTTATTTCCATTCAAGAAAAATGCTTTAAACTCGTTAAACTCTCCTCTCATATTGCTAGCTTCATTATAACTTTGGCTACTTATTTTTTAATTTATAAAATTGGACAACAGAAGGTTGATATCAAAATTTGGTTTGAGAAGCTCATTTACCTCTATCACAATTAAAAGGTAGCAAATACACCTATAGCTTCATCACTTATGAAAATTGTCAAAATTAAGAAACTTAGAAGGAAGCAAATACACCAAAATTTATAGCTTCATCGCTTATGAAAATTGCCAACATGTCTTTTTCTATGGAAGCGAAGAATCGGACAGCGGCTTTTGCTATGGTAAATTAAGTGATACATGCTAGAGGTAGTTCTAGTAGTTTATTTTTTTATTGATATTATTTCATTAAGTTGCAAGGATATCTTTTAAGCCAAAGCACTAGGACCTTAGACAATGAAAAACAAGTGAACATATATGAAGCCAGAGATTGCAGCGGTGATGGCTTTTGTGAAGCAGGAAGAGAAGTTTGGCAACACTCTTAGGCATCGTTTGGGTTGTCATTTTTATTGTTTTTTAAAACAGTTTTTTAATACAAAAATTTTAATTTTTGTACTAAAAAGTTACTTTAAAAAGCAGTAAAAAAGCTGTCCCAAACAAAGCCTTAGTCACTTGTTACTTGGCTTTTGAAGAAGGCGACAAGCACAACGACTTCGAAGAAGGCAAAGCAGCTTACTTTAGCAATTGTTTCAAAATGTGACAGAGGTGAAATACATTACCTTCTTTGGTGAATGAGGCAATGAACCGTCTCTACAAGCTCATGTTTTGAGGTCTAATCAACAGAGGCAACAGACAAAGCACCCTTTAGGCTTTGACGATTCCATAGACAATTTTAAGGTAGAGGTCAGAGGTTATACGCGATGTTTTTAGGGCAAGAAGGAAGCAGTATTTTAAAGGAAATAAAAATTGTATGTAAGGGCATGAGGCGGGAGTTCGATTCAGATTGAAAATATTATATATATAAACAAGGGGGCCACCTCACTCAATCCTTCCTTGTGCTTACATTCATATTGAACAATATTGAACCCCAAACACATATCGTTCATAGCTCCTCTATATACATAGTCATTTTCTTACATAGCCATTGCGGATTTTGCGCACTTTCATATGGCATTTTTTCTTATAGTAAGTAGGTTATGTGGATTGCATCATGTAGTTAAATGGGACAAAGCCGTTTAGCCAAACTTTGACATGCTTATATAGATAGGTTTTTTAATATTTTTGAGTAATGTTATGGGAATATATCTCAAAATAGTTTTGTAATGATGCAATATTTTATAATGATGTTAAGCAAGAGAATTGTGGTCATGTTGATAGAGACTGAACACAAAACCAGATAGAGGATCATAAAATATGTTTAAACAACATTTGATTAACAGTTAAAGAAGGTTTGAGCTAATTCAAACTTAGTTCTACTTATCATTTGTTTACTTGAACATTGTTTGAAGGCAATTTACCATGTTTAAATAGGGCTCAACCCACTTTTGATTGAAACTTTCTTTGATCTCCATCTAAATTAGATTCAAAACCTGTTTGAACTAGATAGTAATTGCATGTTCTTATATTTAGAGTATTTTTATTATGATGGTGAATTAAGCATCAACACTCTTGATTGGACTTTTAGTGGAAACTGAAGTAAAAGAATAATGATTCGAAAAGTATTAGGCTAACAAAATCAATTTTATATACAAAATTAAACGAGACTAATAAGAATCAATTTTGTTTGAAGTTGGTGGCGATGCGTCAATTTTATGGAGCGTAGTCTATTATATCGATCAATTTCTCCAATAAATTTAGTAACAAAATATGATATTGTATTCTTTTTTAATGAGATATCTATGTCTATTCAATATTAATTTCCCGTTTTTTGTGTTAGTTATGATATATAAGATTTCAAATGTAAGTTATAACCATGATAAAAGAATTTTTGTGGGCATATAATAGATGGTGGCAAATGAGGATGATGTAAGGTCAATTAATTTGATACTTTCATAATGATGCTTTGGATGTTGATTTAAAGGTTTATGAAGATGATGATGGGGGCATACAGAATGAAGATGATGGTGGCTCCATTGATGATTCATTACTATTATGTCTATCAAGGATTATAATACCATTATGTGATACTACTAAAACTAATAAACTAGTAAAGTCTTTGACACTTCATGAGCCTTAGTGTTGAAAGAAATGATTCATAATATGGAAATCATATAGATAACATTTATATTATTGTAATTAGTTTTACATACATCTACAACATTGCCATGTACTTATTAGCTTTTCTATAAATAAACCACTAGCTGCTCCGTTGGAATCATCTAGTTCTATTCCTTTCATTTCTCTTGTCTTCTTGTTCTGTTCTTGAAACTCCACATGGTATCATACATAGTTCGCTCCTAGAGGACCTCAATGGCGGAACAAGCATCTCCTTCGTCTCCCTCAATCGAAACAACTGGTGCAGTGTCGAATCACCCGGTTATCTCTCCTTCGCTCAAATTTCTTGTCTCAAATCTCAAGACATTCGTTCCCAATCATCTATCAACGGAAAATTATCCGATCAGGAGGAGCCAGATCGCGAAGCTGCACATACATTAGGATTCTAATGATTACATATATTATTGGTTATACTAATTAAAAGTTTAGTTGTGCATGCAAAACATTGCTTTTTATACTAACATTGCAGGTAAAGCAAAGAATAAAGGTATTTCACACACAAATGGTGAACATAAAGATATTCCTTTGATGATACAATGATCAAGAAATAAAGGATATGTTAATTTGTTTTGATTCTTCGTCTCATGCAATCATAAATTTTTATAAACAATTGCTTTCGTTATTAATGTTGGCTAATATTTTCAATCATGGATGGAACTTTCTTAGCGGTAACCTATGCCTAATTACATTAATACTTAAGAGCCCAAGATTTTTTTTTTGTTCCTTTTAAGATCATCTTTTTCTTTTTAATAGTCCACCTTTTTTTTTCATTCTTTTTTATAATAAATTTATATAATATTTTAATTATCTGTTATCAATTTAAATTTTTAGTATTATTATTTTAATTTTAAGTAAATTTAATCATTAATTATATACATATACATTAAATTTTAAACTAATGATTCTATCATTACATCCGATGCTCTCAATCAATATGGATTATTACGTGCGGAGTCCTGACGCAGGTTTTAGTTCGAACTTCAATCAAGCAAAGATATTTGGATTTTCTCTCTTTTGTACATATCCTATAAATTATTCTATGCGAACGCCAGGGGCTGAACCAGCTTCAATTTTGAGAAGGGGTAAGTACAATACAAAAATAATTGAATATTAAAAAATTATATATATTTATAACGAAAAGTTATTTAAAAAAATTAAGCAAGAAAAAAAAGGTGTAATTAAATTGTCATGAAAAATATAAAAGAAAATATTAGAACTAAATTTGAAGAAATATATAGACATTTTAGAAATTTTAATTAGTAAAGAATATATATATATAGATATTTTAGGACAAGTTAGGACAAAAGAGTTTTTTAGGGGGGTAAAAGTAATTTTTTAGGAGCAACAAAATTTTTTTTTTATTCTCCTATAAAAAAATATTTTTTTGAGGGGGGGCAATTGCCCCCCTAAGCTTCATGTGGTTCCGCCAGTGGCGGACGCCAGACGCCTTCCGGAGATCAATCAGAATGAGCCTTGATACTATTCGGTACCGCGGCTCGATACCGCTCGGTATTGCTGACGTGGCTCATTCCGGTTGGTCTCTGGATGTAGAGCTGCGTTCAGCGTCCGCACAGAATAATTTCTAATGTACAAGAGAGAGAAAATTCATGGTTTTTTATGTGATTGAAATTTGAAAGATATCCAAACTTCACACGTAATAATTTTTTCAATAAAAAAAAAAAGAGTGCCTTAAACGTAATGTTTTTTGTTTTACACTCTTTGACTCTTTGTTGGCTTGCCGGAGTTGCCCACTTTTTCAGCGAAGATGGATAGCGTTTAACGAGCCAATCTCCAACCACCTAATGGTACCCCATACTTTATTCAAAATAAATATTAAATACATTCTCTCCGTCTGTTTTCTCGTCTTATTATTATTTTTTTTTATTTTTTTAGGGAAATAATCTATTCCCTATTCTCTTTTTTTATTTTTATTTTTTTTTTATTTAAAAAATATTACGTGTGGAGTTTGGATATCTTTCAAATTCCAATTACATAAAAAAACACGAATTTTTTCTCTCTTGTCCGTTTTCTCCGCGGCTCAGAACTTTTCCCTTAACCGTTTCAGAGATGGCGGCCATCGGCGACGATTCTCGTCTGAACTATGGCAAGATGGGTTACGGGTAATCACCGATTCCTCTTCTTCTACAAGCTGCTGCTTTGCTCAATCCTGATTCGTGGTCTTCTTTTGTAGGTTTAGGAATCTAATTTTTGTTTACTTGATGAACCGATTGCATTCAGGTGCGAACATTACCGACGGAGGTGCAAGATTCGCGCACCGTGTTGCAATGAAATCTTCCACTGTCGCCATTGCCACAACGAATCTACCGTATGCAGTCTCTTCCCTCTCGCATCGATTTACGCCAAGGCGTCATTGTTAGGAATTTTTTTTTTGTGATTTAATTGATTTTCTTTTTTATTTTGGTTTTTTGTTGATCCTGTGATGTACAGAAGGATCATCACGAGTTGTGTAGACAGGAGGTCGAAACGGTGGGAGTTTGATATCATTTTTCTTATTTAGATGTTGTCTTTTTAGTTCTGAAGCTGAGAACCATCAGTTTTGCTTTCTGATTTCGTGTTTTGCAGGTAATTTGCCTAGTGTGTGATACTGAGCAGCCGGTATGCATCAATGAATCGCATTCATTATCTTTGTCTAAATTGCTTTTGATTATTTATGAACATTTTCTGTTTGGTAGGTTTCTCAAGTGTGTTTGAATTGTGGAGTCAATATGGGGGAGTACTTTTGTAAACTGTGCAAGTTCTTCGATGATGATGTGAGCTTGCAGATGAATTTTAACCAAGAATCTTGTTTACATTGGTAGGAATTTGAGATCTAATATGCTTACGTTTTTGCAGATTGAGAAGGGGCTGTATCATTGTGATGAATGTGGCATATGCAGGTCGGAGAATCTATATTCTTGTTTAATTCTAATTTTTTCTTGAAATGAATGTTGCCTTATAGTTAGATCTAAATTCTTGTGCAGAGTTGCGGGCAAGGAGAACTATTTCCACTGCAAGAAGTGTGGTATTCACTTATCACTCACTCTAATGTTTGGGATGATGTATTTCCGTGCGGTTTATTTAGCTGGATTGTTTTGTTTCCGGAGGAGAAAATACTCTTGTTTTACTTCATAGTTCTGTTGATATTTGGGTAGGCTTTAGTGAAATAAATGTACTCTACATCTCATTTGTGGCATATGGCTGATGGCTCCCTGGTCAAACTATATCCTAGGGAATTTAGGAAAATAAGATATCAAAGAACTTTAGTTCAGATGAATCTATACTTTATTTACCTTTCTGATTCATCAGTGTAACATAGCAAATGAATCCTTGCAGTTCTTATTTATTAGCAATTGATTATTATAAAATTTTTAACAAAACATATAATATAGTTTAGATAGTTTTGAAATTTTTTCAAAACAATATGAACATTATATACATAATGTCGCATCGAATAAATAGAATGCTATATTTTTAAACAAAGATTATTATTTCACATTTGATAATAATTTAGATGCATACAATTCTTGAAAATACTTTTGTACAATATTTTTTCTCTCATAATATAATAATTTAAGATTACATAGTATTAATATATTATTCAAATCTATATATTTGTTTAATAGATTCAAGGCATAAATATAAATAAATAAATAAATAAATAAATAAATAAATATATATATATATATATATATATATATATATTATATATATATATATATATATATATATATAATGTTCGAACTTCAGACAAATGTAACGTGAAAGTTTTTAACATCAATTACTATTTCTTATTTGTTAATATTTTAGCTGTAGATAATTTTAAAAAAATGCTATTATATAATATTTTTGTTCTTTCAGCATATAATTATTTAAGGCAACATGATATTCAAAAAATATAGCTAAAATTAAAAGCTTGTATCATATACATGAGCATTTTTACCACAGTGAAAGAGCTTATTCTGATATCATAAAAAACAAGAATATTAAAATAGTCCTTGGACTATTTGTATGGGGCTATTTTAATTTTAGATTATATAGGTATTCAATTTAGTCTTTTGACTTCTCAAATCTGTTTAAAATAGTCCCTTTGTTGGATTATTTTGAATTAAATTTTATAAGTCAAAAGAATTTTTTGATCATATTTGAAGAGCAAAGACACTAAATTGAATATCTTAGATATTCTTGGACTAAAATAGCCCAACATAAATAGTGCAAAGACCATTTTGATTTTTTTCTCTATCATAAAATATAGGATGTAAAATTGTTGCCATAAGGCTAATAATAATATTAATAATGATGATGATGCACTATTTTCAAGGCCTTCCAACTCTTGTTGATTCTGAATATTTTTAGGATCATGCTACTCTGTTCACTTACGGAATAAGCATTCATGCGTTGAGAATTCAATGAAGCATCACTGCCCGATATGTTATGAGGTTGGTAGTGAAATGGTTCTTTGCTTTGAACATTGGAGCTATGTTAATTCCATCAACTGTTGCTGCAGTATCTTTTTGACTCCTTAAGATATACAAGAGTCTTAAAATGCGGGCATACAATGCATTCAGAGTGTCTTGATGATATGATAAATCACGAACAGTAAACTTCATGCTACCTGAGCTTCTTTCATGTTTGTTACATGTGAGTTTATTTTAAAATTTATTCATGAATCATCTTATTCTTTCCGTGAATCCCATCATACAGATATACGTGCCCAATATGTTCCAAGTCTGTAATCGACTTATCAAGACTTTGGAGGAAGTACGATGAGGAGGTACCTAATCCTGAATCTCTATATATCAGCAGAGAAAATGTTTCATTTAGCAATATCTGTGAAAGTTGTAAGACCTACAGCTAAAAAATCTGCTGGTTTCATTTGAGTTCTATGAATGTATGCTTGTATGTTGTTATGAAATGGAATTGAAGTTTTAATGCAAAGAGAATATCAGTTTGTAATTTATCAAAATGAACTGCACACAATCCCAATCATGGAGAACTGCACACAACATTTGATCAAAAAGTTATTACTGGGATTACCTCCATGAATGAAAGAGATGGGATATCGAAGAGCCTCTCAATCATGGAGATTGTGAGTTACAATTCCAAATGCACAAATTTTCTTCTAGAAACTGTAATATGTTTATTTCAAAATAAATATCATTTTATTGTTGAGCTTCTTAACAGTTAGTAAGAATTTGTCTTCCACACTCCCAAGAACTAGAGAATATATCTACAATATTCCTTCCTAGTGGCTATTCCTTGGTTTCATGCATATATATATACTCATTCGACATCTTCAACCTTTTCATCTACAATATCTAAGAGGAGAAAACAGTCCTAAAGAATAGTTCTTGCACATGATTCAATGATAAGATTTCTAAACTAAATTTCCTTGCATATATTCTATTAAAATGTTGATAACTTGTTCAATTAATTCAATTATTTATTTTATTGTGTTTTAGCTTCTATTTTTGTACTTATTTGCGACAAACTGAAATCACCCACAACTTAGTTCAATCCATGTGTCTAATCTAAATCTAAAACCTTGAGAATTAGCATATCTTGATGCTTTGAAAGGCAATGTTCATTTTTGTATTGTATAATATAGATAAAGCTTCAAAACAAAAGTAGAAAATCACAGGTCAAAGTTTTGCAATTGATTTTTTCTATTTCTTGATTGGGATTCATCTTCAATTTATGGAGAAAAATTTGTGTATTTTGACTGTTAAGGTACTATTATCTGCTAATTCTAATTTGCTTAGAGTACCTACTATACATATCACACAGGATAGTGGCAGAAGCTTTGCCTCTATATTTTAAATGTATCATATGTGTTCCATAGTTATGCTCTAACAATCCAAATTCTTAACTATCGAGATATTATCCGCTTTGACCTAAGGGCCTCATGATTTTTTCATGTTTGTATTACTTCCCAGGAGGTCACTCATCCCAGAATTTCTTTGAGATGAGCACACTTAACTACGGAGTTTCTTAATGAAATTTCAACCATTAAATCAAAAAGGGGCCTTGATTTTTAGCTTCTTTAACTTAAGGGGTTTACTATCTCCCCCACTTAAGTAACTGACATCCTTATTAGCATTTTTATCTCATAATCATCCACTAGGCATATAGGATTCTAGAGGTAGCCCCTACAAGTTCAAATGGTGATTCCCGCCACGTAGCACTTTGTCCTTTACAAGATTCAAGAGGCAGCTCCCATGTCATAGCACTTGTCTTGTATGACACTTAGTTCTCATTTTCCCATTGGTGTATTGCTCTGATTCCAAATTTATAACAACCCAAACTCTTAACTATCGAGATATTGTCCGCTTTGGCCTAAGAGCCTCATGGTTTTGTCATATTGGAGTAATTTCCCAGGAGGTCACATTTTAGGATTTTTCCGAGATGAGCACACTTAACTGCAAAGTTTCTTAATAAAATTCCAATAATTATACCAAAAGGCGCCTCAATGTTTAAAAGTTTAGCTTCTTTTACTTACGGGGTTTCACATATGCTTCGGAACATTTATCAGTAACTAGGACTGGAATTGAGCATCACTGAGTTCCAGATCAAAAATTGCATCCAGCTTTGGGGTAAGCTACTATAAAAATTGAAGTCAAGAATACATTTTTCATATAACCTTGTGAGGAGCTGTAATAGTAATGTAATACTTGACGGATTGCTTCTACTGTCAACTGAAGGTTGTCAAAATTGAAGGCATACTTCACATTGCTTCCACCATTGATCAAGAAAATACTTGCGGCAACACTATCTTTAAGCTGTTGCTAAATTCCTCCTTTTAAGTTCCCCCCTTTTCTCACATCAACTCTTATGAAATCATGTGCAACGCAAATAATAAGTCCTGGAAGATTGTTGACCTATTGCATCTAAAAAAAAAAAAGAATGCTTGCCCCTTTACCTCGATCCTCGAGCCGACACTGCTAGTCCGCCGGACTTCAAGGTATAAGTTTTGAAACCTTAGCTCTATCTCTTACCTCGTCCCGCGTGTCGAGTCGGCGGTCTGCTTATACACGCTCTTGTAGCGTGGTGGGAGGGGCAACCGGCGCGACACCTACGACAAGGTAGGCGAGCGACCTTTGGTTCTGGATCTTGCCTCGACTTCCGTGCCCACCTCCGCCGGACTTCAAGGTATAAGTTTTGAAACCTTGGCTCTATCTCTTACCTCGTCCCGCGTGTCGAGTCGGCGGTCTGCCTATACACGCTCTTGTAGCGTGGTGGGAGGGGCAACCGGCGCGACACCTACGACAAGGTAGGCGAGCGACCTTTGGTTCTGGATCTTGCCTCGACTTCCGTGCCCACCTCCGCCGGACTTCAAGGTATAAGTTTTGAAACCTTGGCTCTATCTCTTACCTCGTCCCGCGTGTCGAGTCGGCGGTCTGCCTATACACGCTCTTGTAGCGTGGTGGGAGGGGCAACCGGCGTGACACCTATGACAAGGTAGGCGAGCGACCTTTGGTTCCGGATCTTGCCTCGACTTCCGTGCCCACCTCCGCCGGACTTCAAGGTATAAGTTTTGAAACCTTGGCTCTATCTCTTACCTCGTCCCGCGTGTCGAGTCGGCGGTCTGCCTATACACGCTCTTGTAGCGTGGTGGGAGGGGCAACCGGCGTGACACCTATGACAAGGTAGGCGAGCGACCTTTGGTTCCGAATCTTGCCTCGACTTCCGTGCCCACCTCCGCCGGACTTCAAGGTATAAGTTTTGAAACCTTGGCTCTATCTCTTACCTCGTCCCGCGTGTCGAGTCGGCGGTCTGCCTATACACGCTCTTGTAGCGTGGTGGGAGGGGCAACCGGCGTGACACCTATGACAAGGTAGGCGAGCGACCTTTGGTTCCGGATCTTGCCTCGACTTCCGTGCCCACCTCCGCCGGACTTCAAGGTATAAGTTTTGAAACCTTGGCTCTATCTCTTACCTCGTCCCGCGTGTCGAGTCGGCGGTCTGCCTATACACGTCTTGTAGCGTGGTGGGAGGGGCAACCGGCGCGATACCTACGACAAGGTAGGCGAGTGACCCTCGGTTCCAAATCTTGTCCTCGAGCCTCTTCCACCTCCACCGGACTTCAAGGTATAAATTTCTAACTCTACTCCCGTCCTCGACGTTTGCAGCGGACCGGAGAACCACCTATACGCGCTCTTGTAGCACGGTAGGAGGGAGCCCGGTGCGATGCATACGACGAGGTGGGACAGCCCTATACACGCTCTTGTAGCGTGGTGGGGAGTCACTGCTGTTCTAGTACGGGTACTGCTGAAGGCCCCATACACGCTCTTGTAGCATGGTGGGATGAAATTTTGTACGGCCGTGGTGTCTAAGGACACCTACCATACACGCTCTAGTAGCGTGGTGGGAAGGCCCAGCTCCCCAATTTTCTCCCAAATGGGGGATATGTCTGGGTGCTGCCAAAATTTTCACTGAAATGTACAAAGACTTAAACAATTCGAAGACCTTCTTGGGCAACAATATAGAAGGCCTGTACTTGAACATAAATGTGCAGAACTTGAACTAAAATGAGCAGAGGACTCGTACGAAGAACAGAGGACTTGTTGACTGAAACCTGAATAAAATCTAAATGATTTCTAAAGATCAAAATCAAATAAGTCAAATCAAATTGAACGGAAATTCAAGTCAATTCAAACACAAAATGGAATGTACAAGAACTTCAGAAGATCTTGAATAAGCACCTGAACTCAAAAGACTGCAGGGGCACTCGAATTTGTACTCTGAGCTCGGACTATATAACACCAAGTGGGGCTTATGAACTCAACGGACTCAAATCCAAAAGAAGCTGAAAATAACCTTGCATTCTGAGCTCACAAGAACTGGGCTGGGAAGGGTTCATACTTGAGTCAGACTCGACACCAATCAAACTACAACACCTCCTACGAATATTTCCTGGAAGTTCGTAGCAGATACAACGGTCTCCAACAAGTCAATGAACTATACTTGTAAGAAGCAATGGACAGTTGTGAGGTGTACGAATACTACCCATATGCAGCGATCAAAGATCTGCCCCTACAAATCAAACTACCACCCGAGAATGACGAAAGGGTGTATTTGATGCAGAAACAATGGATCTTCTACAAAATACTTCCAGGAGGTTGTAGTGAATACAACGATCCCCTGCAAATGGACACTTGTGGATAACAACAGTATGTATGTCGTATGTACAACGAACCACTGTGGACACAGGTACATTTCCTACAACAATTCCTACAAACGCCTGTTGATTGAGATGACGATACGGGAGATCAATAATCAAAAGACCCCTTCCTACAAACAAATGCAACCCGACAAATCCACCTGAGATTGGTGATAGGTGGGTGTGATGTAGACAAACGAGGGTCTCCTACGAACATTCCTAGGAGCTCGTAGCAAACATAATGGATCCTTACAAACAAATACGAGCCACTTGTGGATAACAACAGTGGATGCATCGTAGAAGTAACAAACCACTGTGGACACAAGTACGGATCCCTCCAAATGAGCACGAGCCACTTGTGGATAACAACAGTGTGTACATCGTAGATACAATGAACCATTGTGGACACAAGTATGGATCCCTACAAATGAGTACAAACCATTTGTGGATAACAGCAGTGTGTATATCGTAGATATAACGAACCACTGTGAACACAAGCACGGATCCCTGCAAATGAGTACAAACTTACTTGTGGATAACGACAGTGGATGCATCGTAGAAGTAACAAACCACTGTGGACACAAGTACGGATCCCTCCAAATAAGCACGAGCCACTTGTGGATAACAACAGTGTGTATTGAAAGAACAATGAATCACTGTGGACACGAGTATGAATATCACCTACGACAGTGGTGATCAAGATCTACGAGCACGACGGGTACAAAGGCAGCCCGATGTACGAAAAGTACATCTCGTGGTAGAATAGAAGGAAGTTTGAACAAATTAGAACCAAACTTCCTGGTGTTGCAAAGTCCCTTCTTAGTTCTATACTCGAGAAGAAAACAATCCCAACATTTCTTTACAGATCAATAAATTTCAAAATCTAGAAAATCTTCCCCAGTGAATGAGAAAGGGGGAGTCAACATCAAACTGATGAGATGCATCGCGTCTACAATCTACAACACATCGCCACCGAATCCGCAACACTCTTACTAGCGGACAGAAGGCGTGTATAAGCTCTGAAATCAAATGTTATGTATTCAAATGTCAATTTTCTACACAACTATAAATATTTCAAAATACCCCTGCACGTGCACTAGAGACTGTATACACATAGGTACACTAAAAGGGGTATATAAAAATAACCCGCATGGGCCCCGGCGAGCGTGTTATTGGAACACACGTGACGCCTAGGGATGCTGCGCGGGTCGATAAGTGAATTCAGGTTCGAACCTGATCCTTCTATACAGACCAATAGGAGTCGACAGGGTTCGAACCATTAAACAAATACATGGTTGTGGGGATCAATGTATTTGTTTCAATACATTCATATTAGGCCTTCGAGGCCTACAATCAGAAAAATTCATTAAATAAAAGGCACAAAGCCTACAAGATACCCGATCCTCGATCAATAGCTTGGTCGAGTTGACAAGGTTCAATCAAATCAAATGGAAATGACCCCAAACACCCCGATGATGGCCGTGTTGAACGCTAATCTCAACCAGAGGGGTTTCCAAATATTTTCCAATGTCCCCCAAATATCCAAATGTCTTCCAAGCTCTATCCACAATGCCAAAATCCATAAATTCCAAAATCCAGATATTTAAAAATGAAATAAATCCATCAAAAACTTAAAGCAAAATCCATCCACCCTCCGCAACAGTTTGGCGGGGCGGATAAATTAAAGTTTACTTCAGCTCACAAAAGAGCCGAATGCCTAGTCGAAAATATCACTAGGATCCATTTTCAAACAATCTCCTGCCAGTAAGGATGTGGTACGTGTCCTCTAACCGCGGTCTGCCGCTAAATGGCCACCGCAGGATAAACGGTTATGACGACCCGGGGCCCTCTGAACCGAGTGGTTTTACCGCCAAATGGCACCACGATATACCGGTTATGGCCAGAGCCGATACGCTCCTTATTGGCATCAAATCCTTGAGATATGAATCAATAGGATATGATCGATAGGGCACAAAGCCCTCTGTCAGCTAAGGTGGATTCAAATTTGTCCCCTTAGACAAACATTCACTCCAGGTCTACAAGGTCCCCTTGGACGAAGCAACCCATGGCTGCCGACATGGATCCTTCTGTCAGGTGGGTCGACTACCTCCTCTGACTAAGTAGACCAGGGACCATGATGGCCCGGGACGACGGATCCATGGGATCTTGATCGGGCCCATCATCCATTCCCCCACCATTCGCTTTAAGTGCTAGGTGGTGAAATTTTCTATTTTAAATATCAAACTCTTCAAATTCCCAAGTTCAAACCCAATTTTCAAATCCAATTTCTACCAATTCCCAAACTCTTCAAATTCCAATCTATACCTATTGCTGCTACTATTTGCCAGATACCACGTATTTTATACGTATCTGATCGATGACTAGCCTTAATCGAAAGTTCTCTCTCGTGATCGAGAGGGGTAATTAACTATAGGGGCTTGCGCCTATAGGAAACCAGAACTCAGATCATAAAGTCCTCGCAAAATGAGGACGAAATCTCTGGGTAGTGTCTTATCTACAAACCCATCTGCCTTCCAAAATTTACCTCGGAACTAATTCAGTTAAAACTCCCTCGCCGAATAAGAAAAGCGAGCGGAGGCCGGGGCCGAATTTCCGGAGCCCACAGATTTCTGGCGACTCCACTGGGGAATGGTTTCTCTTTTCATCTCTGGCTAGTCACTTATATGCTATAGTAGCAGCTAAGAAAAGTAATGATGATATTGAGCTTTATACGGTGAACATCAGGATGTGACATTTGGTCCTTATGTCCAAAGATCCATCTCTGAAAGTTCCCAAAAATGAATCTTTTAAATAAGATCAATGGAAATTTATTTAGCAGGATTTTTAATTCTATACTAATTTTCCTGCTTCTGTTATCTGTTCTGCATTATTTCTATTTTATGAGAGTGCGGGGTGATGTATCAATTCTGATTACTAACCCCTGCCTTTCATTTTCACAGAATGGAAATGCAGGACACACCGATGACCGTCCAACTGGGACGAGGAGCCAGGATTCAGCTGGCGAATGCTGTTATAGAGACTGGAAATACTGGAGCCACCATCCACTTTGGTGGGCTCGAATTCTCAGCAGCTACTGCAAGGGCTGCAGCCGTTCCTGTGTACGGCGTAAACTCCGAAGAATTTTCTGGAAGGTCCCATTCTGCAAGGACCACTGTACAGCGTGCGCATCTGCCAGCGCCGCGAGCTCTTGCTAGAGATGCTACTCAAGGAAGAGTTTCTGTATTTAAAAGATTATCCCAGCCTGAAACCCTTACTGCAAAGAGGGTTGTTGATGGAAGAAAAATTTCCGTGGTGACTGCTAACACCACTAACCTGCCCAGAGAGCCTGTTGCACCTGAGAGGTATGATGCTGAAGCTTCCTCATCTGGAGGAAGGCTTAACAGAAGGCAAAGGAGGAAGAGAAATGCAGAGCTGCGAGCTCAGCAATTACCTGTACCAGTCCATCCCTCCAATCTGCCAGCACCAGAATCAGAAATCAATATTCCCACTCAGAACAGGTTTTCCAACCTGAAGTGGATCAAAAGAAATAGCTCTACTGGGGAGCTCAAAAAATCTTTCGGGGAGCGTCGACCTGAAGCTCCAACCCCTCAGAAGATAAGAGAGCCCGAACGCCTGTCTGCCCGGGTTCACCGAGTTCTGAAGACAGTCAAGGAGAAGGGCTTAATGAAAAAGAAGTTCCAGCGGCCATTGATTGTTGAGGCCCGAAGAACTCCTCCAAGAGAGAGGCTATCGTCTGTTGTGATGGCCAAACGAGGAAATTACCAATGCCAAGCTCCGCGGGAAGCACATCGGGGCGTGACACTTGGACCTCGTGTTCAAGAATCCGTCGCCGAAAGGGCCCAGCGGAAAGGCAAACAAGTTTGGAGGCCGAAGCCTCGAAGAGAAAATATCTTGGAAGAAAGGATTAGTTCAGGTGTGACATCCGGAGCAGCCTCCCGGAGATCCGCCCCTGCTAACAAAACTCGTCAGAGATGGGTCCAAAAGAAGGCCCATAATGACGACAATTATAATGACGGTCGACATCCTGGAGAGTCTTCCAGGAAATCCCGTCATTCTCCTACTACAACCAAAGAGGAATTTCACTTTGATCGTAGTCCACGGGTTGAAGAAATAGTCATCCCAAATCAAGAACCTGAAATTCAGTGGCGCCGTCGCTCAGAAATTCAGGTGCAAAATGATGAAGAAGAATATGATGATGAAGACACTATGGAGCTCGAAGTGGTTCATATGGTCAGTCACGTCGATGTTGAAGAGGAAGATGATGGTGATGAAGATGACCAACAATCACAGCCCCGTGTACGTGTTTATCGACGCCGCCACAGGGCTAGATCCATTGCCAGCCGAAGTGCTCGCTCCTCAGAAGAAGGAGATGAGGAAGAAGAAGAGGTCGGAGAAAATCCCTTCGCTGGCGAAGACATCACACTCGCTGAAATGAGAAATCAAATGAGGCGACAGATGCGAAGGAAAGATAGAGAAATCTCTCAGTTGAATGATAAAATGACTGAGATGATGACTCAGATGACGGCCATGATGGAGATGATGCAGAAGACCACTTCTATAGGTCCTGCACCGGCTCAGCCCGTCAACCAAGCCGCTAATTCTCAAAATCCTCAAGCGCCTCAAGCCTCAGGAGTGAAAGGTGTACCTGAAGGCGGCGATAAGAATGATGATCCTACCCGCCAGCGTACCCCACAAAATGTGGCAAGTGCTTCTGAACCTGTAACTGCATCACAGCTGGAAGGCTTAATTAGTGAAAAGATCAAAGCTATTATAGCAGCAGAACAGGCAGAGAAGCTAGTAGGAAAAGGTCGCCCGTACCCAGCAGAGTACGATCAGGTGACATATCCAAACGGATATTCTGTGCCGAAGTTCAACATCTTCGATGGAAATAAGAATCCCAGACAACACCTGGCGCAGTTCAAAGCAACCTGTGGAAATACAGGAGGTAATGATGCCCTGTTATTCAGGCAATTCGTGAGCAGCTTGAGTGGAACTGCTTTTGAATGGTACGCTGAATTGTCGAATGATTCACTAAAGACCTTTGCGGAGCTAGAGGCCTTGTTCGTGAAAAGATTTGCCAGTGCAATAGAGAAGACTACTATCGCTGATCTCGCCCTGGATAAAAGGAGAAAGGATGAGTCAGTGACGAAATATATAACACGCTGGCGCAATCTCAGCATGAAGTGCGAGCAACAACTGGAAGAAGAACATGCAATTCAATTGTTGATGGGGAACATTGATGATAAAATGCAGCCCTTCCTGTGCATGGCTTCTATCACTACTTTCCAAGATCTGCTGGACAGGGTGGCAAAATTTGAAAAGTTAAACTTATCAAAGTCCGAAAGCCTCCCTGATAAACTCAAAAAGGCTAAAGCTCCTGATGCTAGGAGGAACGAAGTTTACTCCGCATTCCCTCTCAGACCTGATAAAGGTAAACAGGTAGTGTATAATGTGGATAAAGGAAAGCAGCCTATGCAATATGAAGAAAAGTCAAAGCAGGCTTACAATCCAAATCCTCAACCAAAGTTGGTTCTTGGAGGAAATGACAAACCTCGAGCCTTTCTTGGTGGAGGAGAGCGCCAGAGGCAGACTGCAGGAGCTGGTGATAGAACGTTCCCCTCCCTCAAGGAGAAAATGAATAAAGAATATTCATTTAAAAGAAAGAGTGTCGCTAAACTGTTCCGACAAGCACTCAAGAATGGTCTGGAGTTGCCAGAATGCAAAAGACCTGAAGAGTCCAAACACAGTGGCGACCCAAACTACTGCCCATATCATCGGGTAGTTAGCCACCCAATTGAAGATTGTTATGTCTTCAAAGATTGGTTGGAAAAGATGTACAAAAGGGAGAATTGACATTATCAGATAATGTGTTAGTTCGTCCTAAAAAGGAATCCACCCGGGTAGTCACATCATCTTCCGTACTCCCGCATAAAGGAAAAATAAAAGAATTTGTCCAAGAGGAACAATGGGAGACTGTGGTCTCCAAGAAGACAAATAAAATGTTGAAACAGCTGGAAGGAGTTCCGGGTGTCAAGTGGAAATCTCCTACTGAACCAGTGTTGAATTTAAAGTGGTTGCCTGCATCACATGCATCCACCTCCAAACAGCAACATGGTCAAGCTAGCTCATCAAAGTCTGACAAAGCAAAGCCAAAGTCTTCTAAGAAGAAAGCCAAGTTGAAGAAGCCTATGGCGAAGAAGACTGCAACTCAAAAGGCTATTGATAGTTTGGGTGAATATTATCAGACTGTCAGGAGGCCTATTAAGCTCGGTGATTTTATGAAAGAGCTTAAAATAGATAAAAAGGAAGAAGAAGCTGAGGCTGAATCTCTTCCTATAGAAACATGCCGAGTCATCTTTACAACATCAAAGATAACAAAAAGGGATAAATACGCTGAAGAAGCGGCCCCTAAGTTCTGTCTAATGGTGTCATCAATGGAATTCAGTTCAGATGATCTATGTTTTCCAGAGGATGAAGATTCAGACCCAAGCGTAGCATCGCAGATGAAACATGTGAAACTGGGAGACGATTCCGAGTCTACAGATGAATCCCCAGACACAACAATGGCTGACTCCGAAGAAAATGCTTCATCAAACAAGTCTGAATCAGATGAGGTGGCCCAAGTACAGTTGAGAAGTGGAAAGGTATTACCGCCTCCACCAAAGAAAGGGATCCCTAATAAAGATAAGAGAAAAGAGATAATTATCAATAAAGATATTATCCCTGAAGATCCCAAGAAAAATGATACTTCTGCTAAGGGGATAGATTACAATATCTTATCCCATTTGAGAAAGATCCCAGCACAACTTAGCATATACGATGCCCTCTTGATGTCTAAAGGCCTTCGGGAGACTTTGATCCAAGCTCTTAAGGACCCTGAAAGATATGAGGCGTATTTTGCTGAACGTAACTTGACTGAGGTTTTGCAAGCTCGAAATGAGCCCCTCATCACCTTTGCTGAGGATGATATGATGCTTGGAACGGCAGATCACAATCGCCCTTTGTATGTTACGGCAGAGAGCGACGATATGATGATCAGTCGAATTTTGATCGATCCTGGATCTTCCGTAAATCTCATGAGTCTTAAAGCATTGAGATCACTGTGCCTCGATGTGGAACATCTTGGGCAAGACAAGTTGATGGTACACGACTTCAATGAAAAAGGGCAGAAAACTCTTGGTTCGTTTATGCTTCCTCTTGTATTTGGGGAACTCCATACGGAAGCCAAATTCCATGTAATTGATGCGGACACTTCGTTCAAAGCATTATTAGGTCGCCCCTGGCTGCATGAATACGGCGTTGTCCCTTCAACATTACATCAGTGTATGAAATATCTGAAGGAAGGAGAAGAATTCAGAATTTCTGGTGATATTCAACCCTTTGCAGTACATGAAGTAACAGTTTATGAAGATGCTAAGTACTTCATGCCAAAGAAGCAAAAGTCGTCAAGTTCTCTTGAGGCTAAAGCATCAAATTCTAAGGCTGCAAAGAAATCCAAGCAAGAAGGTGATAAGAAGTGTGTAGGGAGAAAGAAAGCAACGCTAGTTCTTCCCAAATCACCAACCATTCCTAAGGAAAAGAAACATGTACCTCATCTTGGGAGTGACACGGATGAAGATGATGTTACTCCTGCCAAATCTCGAAAAATATGCCAGTCCACAGATGAATGGAGTAGACAGGTTGAATTTTCAAATGATGATCATGACTACGACTCAATCTATATGAACTCAGTGCAGAGTGTGTTCTCCAGAAGAATAGGCAGTCTGTCAATTTCAGATAGCGTACTCGTAGTCACACGTGTTCCCTTGCAACACTTCAAAGAAATCATTCCACGCGAGGTGCATAAAATTGAAGAACTTTCCACTCTTTATCTGCCTCCTCTAAAGAAAGGGACTGCACCTGGAAATGTATTGTATTCCACGGGAATACGCGAAGAGGAGAATCATGACTGGGATTGCATGCTCCTCGACCTCGAGGAATTATTTCCTACAAGGCTACCCAAGTTCAATACAAAAAATATTCAAAGAATGCTACGAAAGCAAATCAATATTCCTACTACCAAACGACAGCTCCGTACAAGTTTGGGCCTCTGGTATGGGAGGAATCCACGTCCGCTACGACGAAAGGATATAGATGCATATAAAGGCATCGGGTTCATCAAACGAAAATTCCTTCAGAAAGAGAATTGTCGAACAGTCACTTGTGAGGAAATCAAATCTGATAATGATGAAGATAAGGTATATGAAGCCAAAGCTTATGATGATAAACCCGTAGAAGCTGAGCCTGCACCAGAAGAACTGGAAGATGGTGGACAGGCCACTACGATGGACGAGCTAAAAGAAGTCAACTTGGGAACTGAGGAAGACCCTCGCCCAACTTTCATCAGCTCTCTTCTACCAGAAGAACAAATAGAAGAAATAAAAGAGCTCCTCTGTGAATTCAGGGACTGCTTTGCCTGGACATATGCTGAGATGCCCGGTTTATCCCCTGAAGTAGCAGTTCACAGATTAGCAATCAAATCTGATGCAGCGCCCGTTAAACAAGCTCCAAGGAGAACGAGATTGGAGATTGAAGAGCAGGTGATCACAGAAACAAAGAAGCTCATAGAAGCAGGCTTTATTCGTGAAGAAAAATATGCCGACTGGATTGCCAATATCGTCCCTGTTAAGAAGAAAAATGGCCAGATTCGTATCTGCATCGACTTCAAGGACCTCAATAAGGCATGCCCGAAAGATGACTTTCCACTCCCAGTATCAGAACTTCTAGTTGATAATACTTCCAACTACGACATGTTCTCATTCATGGACGGATCGTCAGGCTACAATCAAATCAAAATGGCGCAAGAAGATGAAAGACATACATCATTCAGAACGCCCATAGGCATATTCTGCTACACAGTTATGCCATTTGGTCTGAAGAACGCTGGTGCCACATATCAACGGGCGATGACTCGTATATTTGATGATTTGATCCATCAAAAGGTCGAATGCTATGTAGATGACTTGGTCATTAAGAGCATGGACCGAAAAGACCATCTTGATGACTTGAGGATTGTGTTCGAAAGAATCAGAAAATACGATCTGAAGATGAACCCTCTCAAGTGTGCATTTGGGGTATCATCAGGAAAATTCCTGGGGTACGTTGTTCGACATCGAGGCATCGAAATCGACCCCAACAAGATCAAGGCAATCATGGAGATGCCACCTCCAAAGAGCCTCCGACAACTCCGTTCCCTGCAAGGTCAACTGGCTTTCATTCGGAGATTCATATCGAATCTATCGGGTAGGTGCCAGCCATTTTCAAAGCTGATGAAGAAAGATGTCCGATTCAAATGGGACGAAGAGTGCCAAGAAGCGTTTGACAGCATTAAAAGATATATGTTAAGTCCTCCTATTCTCGCGGCGCCAATCCCGGGGAAGCCTCTTATACTGTATACAACAGCACTAGAAGAGTCCCTCGGAGCACTATTGGCCCAACATAATGAAGAAGGCAAGGAGAATGCACTCTACTATATCAGCCGGAGGTTGATAGGAGCAGAAATCCGCTACTCTCCAATCGAGAAGCATTGCTTGGCCCTGATTTTCGCAGTTCAGAAGCTCCGCCATTATATGCTATCTCACAAAATCACCTTGATATCAAAGATCGATCCGCTGAAGTTCTTGATGACAAGACCAGCGTTGACAGGTCGTTTGGCAAGGTGGGCAGTGATACTGTTGCAGTTTGATATCACATATGTCCCTCAAAAGGCAGTGAAAGGGCAGGTGTTGGCGGATTTTCTCGCTGCACATCCTATCCCTGCAGATTCATCACTCAATGATGATCTACCTGACGAGCAGATCATGAATATTGAAGAGGAGGAGATGCTACGAGTATGGGAAATGTATTTTGATGGAGCATCATCAATCAAGCGTGCTCGGCCTCCAAATCTAGAAAAAGCTCAAGCCGGAATTGGAATCATTTTTGTAGCACCCGAGGGAGGCATAATGAGATTCTCTTTCAGCTTGACTGAACCTCGAACCAATAATGAAGCTGAATATGAAGCTTTAATAGCAGGATTGGAGATTGCAATCGATGTCCGAATCCAAAACCTCCAAATCTTCGGTGATTCTCAACTTGTTGTAAATCAAGTGTTGGGAGTTTACAAAATCACCAAGCTCGAGTTGGCCTGCTATCACCGGCGAGTTCTTGAGCTTATGAAGCAAATTCCAATTGTCAAGCTAACTCAAGTTTCCCGAGGTCAAAATGGCAAAGCTGACTCTCTTGCTAAATTGGCTAAAGAAATGGCGAATATGGACGACGAATGGCCTATAATAATTATGGTGCACAATCGGCGGATCTTAGAGCCAGCATTACTACAATTCCCGCAGGCAGAGGGAACACCAAACTCAAGCCAGCATGATGCAACTCCGGTTGATCCTCAATCTCCCCAATCAGTTGAGCCTGAAGATCAGTCTGAAGAAAATCAAGTTCATAAGAAAAGACGTAAAGCTAGTCAACCTTCAGAATCATGGTGGCATTGTCTAGATGTCGAGGAAGAAGATGACTGGAGACTGCCTTTCATTGACTACTTTAAAGAAAGTAAATTGCCAATAGACAAATCACTAGCTGCTCAAATCAAGAAGAGAGCGCTACGATATGCATTTGTCAACAACATGTTGTATCGACGTGCTTTCGATCAAATGTGGTTAAGGTGCCTAGGGAATCGAGAAGCTGATAAAGTGGTGGCAGAAGTTCATGAAGGACTTTGTGGAGTGCACCAATCAGGTCCCAAGATGGCAGTAAAAATTAAAAGAATGGGTTACTATTGGCCGACCATGGTCAGAGATTGTATCAATCATGCTAAGAGGTGCCATGAATGCCAGATCCACGGTGATATTATACATCAACCGCCAAATCCGCTGCACCCTACAATAGCATCCTGGCCATTTGAATGTTGGGGTACTGATGTTATCGGGCCAATAGATCCGCCGTCATCAGCAGGACACCGCTTTATCTTGGCAGCAACCGACTACTTCTCCAAGTGGGCAGAAGCGGCTCCATTCAAAGAAGTTACGTCTGAGCACGTGATCAACTTCTTCACCCACAATGTTGTTTACAGATTCGGTGTGCCACGCCGTATAATCTCAGACAACGGAACTGCTTTCAAGAGTACAAAAATTTATAAGTTCGTTGATCGGCACAAAATCGATTGGCGGTATTCCTCTATATACTATCCAAGAGCAAATGGCCTGGCAGAAGCCTTCAACAAAACACTGGTAAAATTGTTAAAAAAGATTCTCTCCAAGAACAAAAGAGAATGGCATACGAAAATGGCAGAAGCGTTGTGGGCATATCGCACAACCTATAAAACGCCAACCAAAGCCACTCCTTACTCTTTGGTGTTCGGAGTTGAAGCCGTACTGCCACTAGAAGTGGAACTTCCATCCCTTCGAGTTGCTGTCCAGAATGAGCTGACTCAAGAACAAAATGCTCGTCTAAGAATGGAGGAACTCGATGCCCTCGATGAAATCAGGTTGCAAGCTCAGCAGAACTTGGAGATCTACCGAGCAAGAATGACAAAATCTTTTGATCGAATGGTGCGTCCTCGATCATTTCAAGAAGGGGAATTGGTCCTGGTGCAGAGAAGGCCAATCATCCCGCACAGAAAAATCGGTGGCAAATTCGTATCCAACTGGGAAGGACCTTTCGTCATCGAGAAGGTATTTCAAGGAGGAGCTTATCAACTGATCGATCTGAATGGTCAAAGGCCCATGCCGCCAATCAATGGTCGATACCTGAAGAAATATTACGCATGAAATTTTTCAAAGAAATATCGTGCTTAATGTATTATATTTTCATACATTATTGTTAGCACATGCATTTTATATTTTGAAATTCTCTTCTATCATAAGAACGCATTTCAAAATTCCCCTATTAGACTGGGGGCATTTTAAATATTTATTCGGGTCGACATCGCGCTGCGTGCCGAGATCCCCAAATAAACATTTAAAATTTCAAAATTCCAATTCTATTTTGCTCTAAAATGTCCCTGCAAGACAGGGGGCATTTTAAATATTTATTCGGGTCGACATCGCGCTGCGTGCCGAGATCCCCGAATAAATATTTAAAATTTATCAATTCATATGTTTTTTGTGCTAAAGAATACAAAGATCTTCTTTTTCAAAGTATATACAGGTGATCTCTCAAAGATCGAGACACCTTCTCCAACAAACCAAGACTCAAAAGTCAAGAAAGAGGCTTTTGAAACTACACACTCTTACAAATTGAGCCGGAAAAGCTTGAAGTCTTTCAACAGTCTGAAGCTTAAGGTTCGAATGGGTGTAAAAGGTCGGATCCAACACGCCCAAATATGGCCGGATCGCTGGCAGCTCCGTCTACTCAACAAGCCATAAGAACGGCCGTAGTAGCGGATCCCCCACTTCGTCAACCCGTTAGTAGGGACTGAAGAAAGTACGAAGGCTAATTTGACTCGACCAGTTCAAGTGATCGTAGTCTGCAAAATTCTCCAAAATGACTGGAGAATCAAAGTTCCAGTTGAAGAATAAGTCTCGAACAACTACTGAATGTTCGTAGGCTCCAAAATCTAAAACCACGAAGGATGACTCCAAATCTGTCAACTTCAGCAAAATCAGCATTGGGAAGCGTAATTCTCATAGCTCAAGTCTGAAGTCTGAATGGGTGTATGAGGTCGGATCCAACAAGCCCAAATATGGCCGGATCGCTAGCAGCTCCATCTACTCAACAAGCCATAAGAAAGGCCGCAGTAGAGGAACCCCCATCTCAGCAATCAGAGGACGAAGAGCTGTCAAATCCCAGCTCTCCCGATCTGATGAACTCAAGTGATTCAGATTAAAGTCTTCTCAAGTGGTTAAGGATCAAGATACTACCTGCATTTGGTAATGTCAATCAAATCCAAAGCCTGCAAATCCTTCAACGAATCCGTAAAGCATAAAGCGAGGATCGAAGGAATTTTTCTTCAACAAGTCCGCCAAAGCACAAAGCAAAGGACCAAAGAAAATTATCCCAAAGTTCGTGAAAGCTCAAGGCTGAACTAAGAGGATCTCGTCATCAACAAGTCCGTTATGCACAAAGCTCAGGACCGATGACTCCTCGCCATCGACCTAATACAAACCTAAGGGTTTTGGTCACCGGCATCTACCCCTTCATCAAGCCCGACAAAGCTAGAAGCAAAGGGCAGAAGGAAAACAAAAATTCTGACAAGTCATCAAAGACAAATCAGACAACCCTTCATCAAGTCCGCAGCACAAAGCACAGGACAGAAGGATCAAAATCTCAGGGCTCTAGCTAAAGTTGCAAAATGAGTTCCCTGAATGAAATCTATAAATGTCTCTAAAGACTGGGGGCATTTTAAATATTTATTTGGGTCGACATTGCGCTGCATGCCGAGATCCCAAAATAAATATTTAAAATTTCATCGAGATACTACCAGATGATCGAAGAATCTTGAGCATATGCTATCCGCTAGTATCAATCTACAAAGTGATACATCTAAAAGAGCCATGAAGAAAATCGTAGTGTGACATCCAAACAAAGTTTTGGAAATCCACTAAATGAAAATCTCAGTGTGACATCCAAACAAAGCTTTTGGAGATCCACTAGAAGAAAACCCTAGTGTGACATCTAGAACAGATATCTAGAGATCCATAGGGTCAATCAGCATACAACAAACGTGGCTCGCTCCAGACACGTGCCACATTTGTTGGGGGGCATTTGTTGACCTATTGCATCTAAAACAAAAAAAAAAAAAAAAAAGAATGCTTGCCCCTTTGCCTCGATCCTCGAGCCGACACTGCTAGTCCGCCAAACTTCAAGGTATAAGTTTTGAAACCTTGGCTCTATCTCTTACCTCGTCCCGCGTGTCGAGTCGGCGGTCTGCCTATACACGCTCTTGTAGCGTGGTGGGAGGGGCAACCGGCGCGACACCTACGACAAGGTAGGCGAGCGACCTTTGGTTCTGGATCTTGCCTCGACTTCCGTGCCCACCTCCGCCGGACTTCAAGGTATAAGTTTTGAAACCTTGGCTCTATCTCTTACCTCGTCCCGCGTGTCGAGTCGGCGGTCTGCCTATACACGCTCTTGTAGCGTGGTGGGAGGGGCAACCGGCGCGACACCTACGACAAGGTAGGTGAGCGACCTTTGGTTCTGGATCTTGCCTCGACTTCCGTGCCCACCTCCGCCGGACTTCAAGGTATAAGTTTTGAAACCTTGGCTCTATCTCTTACCTCGTCCCGCGTGTCGAGTCGGCGGTCTGCCTATACACGCTCTTGTAGCGTGGTGGGAGGGGCAACCGGCGTGACACCTATGACAAGGTAGGCGAGCGACCTTTGGTTCCGGATCTTGCCTCGACTTCCGTGCCCACCTCCGCCGGACTTCAAGGTATAAGTTTTGAAACCTTGGCTCTATCTCTTACCTCGTCCCGCGTGTCGAGTCGGCGGTCTGCCTATACACGCTCTTGTAGCGTGGTGGGAGGGGCAACCGGCGTGACACCTATGACAAGGTAGGCGAGCGACCTTTGGTTCCGGATCTTGCCTCGACTTCCATGCCCACCTCCGCCGGACTTCAAGGTATAAGTTTTGAAACCTTGGCTCTATCTCTTACCTCGTCCCGCGTGTCGAGTCGGCGGTCTGCCTATACACGCTCTTGTAGCGTGGTGGGAGGGGCAACCGGCGTGACACCTATGACAAGGTAGGCGAGCGACCTTTGGTTCCGAATCTTGCCTCGACTTCCGTGCCCACCTCCGCCGGACTTCAAGGTATAAGTTTTGAAACCTTGGCTCTATCTCTTACCTCGTCCCGCGTGTCGAGTCGGCGGTCTGCCTATACACGCTCTTGTAGCGTGGTGGGAGGGGCAACCGGCGTGACACCTATGACAAGGTAGGCGAGCGACCTTTGGTTCCGGATCTTGCCTCGACTTCCGTGCCCACCTCCGCCGGACTTCAAGGTATAAGTTTTGAAACCTTGGCTCTATCTCTTACCTCGTCCCGCGTGTCGAGTCGGCGGTCTGCCTATACACGTCTTGTAGCGTGGTGGGAGGGGCAACCGGCGCGATACCTACGACAAGGTAGGCGAGTGACCCTCGGTTCCAAATCTTGTCCTCGAGCCTCTTCCACCTCCACCGGACTTCAAGGTATAAATTTCTAACTCTACTCCCGTCCTCGACGTTTGCAGCGGACCGGAGAACCACCTATACGCGCTCTTGTAGCACGGTAGGAGGGAGCCCGGTGCGATGCATACGACGAGGTGGGACAGCCCTATACACGCTCTTGTAGCGTGGTGGGGAGTCACTGCTGTTCTAGTACGGGTACTGCTGAAGGCCCCATACACGCTCTTGTAGCATGGTGGGATGAAATTTTGTACGGCCGTGGTGTCTAAGGACACCTACCATACACGCTCTAGTAGTGTGGTGGGAAGGCCCAGCTCCCCAATTTTCCCCCAAATGGGGGATATGTCTGGGTGCTGCCAAAATTTTCACTGAAATGTACAAAGACTTAAACAATTCGAAGACCTTCTTGGGCAACAATATAGAAGGCCTGTACTTGAACATAAATGTGCAGAACTTGAACTAAAATGAGCAGAGGACTCGTACGAAGAACAGAGGACTTGTTGACTGAAACCTGAATAAAATCTAAATGATTTCTAAAGATCAAAATCAAATAAGTCAAATCAAATTGAACGGAAATTCAAGTCAATTCAAACACAAAATGGAATGTACAAGAACTTCAGAAGATCTTGAATAAGCACCTGAACTCAAAAGACTGCAGGGGCACTCGAATTTGTACTCTGAGCTCGGACTATATAACACCAAGTGGGGCTTATGAACTCAACGGACTCAAATCCAAAAGAAGCTGAAAATAACCTTGCATTCTGAGCTCACAAGAACTGGGCTGGGAAGGGTTCATACTTGAGTCAGACTCGACACCAATCAAACTACAACACCTCCTACGAATATTTCCTGGAAGTTCGTAGCAGATACAACGGTCTCCAACAAGTCAATGAACTATACTTGTAAGAAGCAATGGACAGTTGTGAGGTGTACGAATACTACCCATATGCAGCGATCAAAGATCTGCCCCTACAAATCAAACTACCACCCGAGAATGACGAAAGGGTGTATTTGATGCAGAAACAATGGATCTTCTACAAAATACTTCCAGGAGGTTGTAGTGAATACAACGATCCCCTGCAAATGGACACTTGTGGATAACAACAGTGTGTATGTCGTATGTACAACGAACCACTGTGGACACAGGTACATTTCCTACAACAATTCCTACAAACGCCTGTTGATTGAGATGGCGATACGGGAGATCAATAATCAAAAGACCCCTTCCTACAAACAAATGCAACCCGACAAATCCACCTGAGATTGGTGATAGGTGGGTGTGATGTAGACAAACGAGGGTCTCCTACGAACATTCCTAGGAGCTCGTAGCAAACATAATGGATCCTTACAAACAAATACGAGCCACTTGTGGATAACAACAGTGGATGCATCGTAGAAGTAACAAACCACTGTGGACACAAGTACGGATCCCTCCAAATGAGCACGAGCCACTTGTGGATAACAACAGTGTGTACATCGTAGATACAATGAACCATTGTGGACACAAGTATGGATCCCTACAAATGAGTACAAACCATTTGTGGATAACAGCAGTGTGTATATCGTAGATATAACGAACCACTGTGGACACAAGCACGGATCCCTGCAAATGAGTACAAACCTACTTGTGGATAACGACAGTGGATGCATCGTAGAAGTAACAAACCACTGTGGACACAAGTACGGATCCCTCCAAATAAGCACGAGCCACTTGTGGATAACAACAGTATGTATTGAAAGAACAATGAATCACTGTGGACACGAGTATGAATATCACCTACGACAGTGGTGATCAAGATCTACGAGCACGACGGGTACAAAGGCAGCCCGATGTACGAAAAGTACATCTCGTGGTAGAATAGAAGGAAGTTTGAACAAATTAGAACCAAACTTCCTGGTGTTGCAAAGTCCCTTCTTAGTTCTATACTCGAGAAGAAAACAATCCCAACATTTCTTTACAGATCAATAAATTTCAAAATCTAGAAAATCTTCCCCAGTGAATGAGAAAGGGGGAGTCAACATCAAACTGATGAGATGCATCGCGTCTACAATCTACAACACATCGCCACCGAATCCGCAACACTCTTACTAGCGGACAGAAGGCGTGTATAAGCTCTGAAATCAAATGTTATGTATTCAAATGTCAATTTTCTACACAACTATAAATATTTCAAAATACCCCTGCACGTGCACTAGAGACTGTATACACATAGGTACACTAAAAGGGGTATTTAAAAATAACCCGCATGGGCCCCGGCGAGCGTGTTATTGGAACACACGTGACGCCTAGGGATGCTGCGCGGGTCGATAAGTGAATTCAGGTTCGAACCTGATCCTTCTATACGGACCAATAGGAGTCGACAGGGTTCGAACCATTAAACAAATACATGGTTGTGGGGATCAATGTATTTGTTTCAATACATTCATATTAGGCCTTCGAGGCCTACAATCAGAAAAATTCATTAAATAAAAGGCACAAAGCCTACAAGATACCCGATCCTCGATCAATAGCTTGGTCGAGTTGACAAGGTTCAATCAAATCAAATGGAAATGACCCCAAACACCCCGATGATGGCCGTGTTGAACGCTAATCTCAACCAGAGGGGTTTCCAAATATTTTCCAATGTCCCCCAAATATCCAAATGTCTTCCATGCTCTATCCACAATGCCAAAATCCAATAAATTCCAAATCCAGATATTTAAAAATGAAATAAATCCATCAAAAACTTAAAGCAAAATCCATCCACCCTCCGCAACAGTTTGGCGGGGCGGATAAATTAAAGTTTACTTCAGCTCACAAAAGAGCCGAATGCCTAGTCGAAAATATCACTAGGATCCATTCTCAAACAATCTCCTGCCAGTAAGGATGTGGTACGTGTCCTCTAATCGGCGGTCTGCCGCTAAATGGCCACCGCATGATAAACGGTTATGACGACCCGGGGCCCTCTGAACCGAGTGGTTTTGCCGCCAAATGGCACCACGATATACCGGTTATGGCCAGAGCCGATACGCTCCTTATTGGCATCAAATCCTTGAGATATGAATCAATAGGATATGATCGATAGGGCACAAAGCCCTCTGTCAGCTAAGGTGGATTCAAATTTGTCCCCTTAGACAAACATTCACTCCAGGTCTACAAGGTCCCCTTGGACGAAGCAACCCATGGCTGCCGACAAGGATCCTTCTGTCAGGTTGGGTCGACTACCTCCTCTGACTAAGTAGACCAGGGACCATGATGGCCCGGGATGACGGATCCATGGGATCTTGATCGGGCCCATCATCCATTCCCCCACCATCCGCTTTAAGTGCTAGGTGGTGAAATTTTCTATTTTAAATATCAAACTCTTCAAATTCCCAAGTTCAAACCCAATTTTCAAATCCAATTTCTACCAATTCCCAAACTCTTCAAATTCCAATCTATACCTATTGCTGCTACTATTTGCCAGATACCACGTATTTTATACGTATCTGATCGATGACTAGCCTTAATCGAAAGTTCTCTCTCGTGATCGAGAGGGGTAATTAACTATAGGGGCTTGCGCCTATAGGAAACCAGAACTCAGATCATAAAGTCCTCGCAAAATGAGGACGAAATCTCTGGGTAGTGTCTTATCTACAAACCCATCTGCCTTCCAAAATTTACCTCGGAACTAATTCAGTTAAAACTCCCTCGCCGAATAAGAAAAGCGAGCGGAGGCCGGGGCCGAATTTTCGGAGCCCACAAAGATTTCCATTGCTTGCTATACGAATATGCTAGAAGATCCAAGCTGAAGTTTCTGAGAAGGAAAAGAGCAATTTTTTCAGTTGTTCTCTTATAAGGGTTTTCAAATTTCAAAGATATCAAAAGGTTATCTAGTACTTGAACAAATTTATAAATTTTTATCTCACAAAAGTTCTTAGAGTTCATGTATTTACCCACTCTGATTAGTTGATACAGATTGGTAATGCTTTCCGAATAGAATACACAGATCTGGCTCGGGATTACTGAGTTGTGTAGAAGACATCTGAACTTTCAGGTCCTGATTGCCTTGCTGTATAAGTTGAAAGTGATATGCTACCTGAAAGCAAAAACTACTTATTTCAAATCTCCTTTTGTTAGTAATATCAAAGAATTGAGGAAGGAAATGTGAGGTTGCATTTTACTGCTTTTGGTAGATCTTGACTAATGCAGAAAACTCGAGGGTTAATTTTGTTGGAAACTACCAATACGTGTACACTACAGCTTTCCCTGATTTAAGCGTGGAAAAACCTGAAGAATTATGCTCCATATTCTTCTAGAAATAGTTAAACGTGCAATCCCTGCCAATTTTTTGCTTGTTTTCACTTTAAATGTTAGTTCTTGTTGCTTTCTTTTGCATGTACTATGCCTACTTATGTTATCTTTATTGTTTACTACTGCCAATTATAATTCCTTTAGTTTCACAACACTTATGCTAAAAAGAATTTTTTTTTATTTCACAGATTGAAGCTACTTTGATGCCTGAGGATTATCGACAGAGAAAGGTCTGTGATAGATATCATTTTTCTTCTCATTTCCCTTTTTCGGAAAAAAATAAAAAATCATCTCATACATTTGAATTCATTTCTTGATCAAATATATGTTTTGCAAGAAAAGTTAACCCTGTGTTGACTTGGTTCAACTATGGCATTTTATGAGAAGCTCTTTTGTCATTCCTTGCTTGCCCTGGCACGATATATTACATTTTTTAGAATTTATTGTCAAATGAATATTGTGTTGCCTTGTTGATGTCATTCGGTTAAGGTCTGGGGTTTATACAACCTAGGTGAGATGTATAAGGGAGACACAAATAACATCAATCTGCATTTATCAATTATTAACTTTAGCAAAATCAATCATTTGAATATAAAACAACAAGCATGCTTCTTTAGTAAACATGTAAATATGAAAATTCACGAGTAAATTGTGACAAATATAAAATTTTCACAATGATAAAGTTTCACTTCACAAAAAAAATTTTGACACGACTATTTTTATCACACACATACCAATCATTGACAAATTAAAAGTAAGAACATGGATTAACACCTACAAAGTGCTCGAAGAGTACACATCGAATCATCACACACACAAGAATTGAGGGAAACTAGAAATTTATTTAAGTTCTCATTTTTCATTTTTTTGCATGCTTCAAAGTTCTATTTATAGCCCATAAAAGATCAAAAATAAAAAATAAAAAAAAAATTCTTCAAAATCTTCCTAAATTTAGTCAAAAACTTCAAGTTTCATTTCTCTCAACACAAATAGGAGGAATCAATCGAAGGTTTCAAAATTTCAAACAAACTCATCCATAAAATGAAAGAAAATATGCGACAAAAGATTTGATCTGAGAATCACAACAATCAATGCAAAAAAGTGGTTCAAGATTGTAGCAATTACATGGAGACGAAGGCATGAAGTAGATTTTACATGAAACAGCGGCTAGAAGTTGGGACTATTGTGGTATTAGAAAAAGCTAAAGGAACCCACCTCCAGGACTAAAGCATATTATCGATGATAAGGATTGTATCACAGTTTGTGGAAGTAGGAATCTAGGTTTTTAGTGTTGGCTGAACTTTAGTAAGAAAAATGGAATAAAATAGGAAACCTTGAAAGCTGAAACTTGGGCTCATATAATACTGATTGAATTTGGTCTTGTGGTAGTGAATAAAACTTAAAGCAAACTTCAAAACATTGGTGAACACATCTTGTTCTAAATAGGTTCAATGTCACAAACATGTTTAACATAAATAGAAAATAAAATAAAGACAATGTAATTTGAATTCACTACTTGTGCCTTTGACAAGTATATACTTCCAGTTCCAGTTTTCTATCAAATTCGCTCAACTTGAAAAAAACTCTACTATTGTGAATTGACCAAATGATATTTGTTAAGTATGTCTAGGTCTAAATTTTGTGCTTCGTACATAGTAATCATGAGTCATTACAGGTGGGTATGTCATACCAAAGTATGAGATACCTCTAATATTTACCATCATTAGTGGACATAATCTCAGCATCCATAATTTCAGGAATAAGCTGAGTAGACCTGTTTCATAAGGTGCTAAGTCGGAATTCATAAGGATGGATGAGAAAAAAGAAGAATATGTTTGTACTAGAAGTAAAATCAGATGTATTAAAGATTGGAATGATATATATACTTCATCCATAATAATTTCAGGAATAAGTTGTATAAATTTTACTGTTAAGGTGCTAAATGTGAATTTATAAGAAATGATAGAAAGAAAGAAGAATCCATTGCATACTGGCAGCAGGTTCATAACATAAATTCAAATCAGTTGAGTAAAAGTTTAGAATGAGATCAATACTTTGCAGGATTTCTAGTTTTTAAGGTTAGGCCGGATGTTTTATATAAATTTTTATGGCCCTGTTTTTCTTTCACTTAATTTCTTAAAGGTTACTTTAGAATTTTTAAATTAGAGGCACTATTACCTTACAACCAAGTTTGATTTTAACGTCTGATGTTCACATTAGTAATAAACTTATAACTAACATAATTAATCATTATTTTCCGATGAATATCTTCGTGAATATTATGCATATGTTGTGCTAAGTCGTTAGGCTTCAATTCAATAGGATGTTTAATGAGATCATTATGTTTTCTAGGTTGATGCTCTATGACATTTTCAAATGGACTCATGAACATAAATCTATTTACAGATGAATTATATAATGCTCAGACATAGGTAATACCACTTCCTATGATATGTGTGCTTTTTAATCAAACATTATAATAAATCACCAAATTCATGTTTAATACTTGAATTTTACCATCAGTTTGTATGTGATAATTAGATGAAAATTTTAATTGTGTTGGGATACAATCATTTTCAGTAATCCATATGATTTATTCATTTTATTAATATACAATTATGTTATGTAATATGCATCACCAATTTTAAAATATGGACCAAAATAAGCCATTTTTGAAAAAACAATGAACCACTACAAAAATAAATTCATATTTTTTCATTCAAGTTAATTATAGAATAAATTCCATGTGGATATCCTCCCAAGATTTATATGAAATTTATTATTATTATTATTATTATTATTATTTATTTATTTAGCTTTCTGACACAGTTTGTATTATGACACTATATATGCAACATCTTGTTATATACTATGACAATAATATATATTCTCAATAATGGCTACAATCTTATCTTGATGGATATTCCCAGTAGCTACACAATATAATTCTAAGATAAGTCTCATAAAGATGAACAAGAATTCAAAATTAAGCCCTTAAAAAAAGCATCAATTAAATCCTTATTAAGCATATTTAAGTGCTAATTAAATTAATATTTGGCTCAATAAAGTCATTACAATTGACATAGTTCTCTTTAGTATGATTGAAGTTAGTCTCATTAACTTTCACGGTGAGTGACATGATAGCTACCTTGAGTTATTTTTAGTTCAAACCCTAATTTAATATAACGGAGTATTCTTCTTTTGCTTTAGTTATTTTTGAAGTTTAAATATTTTAAACCTAATATTCATAATAAATAACAAACTTCTTAGGCAATAAGTAATAAGTCCAATATTGAAGTGATTATAATGACATGAAGTTCTCTATCATAATTAGAGTATTTATGCTTTCTTATTTAAGTTCCCACTAAAATAAATGATTAGATGCCCATCTTGACTCATAAATCTCCAAATTCCCATACTATATTCACCACATAAAATCTTGAAAGCTATATTAAAATCTAGTAATTTTCGTATAAGGGCATTATTAAATCTATCGTTAATGTCGTATATGGCAAACTTAGTAGATTTCATCCCTTTGAATTCCCCTTTTTAAGACAATTAATAATTATTTCCATGACGTTACTAAATATGGTGATAAATTGTTGGAAAAATGGTAGCCAAATTTAGGAAATTCAAAATGTCATGAATACTATGAAGCGTTGACCAATTTCTAATTTCCTTAGTCTTATCAAGATCAGCTATTAATCTATGAGTAGAAACCAAAAATCATGAAATATAATAAATAGGACAACAAAATTGCACTTCTTCATATTTAGATTTGATTTTTCATATTGCAACTTTTTATAGAATTTTCTAAGTTGTACTAAATATTCCTTTCTATATTTGATGCAAATTACATTGTCTTCTAAATATATAACTAGAAATGCTGTTATTAAAAGTCCAAAACAATATTCAAGGTCTCTTGAAATTGCTCGAGACATTAGTTAATACAAAATGCATAATTACCATTCATACAAACCGTCATCTACCTTAAAAGCAATCTTCCATTCATTTTCTTCGCTCATACTTATTTAATGGTAATCGTTCAAATTAATCTTTGAGAAAATCACAATCTTAGTCATCACATATATCATATTATCTACTCGTGGGATAAAAAATTGATACTTCATGGTGACTTTATTATTTACTCAACAATCCACACATTCTCCACACAAGAACTCTTTGTTTTTCTTTTAAATTATTTTCTTAATAATTTATCTACCTATATTTTTAGTTCAATATGTTCAATATGATTCATTCTATAATAGGGAAAATTAGGCAACAATTGACCAAGAAACAAATCAATGCTATGCCGAATATCTCCAAGTAATGGTAATTCATTCAAGAGTTTCTCGACAGTCCCTTATATTTAGATGTTAATTGGCTAAAATCTCCAGGCACTGATAGACTCGATTATATCTCAACTCAGTTAGATAATTATCATGACATAGACTACTGCTTCCACTCTGCTCTCCTTTTCAAAAACATGTTTGATCAAAATATGTAGAAGTTTCCTTAGTTTATTTGAAGCTTTCGATTCTTTTGATCTTGAAGGACTATTAAGCTTTGTAGCTTTCAAAATGGCCCTCCTTGAGCTTAAAAGCATTTGTATTGGACTTCTCAAAATATGTCACATCTAAATCAGCACAATTAGTAGTGATAGTTGAAGTTGAAGGAAACCACCACCAAGGCTAAGCATATTAAGTTTTAAAAAGGAAAAATCGAGAACTGGAGTATTTTGCCTTAGTGAGGCGTGGTGTTAGCCACAAGGAAAATCAAGGTGTAAGCATCAAAATAAAGAAAATAAAGAACAAAAACTAAAAAATAATTCATAAATATGATATAAATCATCCGCATATTTACTTAGTTCACGTCATAAAGATATAAATCGTAAATTTCAATCCTAAATGTTTATAGAAAACTTACTGCTCTCAATCATCTCCTAATGTTAATATAAAATCACAAATTTTGATCGAAGTTTCCTCAAGATGTTGGTCCAAATAAAGATATAAGAAAAAATAATACCTAAACATAGAGACTATTGATTACACCTCTTGCTCTAGATTGGTTCGCGATGGCAACTCTCACCACCCATGATTGGCTTGAAGATCTCTCACAGTTTGCTTGACAACCTCTCACTTATGCAAGAGACTCCAATCGACTCACACTCACATAGAGAATGTGATGGAAACGACTTGTTCTCTTCGTCGAAGTCCTCACAAGCCTAATGTTGAGTTGCTGTATTGAACAATATTGGCATATTAGTATAAATATAATATATGTTAATATTACAATATGCTATAATATAATAAATTTTTTTACGTAACTTTATTGTTGTGCCACCTCAAATTCTTTGATGCATTACGCCTCGAGGCATATGCCTCACAAAAAGAAGGAATAAGCTTCATTAGTGATAGTGAGGCTTAAGTCTTTTTGCGCACCTGAAGGCATGTATGCCTAGACCCCTTTTTTAAAAATGCAGCATAGTAGTGATTCAAGGCTAGTATTAGCGACGCTTTATGATTCTAAGACTAGAGCATTACTACAGCTTCAACAACACTTTAAGAAGAATACTGAACGGAAGTAGAATTGAAAATTTTGAAAGATAAACTCAGGTTGTTTATGATGTTTATTTTATTGGACTTCTACAATAGTTAACCAAACCTCAAGAAAATGTCAAAATAATGTGGAACATAATCTATTCTCACTAATACCAACAATATTGGCATGTTCAACATAAATTGAAAAGAAAACACAATTTGAAATTTATTCAGTCTTCCAGACGTGAATAAATTTTTGACTTCCCTTGTTGGTCTCATTGGCGTTCACATGCTGAAATGATAACTGAGAAGACCGCACATATTCACTCCCTTAGCAAACCTACACTTAAAGGGCTTTTCTCACTTCCAATGCACCTCATGAACACCCACATCACGCATGCACAAGCATCCATAAGATCCAAAACTTTTGGGATTCTACTGGGGGAATGTAGCATTGCTCTATTTCCTAACGTAGTTGAGTAATGAACTTTTGCTTCTGCTTTCCAACGGTCCTATTCCAAAAAATTAAAAAAAAAAAAGATTAATGGGATTGGCTATGTTACGAAAATTCATTTGAATTTATTTTTGCTCTGAATTCATGAGTTAGGGGTGTTTGCATGACATGCAGCCATGCACATGCAACTGAAAATTTCTTGAGCTTTAGGCTTCGTTTGGTACGACTTTATTACTGCTTCTTAAAGCAGCTTTGGAGTAAAAAATTAAAATTTTCATACTCAAAAGCTTCTTTAAGAAGCAATAAAAAAGCCGTCCCAAATGAAACCTCAATGAAGCTACCTTCAAAATTAATGCTTTAAACCACGGCATATCGAACTGTTTTTTGGTCCTGTTGCTTCAATTAGTATGCATGAATTCTAATGTGTTCTCTCTCTGTCACATCGTTTGAAGATACCTTAAGGTTTGGTACATTTACAAAGTTTTCTTTGGCAGGTATGGATCCTTTGCAATGACTGTAATGATACCACTGAAGCCTTCTTTCATGTTATTGGTCACAAATGCGTCCATTGTCACTCTTACAACACAAGATTGACTTCTCCACCTATTCTTCCTCAGTGATTACTAACTCGGTCCTGTTTCCAATTTATTCATCATTCAATCATCTATACCTCAACATTTAATTTATTATCTTCATTATGGAACCGCCAAACTGTGCTACGATAGGATTATTTTACCTTATTGATCTTATATCAACTATGAAGCAGATTTACAGAAAGGGCATCTGTCAAAATTATCTGTAGGTTAGATGCTATTGTTCAGTTGATTCTATAAGATATGGAACAACAAAATATAGAACTGTGACCGTATGTATTTGCATGGAATTTTGTTTAATATTGATTGTGATTATTTTCTGACAGAGAATCTGTTTTTCATTGGAGAAACTTTATTGTTCTTCTCTTGTTTTGTGCAGCTTACGTTATTGTTATCTACAGTTGATGACGATCTAGTTCTATCGGTTCATAACAGGCATTTCTATCCTCACTTGAAAATCTATTCAAAGTTTATATGAAGTTATTTTGATGATTCAAAGCAATTAGTTCATGAGTCAATATCGTTATCATTTTTGTTCTGAACCGAAAAGATTTGAAGTCAAATTCTTATAAGAGGGTTGATTAATGCTTGTTCTGTTGTGCATTTTGTGTGTAGTTGCAAGAGTATCAAGAAACTCTAAGCATTGGTAGATTAACAGAGGCAACTTTTTAGTCCTGTAGAGCACAAAATTTGCTGAACCCCATCAAACTTTCTCATACTTTAAGACTACTGCATGTTCAGATACAAAATGAGGTCTAAAAGAGGCTATTAAGGTTTCGTTTGGGACAACTTTTTTATTGCTTTTTAAAAAACTTTTTAATATAAAAATTTTTAGTTCAGCTTTTTTTGATCAAATATATTCCTCATATTCTATAAGGTCTAGCTTTTCACCTATACATTACCACATTCATCACTATTTCTGTTATCCACTTAGGAATTGCTTGATACGGCTTTCTTATTGCTTCTTATAGCAGCTTTTTAGTTAAATTTTTTTAATTTTTGTATTAAAAAACTATTTTAAGAAGCAGTAAGAAAGTCGTCCCAAATAAAACTTTAAAGAAGCTCTATGTTGTAGCTATCTACATTTATGGAGTAACAAGCACACCATGAAGATTCCATGTACCACTATAACATGTCTTCTCTTTACCACTAATCGTTCCACTTACACATTATTGTTGATTAGCGTACCACATCGAACATTATATTTTTCATTGCTAGATTCAATCAACAACGATTTTCACATTGTTATCCGCTCCATAACTCCTCGAGTTGGCCTAATTATTACTTTTCTTTCATGGTAATATGCATATGGGCAAAACTCGAACGTAAAAATTGTTAGATTGTAACTTGAGAGACAAAGAGAGAGAGAAATAGAAATAAAAATATATATGCTATAATTCTTTCCATAGATTAATGGAATTTTTCCCTCCTATGGTGGATGTAGGCCATCAAGCCAAATCACTTAAACTATTATGTTCTATCTATTCTTCTTATCATCTCTTACCTTCCATGATGTTATAATTTTTGGAACTTTATATGAAGATGGGGCAAATTATTACGTCCGGTGTTCGGATTCGTCCGGACACCAATCCAGACGCGCCATGTCATCAAAATGCACCGGGACCCAGTGTATTCGGATGACGTGACGCGTTTGAATTAGATGTCCGGACGTTAATAATTCGCCTGAAGATGGACCTTCAATTATATACAATTTTTTGCCCTACTATCCCAACCTTGCCTTAATGGTTGGGTCTACAACTTTATCCAACTTACCTCTTCATGCCAGAAAGGTCTTGTTCTGTCATCATTGATGATGATGTGACTCTTGGTGGCAATACTGTTGAGGGTGCATTTCATCAGGCAAAAACATTTGTGATAGTCAAGAATAGGATTATAAATGAAGCGATTGTTCAATAAGCTATTGATGGCTCATATTGATTAATGTTCATTCATACTCGGTAAGTTAAGTAAAAAAATAAGCTTGAATATTTTTCTTTTTAAATACTTAATGTTTAAATAAACAAGCTTGAACAATTTTGTATTCGACTCATTTATATTCATGAAAAATATCATTTAAAGTTCATAAACAAGCTCGATTCTTGTTCAATACATAGCTCATGAATAAGGTCCTTCAAAACTCGATTGATGTTTGATTATAAGAATGATGAACATACATAATATAAATATCTTATATTTATTATAATCGAATAATGCAAAAATTATTAATTAATCAAATATTATAGTATATAGTATTTAAAATAAATTATAATTATCTATTAAATTGATACTAGTATAATTTAAGTACAATTACCTTTTATTTTACAATATCATTTAGTTATATTGTATGGGCTCATTTGATAGCTTAAAAATACTCGATATGTTTGGGATTATCTGATAGTTCAAAAAATTTTTCTAGATATGTTCACAAGCATGTTTGTTTGATAGCTTGAAAATATTACCTAGATATGTTCATGAATTGGCTCATTTGATAGTTTAAAAATGTTTCCTAGATATATTCACAAACAGACTTGATGTTATTATTTGTCAGTAGGTTCGATAAGGCTCGTTTTTTAAGCTAATGAGCATCTTGAAGTAGAACTTGTTTATAGCTCGATAAAACTCATTTTTTTAAAGTTTGATAAGCACGAAACGAGCTGAACATGAACCAAACACAAACCAAACATAAATATCTATTAATTTAAATGAACCAAGCTTGAACACGAACAAAAAAGCTTGAATCGAACTTGAACAAGTTAATAATAAATAAACTAAAACATGAACAAGTACCTGCTCGACTCTGCCCGGTTTATTTGCAGCAATACTCTCCAAGAAGATGGACCTTTAATTACAGACAAGTTTTTGCCCTACTTGTCTTAATGGTTGGGTTAATGATTTTATTTAACATAGCTCTTTATGCCATATAAAGTATTATTCTGTCTTAATTGATGATGATGATGATGATGATAGTCTTAGGCCATAATTTTCTTATTTTTCTGCCCTCCTCTCTACTTTCAACTGATGAGGCAATTGCCCCTTGGACATCCTGCAACTAGTTGCTCCCAACTATGCGATCATTTCCTCTTCTTATAATAGAGATTTTGGAAGTCTTTGTGATGATAATGAATAGCTTTTTGATGAGATTAATGACTGAAAAAGATTATGAATATTTAGTTTAACATTTAAGATATTGTTTTGTATTTTGTGGTAGAATGTTGAGAGATTTGACGGGGTATACTAATGCGCATGTCAAGATTAGTCCAATTTGAGCTAATTTAGAAGATCACTTTAGGGAGTGGATTTTATGTGAGATAGTTGGAAAAAACTACTGATTCTTCCGATTCTCACCATGTAATGAATTTTATATGATGTATATTTGCTACATTAAGTAAAGGCTTTCCTCCCAGACAAGGACTTTTTTTGTAATCGACTGCAAACACCAATGTTTAAAATTGCGTTTTCGGGTATTGAGGCGTTTTTCATTTGTGAGGCGGGGCATAAGCCTCAAGGCGTTTTGAGGCGTAAGCCTCAAAATCAAAAGATTGTGTAAACATAAAATGATAAAATTTTTATATACTAATGAGTGAATGATATAAAACATAAAAAAGCATAAGATATGAAATGAAATCAAAATATCCCAATAATAAGACAACATGAAATATAGTTCAACTCAATTCTATCTTTCCCAAATCCCAGTATTCTTTTCATTAACATATAATTCTAATTTCAAAAAACAAATAGCAATGACATATCACATAAGAACTTATAAGTCAACAACACTATCATCACTACGGGTTCTTCATTTGAATCATCATTATGATGAACTGCTCTCTCCCCTTCCTCCTCTCCTATAGAGTTCAATGTCGGGCATTTACTTCAAGATTTATGTAAGTTTAAATATATATAGTGTGAGGCGTAAGCCTCATGCCAGTGAGGCGAGACGGGCCTCAACCAAGTTGAGGCGCAAGCCTAATAAAAAAAATTTGAGTAAGCATCGAGGCGTTTTTTACTGGAATTGCGCAAAGGCGGGCCTTAAGGTGAGCCTCATATTGTGCAATTTTAAACCATGCCAAACACTAGTGGATTCATTCAAACTAAGCCAAACCCCGTTGTTTTTCTCCATTTTTAGGGGTTTTCACGTAAAAACTCTGATGTCTCTTATAAACGCTACACACTCTCTTATCTGATTGTGTATTGGACATTTTACAAAACTAAGATGCTAAATTTTATATTTCTCTATCGCCGCAAATATTCCAGGATGCAACAAATTTGTTCTCAACATATAGTGCAACTTATTTAAGACAAAATTTTAAAAGGATTACATATAACTAAATTAAGTTAAAATAGAAGGATAATTATTTTTCCAAAGCAACCTAGTTGCTACATGGATAAGAACTTGCAGTCCTCGAGGACAACTCACCGTCCATGTGATGACATGGTTTTTTTTTATATATATAAACTTTTGTCTCTTAATCAGATTATCCGATAATTTTTTTTATTTTTTTTCGCTACAACAAATTAGATATCTTTTTGCTACAACAAATTATCTTCTAGTTTTTTTTTAAAAAAAGATTTTAATATTTTGGATAAAATTTTGGTAACTTAAAATTTCGTTATTATATTTAACCGTATTTATTGAAAAGAATTTGTGTTACAATTTTATTTAAATTTTCTAATCTGCAATAAATAAGATTTTTTATTTTATTTTTTTAAAAATTCGTATTATTAATAAAAAATTTAAATTTATTTTTTAATATTAAGTGTTAATTACATAATGATTATTTATAATTCTAAATTGTAATTAAACCAATTAAGAAATACTGTATCAAATTTTTTACACTATTTCATCAAGATTAAAAAATTCTTTCGAACAAATATGATTCTATATAATAACAAGTTTTTTAGTTCGACAATTCCATCCAAAATATTAAAATATTACTAAAAATATATATAAGATAATTTAAAAAAATCTAATTTGTTGCTGAAAAAAAAAAAAGAAGATAATTTAATTTAAGGGAAAACTATTTAATATAAAAATAAAAAATTTATGTCATCACATGAACAGCAACTTATCAATGTGGAAGCCAAATCGCCCTCCGCTTGACGACGAGATTGCTTTTAAAAAAAAAAATCCAACCTTTTTTAGCTAATTTAATTTTAAGCCTAATCCCTTTTTAAAATTTTGCCCCTATTTAAAACAGTGGGAATGTCATTTCATCTTCCATCAATTTCTTAAAATAGTGTTTTTTTTTAGTTATTGCTTGTTCTTATGCTTCTCTCAAGGCTGTAGATAGAAATGTGTTAGGCAAGGATCATCGCCGGCCACCACCATCTTGCCTGTCACTGTCGCTGCCTGCAGCCATCTACCACCATCACCAGTCGCCATAATCCACCAGTGCCGGTCGCCGCTGATCACCACCGTCGCCTTTGGGTCACCTACCACCACCCTCTTTGTCCTTTACATTGCGTTCATTTAACTTCAAACGTCATAAGAAAAAAAAAAATCTAATGTATTCTTTTTACACTCATCCATACAGCTCCAAAAAAATTTATCTCATGCCTTTCTATTTTAGCATAAGTTCAACATGAATTCCTACATAGTATTACTAGGCACCAAGTGTTTTATTGGCACGAGATATGATAGCTCACCTAATAGTTGTGGTTATTTGATGTTGTGGACCCTAAAAATTCATGCCCTGATTTCTCCTCATTTATGAGAGTTTTAACAGTGTTTTGAATCAAATTATTAGAAGGCATATTAAATTTGAGTTTGAGATAAAGAATTGCTCGGATAAATTGTCTTTATTATGTGAGGATATTATAATCTGAGTTTAGGTTTCCCATTGGCACAAGAACCTATGGTCAATTACCTTTCCTGATGGTGAGACAAAACTTTCATTAAGGCTAGTCGTTAGGTAGATACTGAGTATCCAACATATTGTAGCAGCATATTGATTTTAGATTTTAGAATTTATCCTTTATACTAAAGTGGATGGTGTGGAAATAGTGACAAACCTGTTAAAAATCCTATGGTTTTGTTGTCCTAAATTGTCATGTTCCCTAGCCTATTTAGTCAAAGAAGATAGTCGATTCAATCTGACTGAAAAATTCTTATCGTAAACCATGTGTTGTTTCGTCCAATGATACCTTATAGACTTGGGATGGATGTTTGTCTAACAAGATAAATTCTAATCAACCTTTGCTTGCAGAGATATTTATACCTTATCTAATGCACCTTATGATTCATTATTCAAGATGCTTTTAATCATTTGGGAATATACGGACTTTTGCCATGAATGTAATGTAATTATGTCATTTTGCGATAAAGCCATCCTTGAAAAGGGCACGTGCTTAGCGAGAAATCATTTGAGAATGAATCATAGTGATGCATTCAACAAGCAATTTGTTTTTTGTGAGCTGAAGTTATTCTTAAATTTAGTATCTTTAACAAACATTTGTGGATGATGGATGAATTTTCGCTTTAAGTTTTGAATAACTTTTACATGAATATTTGCATTTATAAAAAAAAATTGTTTTAATATTTTTATTGAAATTTAACTTCAAAAATAATTTACCAATAAAATTTATAGCCATTTTTTAAAATAAAATCCCACGCAACATTCTCATATTTTATATTTATATATATTTAGTGCATTTTATCGGAGCACAAGGACGATTTTGATGCAAAGGCGAATTGAAGTTTATTTTTATTTTAGCCCACGCAACATTCTTAGATATTATATTCAAGCATTTAATCATCAGTTAGAGAACATATGAGCTGATTTATTTTTATTTTAAAATGAGTTGATTGCATTTTGATACAAATTAATTTTTTTTTTTACTTTTTATCTTAACCAGTGTTGCATTCTCCGACTCTAGATTCAAGCACTTAATCATTAGTAAGAGCACATGCAAGCAAATTTTTTTTTTTTTTAAATGAGATGCATGTATTTTGATACAAATTCAAATTTACCTTTACTTTGATTTTTGCCTGCGCAACATTTTCAGATCTTACATTCAAACGGTTGATCATTGGTTATTGCACACACAAGTTTTTTTTTTTTTTGGACGGGGTATCTGCCCACTGTCACTCCAAAGGGAGCGCTTGGCGGAGTAACTAATCCCTCAACGGAACATAGTGAGGCCAACCACCGGCATCGGGCTCGTGCTTACTTTGGCCCACTGAAGAGGTGAGGCTGTAGTAGAGGGGATTCAAACCCGGGATGAGGGGTTCCCAACCGTGCTCGCCCACTAATCACACTAAGCATCGGTGGGTACACACAAGCTTTCCTTTTAAAATCATATTCATTTATTTTAATGTAGTGCACTTCTAAGAGTTGTTGCATGCTTTTCAAAGTTGCTACATGCTTCTCAGTTCTCAAGATACTATCATGCTTCTCAAGGCTGCATGTATGAGTTTTCTAAACTTTTTATTTCAACACAAGTGAGATTTTAAAATATTCAGTTCTAGGCATTTGCACTAGTTTTGCTTTTCCTTGGCATATCTGTAATGTTTCATCTTTCAATTTTAAAGGCAATGCCTTATGTCCTCTTGTACATACAGTACGGATATGATAGCGTACTTATCTAAATAGCTACATGCTGCTCGAGACAATTGTGTGATTTTTAGGTAATTGTGCATTTTTTAATATACTATCACTAGCAAACTTAGACTGACACTTTTTGAGCATTGACATGTTTATCAAGGCGACTATACGCTTCTTGAGGCAAGGTATATTTTTAAAATGTGGGCAAACTTTTCGAAGTGTTAATGAATTTCTCAAAGTCGTATCATGCTTATTGAGATAATTATGCACTTGTCAAATTACTAATACATTTATCAAAGTGTATTTCTCTATTCAACAATATGCTTATTTAGATAATATAACTTCCTCTTTCATCTTTTTTTATGCAATTTAATTATTTTATTAAATTTAATTTCCTGAAATTAAATTCATGTTTCATATCCCCTTTTAAATTGTTTTGTTCAATTCATCCCCTTTTAAATATAGGTGCATTTTTCAAGTGATATCGACATTTCAATCATAAACAAGATGATTTGAAACTCGTTATACACGATGACGAGTTAGTCAATTGATGTTGCATTGATCAAGCATTGTTATGTCGGCGCACTCATTCAAATTGACCATGGAATATATGCAAAGGTCAACAAATGTTCAATGTTTGGATGGGCCTTATTACTTTATCAACTAAGGTATCCTTCTTCTGGCCCATATGGATTTGCTTGCTTCCATTAAAGATGGAAAAGCATGCATTTTTATCTACTCTTTGAGAGAAAAGATGGAAGTGTCTAATTATAACTAACATGATAGTTGTATCCTCACAGTGTCCAATTATAACTAACATGGTATGTAGCTAAAAGTAGTTGGATAGTCATGACAGAGGAACTTGCCCTCAAAGGGGACCCATTTGGAGAACTCACTTGGAGCTCACAAGAGAACTCATCCAAAATGACCAATGGACATGATTCACACAAGCCTTCCAAAGAGCTCACCTTGCATAAGCAAATCAAGGATTTCTCTCAGAGGTTGTAGCTCGGCACTCCCTACGTGCTTGGACCATATCTTAGTCACTCACTCTCACCCAGAGCGATCATTGTCACCAAACTCATATATATGAAGACATTTACTCATGGGAACCTCAGTTTGATTCATCGCGGCCATCTGAGCTTCTCCCTTCTTGAAATAACATCTTACTCACCACTTTCTTCTCAGGCGATCCCAAAGATTCCATATATGTCATTGACCATGTCAACCAACTTGTCAATCGCCAATACCATATCAATTATCACCTACAGATTTGCCCGAGTACACTTGCCCTCATATAATCAGTTTCAATGAGCTCAACTGGAGACAACTCACTGCACTGTACTTTGTTAGCTAAGAAGGAGATGACACATGTCTATGGTAATGTGTAGAATTATAGTGGATACTCTGCCAGTTTTCAAACTCATATTGTCTTAAATATTATACGAATTCTCTCTCTCTCTCTCTCTCTCTCTCTCTATACTCTCATCGATTCTTAGGTTACTCATTCTTAATTTCAACTCATTAGTAGGGCCGATTGTCTTTAACGAAAAAATTTGAATCCACGGTAATTGGGAGTGCATCAAACAAATTTGAGAGAGAGTTCTTCTCCTCGAGTTCAACCCAATGTATGGGATCCAATTGAACCTTATAATCAACCTGAACAAGTATAATATGAAGTCCTAAGATATTTCTCATATTATAATTTTGGGTCGGTTAGAGTCCATAATTTGTTAAGTTCTTTACATCAACTTATAGAGCTCAAAAAATTAATTAATTTTATTTGTTGAATCATCTAATTTTGAGCTTTTGTTATAAAGTTATGAGCCTTTTAAGTAAACATGTCATGGATGACCCATGTATTGTCATCTTGTTTCTATGAATGAATCACGCTTAGACTTGAAATCACTACCATCAGTGCATAGGTCGATCCAGGATCTTTCCAATAAATTTATATGAGGAATTAATCAAGATTTTTTGCTTAGATCAAACAAAAAATCCAAAATTAATGAAAGTTTTGCTAAAAAACTATTTTGGCATAAGCTTTTGGGAAAAATACTTTCATCCAACATTAATTTACATTTTATTTTTGAAAAATAAAATACTCTTTGATTTAATTAGTTTGGGTGTTTGGAAAATTTTTAAAATACTTGAGCATCTAAATATTGAGATAATTATGAAAAGTAACAAATAATTTTCATATTTTGCTTAAATATTATTTGAGAATGTTCACTGATGTGAATAGGAGTATTTGGCATATTAATCACCCTCATTTAGTTGATGGTTGATTAATTTTTAAATTTTCTTTATAAATAGTTTATTTATTCTTAATTAGTCATTTAATTAAGGAAAATAGATTATGATCACTAACTTTGATCATTTACATGCTTTTGAAATGAAATTTTTAATTTGAAAAATTTTCAACTTTATGTCATTTTTAAAATATCAAAACCTTAAATTTGAAAAATTGTGGCTATTTTAAATACTTGATTTTCAAAATTATTAAAAATTATAAAAAAAAAACTTTGACATTTCAAAAATTTCATTGAATTTGAATTACTTCATTTTGAGTAACAAACCCAAGTTATAAGACTTCTACAAACATTTTGTGTGAGGTGATGTTAATCAAAGCTAATTCTAAGTTAACCTGAGTTGATTAGTTCTAAATTATCATATATCATTGATCTTATGCAAAGTTAAATTGTGTTGACATTTAGGCTTCATTCTACGTTTATGGGTCATACACTGCATTCAAAGTCTCTCTTGATTGATCTTCTTGCTCAATAGATTAGGGTTAGACATGATTATACATCTTATAACAATGTTGATCAATCTTTTAGTCTTAATGAATTGATCAACATCTTTAACACAAATCCTATGTTGCACACATAACATTTAGGATAGCTTTTCCTTGGTCATTCTAGAAGCTTCATTGACACTGATTATCATAATTCCTTAATTTACATCTCCCATACCGATTTTTGATCTAACCATAAACATCATCATGCATTTCACGCGTTACTTCCATGCTTAATTATATCCTGACTTAATTCCTAATGATCATGCTCTTTTATTATGCTACTCTCTAGTCATGCTCTTTTGGTTAAGTTTCACTTAGTATAACATTCTATTTTTATTGCATTATTCCTAATATAGTCCTACTCTTCTTTTTATAGTATATCACTTGAATCATGATTTTTTTAGTGAGATTCAACTCTGTATAGCCATGCTCTTTTAACAGGCATTTCATAGGATAATCTTAATATTGTAGTATTATTTTTCCTTAATTGTATTCTTTTTTGCAAGGTTTAACTTAGTACAACCATGATCTTTTGGCTAATCATTCATATAATCATGCAATTTTGGCTACTATTCTTCCCTAATTGTGCTCTCTTATGCAAGTTTCATCTAGATAGATAGTCATACACTTTCAACAATACTAATCTTTCAATCTGGCTATGCTCTTTTGACTAGTTTTTCCCATGATTATTAGATATACTACATTTCCCTGGGTATCCTTATTCTCATCATTTAGCTAAATTATTGGTAGGTTTCCTAGGTATCCTTATTAATGTTATTTAAGTGAGTCACTCGCAAAGAATTATATTTGATCTTGCACACTATGCATTAGAGCCTTACTCATGTATATATTTTGAACATTTATCTATCAAGTGTTTGAACTACATTAAAACACATGAATTTTTTCATCAAATGATTAATATTTCAATCATCTCTCTCTCTCTCTCTCTCTCTCTCTCTCTCTCTCTCTTACTAATGCATTTATATTTTAATGCAAGTGAGTCATCACTTAATTGGTTGAGTAGGACTAGCATTTAAATTGAGGATAGAGTTATGAGACCTCTAGCATCATAGTACAGTTCAAACTAGTCTGACACAACTAGAAGTTACGTAATATGTTAAATTTGTTGCAACTCGGCTTCCGTGTTTATAATTTTGATGATAACAAATATTATTGATTACCTCTTTATTTCTCCTAATATTCGTAGTGCATATTTATTTGTTACAAAGACTAATTTTTTAGATACATCATGCACCGTTCTTTGAAGATTCAGGACTTAAGATTAAGTAGAATAGATTATGTTAAATGAGTTTATAATTTATTTTTCTTGAGTCAAGTCCTGTAATGATGTATGTTAGCATGGTGACCATGCACATACACACAAGCAGAGCAAAAATGATTTTAAATATTTTAATTTTTATGTACAACGTACTGTATGATATGGATCGTACTATACGCTATGATGTTACATAAATTAATTAAAATATTTTTTTTCTGAGAAAAATATTTTTAAAATATAACTAATCATATAGTATGAACACCACATTGTACTGGATGATATGTTAAAATTAGAAAGCCCGACGTCCATTAAATTAGGCAAAATTTTGAATTTGAAAAGTTGTTCTAATCATATTGTACGAATATGGCCGACCAATCGAATCTGCTTAATTTTACTATTCTGATCGTACTGTATGAACTAGATCATATCGTACGATCAACATAGACGATTTTGTTCGTCCCATGATTCATCCTGAACGGACTGTATTTCGATTGAATTAATCATACTGTACGATTGGTCATTCATATTGATGATCGTACAATACTAACATGCAAAATGAATTATTTGTATTGATGATCATATAATATGAATAGATAAATTGAACTGTTCGTACAGTACTAACTTGTGATCGCACAACTCCAACAGGTCAAATTCTACACATTGTACTAGACGATCCTGAGATCGTAGTGTATGTTCTTTAATGGCTTAATTTATTTTTTAGAGTTTTTTGAAACTCTCTATTTAAGCTTTCTCATAAGACTTTGTAAGAGTCTTTGACAGTCATTGTGTCTTCATTCTTCTAGAGAAAATTTGAAGAGAGAACTTAAAAGGGATAGAAGAAAGGGTGAAGTTTAAGAGGGAAAGGTCCTCCTTGGAGGGGGTTTCAAGGGAGTGTGGTGTAATATCAGTTTTTGCTTCAGGTTCGTCTGGACGAAGTTGGATCGTCCGGGACGATCGGTGCAGGTTGTGTAGAGAAATCATGTTTGGCTGTATGGTTCGTCTGGACGAAATCGGGATCGTCTGGACGAAAATAAGTCAGAGAACCCTTCGCCAGGGACGATACGTAATTTTCGTCTGGACGAAATTTTTCTCTTCATGGATCGTCCGGTACGAAGCTCGATCGTCCAGGACGATCAGTCTGGATATATATAGAAATGAGATATTTTGAAGAGAGAGAAAAAGCTGAGGAGAGAGAAAAACGAAGGAAAAAGTGGAAAAGCAGATTTTCGGGCGACGCCGAGCTGTTTTCGTCCGAGGAGACTGTTGAGGAAATTGCTGTGCACGAGGTAAGGCACAATCCGACTTTCTAAATTTTCAGAACCGTCGTGTTTGGCGGTATTTTCTGTCCGGATTTTGTTTCCGTTAGCGATTTTCGTCCGTATCTTTTGAACGGTTCAGTTTTTACCGCGTAACTTTTTGTATATCGTTGCCGTGCCGGGTGTGCACGTTTTAACTATATTTTGAAGATTTTTGTCCGGATATTTTTGATTCGACTGTGTTTTTAGTCGACTGGATTTTTCTGTGAACTTGGAAATTCTCTGTGCGGTAGAATAAATGTTCTGAAATGTTGATATCTATATTCTGTGCGAATTTGGTGAATTTTGATTTTCTGAAAAATTGTGTAAATTCTGTACACTGCCGTTGTGCTGCCCGATTTTTGAGTAATTCCTGATTTGTCCGGATTTTCTCTGAATTGATATGCTATCTGTATATGCTATGGAAAGGGAGTTATAAGGGGCCTGGATCCTATGAGATTCAGTTAGTGAAACGGGAAATCTGAAATGAGCTCAATCTAAAATTTTGATATTTGTTCTGTTCCGGATCCGAGGAAAAATCTGTTTAGGTGCTATATGCACTATTTATATATTCTGGTGCTGGAAGCACATCTGATCTGTTCTGGTGCTATAAGCACATTTGTTCTGGTGCCGGGGGCACACTTAGCTATTAATTACTCAGCTATTATTCTGGTGCCGGGGGCACATTTAGCTATTAATTAAATATCTGATATCTGATATATGCTGAGTTTATTCTGTTCTGATATGATCTGTACGAATCTGATTCTGTTGATCTGATATGTCTGATCTGTTCTGTTTCTGATTTAATACGACTTCTGTTTCCGTACCGTTCTGTTGATTTGATATCTATCCGATTCCGTTCTGATTTCTGTACGGATTTGTCTGCTGTATTGGTTTTGAGTTTCTGAGGATTTTGATTGGAGGTTTGTTGCTTTGCTGAGCTGTTGAGCTCACCCTTGCTTTCTGGTGGTTTTCAGGTTCTGGGAAGGGCAAGGAAGTCCAGGATTAGATTTCAGAGTCTGATCAGATTAGGTACTTTTGTACTTTTGATTTTTGTACAGTCATGGCTTTTCTGTTCTGTCTTTCTTTCTGTTGAAGGCCATGTACTGTTCTGTAGATGATTATTTTGAGGAAATGAATTCAGATAGACGTTTTGTTCCGCTGCATTTGATGTTTTTAGTAGCTCTGTGTTTGTTTGTCTGTTTGAATTAATTGATTGGAAGATTCAGTTCCGAACCAAATTCCAAAGCTAGATCCTGGTTAGCTATTCTCCGTCGCGATCCGGCGCGGGCGGGATCCGTCTCGTCTCGGGTCGGGTCGTGACAAACTTTTTGGTATCAGAGCATGGTTTTGGAATTTGGAAATTTTGTGAAACAGAGCTATAGGAAGTGATCAGTGAGTCTGTCAGGGAGGTAGTTTTGGTTTGTTCGGCTTTTTATTGTGTTGTTTTTGTGATAGTTTTCCGGATTTTTTTGGATTTTCTGTATGGATCAGCCAGACCCAGACATGACAGAAGGTCAGAGTGCCGATCAGGCAGCACCAGTGGGGAGTACAGCCCCAGTGGTCGGTGCTGATACGCTTTCACAGTTTGCTTCGCTTGTTGCTCAGATGATGAGCGAGACTCAGAGTAGAGCTTCTACTATCAGATCTGATGACTTGGACAGACATTTGCAGTTATTTCTGAGGTTGAAACCTCCGAGGTTTGAGGGCGCTATTGAGCCCAGAGCTGCTGAGGAGTGGCTGAGGAGAGTAGAGAAGACTTTTGACGGGATGCAGTGTCCGTCAGACAGGAAGGTACCATTGGCAGTTTTTCTGTTGGACGGAGAGGCTGAGCACTGGTGGGATGGCCAGCAGGCAGCCAGATTTCAAGGCAGACTGAACTCTTTGATTACTTGGGAAGAGTTCACTGAGGTATTCAGAGATTGGTTTGTTCCCCCTTCTGCACGACAGCAGATGCAGGAGAACTTTCTGAGGCTTGTTCAGGGGAGCAAGACGGTGATGCAGTACGAGGCTGAGTTTACTGCATTAGCCAGGTACGCTCCGCAGCTAGTGAGCACTTCTGCTGAGAGGTGTTACAGATTTCTGAGGGGATTGCGAGATACTTTGAGGCAGCCCCTGATACCATTCCGGATCACCGATTTCTCTGAGCTTGTGGAACGAGCTCGTCTGATAGAGAACGATTTGATGGCTACTCAGCAGCGGTGGACTGCGAGTAGGAAGAGGTTTGGAGGAGATACATCTGGCAGTGGTTCCTCTGGGAAGAGGAGATTCGTTTCTGGATCTGGATCTGGAGATTTCAGGAGGAGCGGAGGGTCGTCTGGTACTGTTACCAGTACGACGAGTTCTGGATCAGTCAGTTCGGCACCTGTGTGCCAGAACTGTGGACGACGACACTTTGGCCAGTGCTACAGGATGGCTGGTCTGTGCTTTCGATGTGGTCAGTCAGGACATCGGATTGCAGAATGTCCGCAGATGGGATTTGATCAGCGTTCTGAGTTCCGATCTGAGGGCTTTGTCAGACCTGCCGGTTCAGCAGCAGGAAGACCGAGGACTGTTCCTCCTCGCCCTGAGGGATTTGCTGGTAGAGGTGGTGGTTCTAGTTCTGCACCGCGGAGACCACCTACTGTTCAAAGGGAGCAGAGTAGTTCTGTTGCTTCAGCTCCTGTTCCAGTTCAGCCCCGAGTTTATAGTTTGAGTCAGCAGGAGGCTCGAGATGCTCCCGATGTTGTGACAGGTATGATTTACATTTCTGATCAGCCCTGTCGTGTTTTGTTTGACTCTGGAGCGAGTCATTCTTTTCTGTCCGAGCACTGTTTTGAGGCTTTACGTTTGGATTCTCTTTTACTTCCGGTTTCTTTATCTGTGATTTTACCGGCTGGGAATCCTTTGATTGCTCGACAGTTTTGTTTGTGTGAAATCGAGATTTCTGGTAAGAAGTGGAAGTCTAGTTTGATTCGATTGCCGATTTCGTCGTATGATGTGATTCTGGGCATGGATTGGCTGAGTCAGTATGAAGCCCAGATAGACTGTCTGAAGAAGCAAGTGAGTTTGCTTATGGCTGGAGAGAGAGTTTTATTTCAGGGATTACGAGGTGTTCTCTCCAGTCTGGTTTCTGTGTTGGAGGTAAGCAGGATGTGGAAGAAGGGATGTCCGGTATTTTTAGCTTCGGTGCGGGATCTGAACCTAGAGGTTGGTTCTGTTTCTGAGATCCCTGTGGTACGGGAGTTTGCTGATGTTTTTCCTGAGGAGTTGGTTGGTTTACCTCCGGATAGAGATGTGGAGTTCTCTATCGATGTTTTTCCGGGTACCGCTCCGATATCGAAAGCTCCGTACAGGATGGCACCGAAAGAACTTTCTGAGTTGAAAGTTCAGCTTCAGGAGTTGGTTGACAGAGGTTTTGTACGTCCTAGTGTTTCGCCCTGGGGAGCACCTGTATTATTTGTGAAGAAGAAGGACGGTACACTCCGTATGTGTATTGATTACAGAGATTTGAACAAGGTCACGATCAAGAACAAGTACCCTTTGCCTCGGATTGACGACTTGTTTGATCAACTTTCCGGATCTTCGGTATTTTCGAAGATTGATTTGCGATCCGGATACTATCAGGTGAAAGTGAAGGAAACTGATGTGGTGAAGACTGCTTTCAGTACTCGGTACGGGCACTACGAGTTTTTGGTTATGCCTTTTGGGGTAACCAATGCGCCTGCGATTTTTATGGATCTGATGAACCGAGTATTCAGGGAGTATTTGGATCAGTTTGTGATCGTCTTCATTGACGATATCCTGGTATATTCTGCATCTGAGGATGATCATGCCAGACATTTGGGGATTGTGTTGGAGACTTTGAGGAGGCATCGGCTGTATGCCAAGTTCTCCAAGTGTGAGTTCTGGTTGAAGAGCATTTCTTTTCTGGGGCATGTGATTAGCGGAGAAGGCATTTCTGTAGATCCCCAGAAGATTCAGACTGTTGCTGATTGGCCAAGGCCGACTACGGTATTTGAGGTACGTAGTTTCTTGGGTATGGCCGGATATTACAGAAAATTTGTGAAGGGTTTTTCACAGATTTCGACGTCTCTGACGAGACTGACTCAGAAGTCAGTTCCTTTTGTTTGGACACCGGAGTGTGAGACGAGTTTTCAGAGATTGAAGGATTGTCTGACTTCAGCTCCGATACTAGCACTTCCGTCAGGTACTGAAGGTTTTCAGGTGTTCAGTGATGCTTCACTGAAAGGACTGGGATGTGTCCTGATGCAGCATGGTCAGGTAATTGCTTATGCTTCGAGACAGTTAAAGCCACATGAGAAGAATTACCCGACACATGATTTGGAGTTAGCTGCAGTAGTTTTTGCTTTGAAGATTTGGCGTCATTACTTGTATGGCGTCAGGTGTGAGATCTTTACTGATCATAAGAGCCTGAAGTACATTTTTACTCAGAAGGATCTGAATCTGAGACAGAGAAGGTGGCTCGAGTTGATCAAGGACTACGATTTGACTATTCAGTATCAGCCAGGGAAGGCGAACGTGGTAGCAGATGCTTTGAGCAGAAAGTCTTTTGGATTATCAGGTATTCAGCTTACCTGTGATGACTTTCTGGTTCGTGATTTGGAGAGATTGCAGTTGGAGGTGATTTCCTCCAGTGATTTGGAGTTGGCTCAGATGAGTATTCAGTCTTCTTTGGAAGCACGGATTCAAGAAGCCCAGGAGTCAGATTCGGACTATTCGAAGTTGATTGCACAGATTGGATCTGGTAAGACTCCTGAACTTCGAATTTCTGATTCTGGTGCTATTTTCTGTAAGAATAGGTTGTGGGTACCTGTGTTTGGAGACTTGAGGCAGGAGATTCTGTGTGAATCTCATCATTCAGGCTACACTGTACATCCAGGCAGTGGTAAGATGTATGCTGACATGAAGCTTTTATTCTGGTGGCCTGGAATGAAGAAAGATGTAGCAGAGTTTGTGTCGAGATGCGAAGCCTGTCAGTTGGTGAAGGCAGAGCATCAGCGACCAGGTGGACTGTTGCAGTCGTTGCCAATCCCTGAGTGGAAATGGGAGGAGGTAACAATGGACTTTGCGATGGGTTTTCCTCGATCACGACAAGGACATGATGCCATTTGGGTGGTTGTAGATCGATTGACCAAGTCAGCCCATTTTCTTCCGATCAGACAGACGGATTCAGTTGATCGCTTGGCACAGATTTATGTGAAGGAGATAGTCAGATTGCACGGTGTGCCTCGTGTGATCGTATCTGATCGAGATGGACGTTTTACTTCCAGACTTTGGAAAGGCATTCAGCAAGGCTTGGGTACGAAACTGCATTTCAGTACAGCCTTTCATCCTCAGACCGACGGACAGTCTGAGAGGACTATTCAGGTACTGGAAGATCTGTTGAGACTTTGTGTTCTGGACTTTAGCGGAAGCTGGGAAGATCATATTCCGTTGATTGAGTTTGCTTATAACAACAGTTTCCAGTCCAGTATCGGTATGGCACCGTACGAGGCTTTGTATGGCAGGAAGTGCCGTACTCCTTTGACTCTGACGGAGGTCGGAGATAGACAGGCTTTGGGGGCCACTTTTGCGGATGAAACTGCTCAGAAGATCAGTTTGATAAGAGAAAGATTGAAAGCTGCTCAAGATCGACAGCAGAAGTATTACAATCAGAAGCACAGATTTGTTGAGTTTCAGGTTGGTGACTTTGTGTATGTCAAAGTCAGTCCGATGAAGGGTGTGAGCAGATTTGGTCAGGTGAGCAAGCTTAGTCCGAGATATGTTGGACCTTTTGAAGTTTTGGAAAGAATTGGAAAAGCTGCTTACAAGTTATTACTTTCTGAATCTATGCCTGATGTGCATAATGTGTTTCACGTATCCACTCTGAGGAAGTGGGTATCCGACTCTGGGAAGAAGGTGTCTGCTGATGAAGTTGAGATTCAGGAGAATCTGGTGTACAAGGAAGAGCCAGAGTTGATTTTGGCATACGACATCCGAAAACTAAGAAGTAAACAGATTCCTATGGTTAAAGTCCAGTGGAAGCACCGTACTGTACGGGAAGCCACTTGGGAGAAGGAGTCTGACATGAGACGGTTGTACCCGTACTTGTTTTGACTGAGTTTAGACTGGATAATGTCGAGGACGACATTTTTTTTTTAAGTTGGGGAGATTGTAATATCAGTTTTTGCTTCAGGTTCGTCTGGACGAAGTTGGATCGTCCGGGACGATCGGTGCAGGTTGTGTAGAGAAATCATGTTTGGCTGTATGGTTCGTCTGGACGAAATCGGGATCGTCTGGACGAAAATAAGTCAGAGAACCCTTCGCCAGGGACGATACGTAATTTTCGTCTGGACGAAATTTTTCTCTTCATGGATCGTCCGGTACGAAGCTCGATCGTCCAGGACGATCAGTCTGGATATATATAGAAATGAGATATTTTGAAGAGAGAGAAAAAGCTGAGGAGAGAGAAAAACGAAGGAAAAAGTGGAAAAGCGGATTTTCGGGCGACGCCGAGCTGTTTTCGTCCGAGGAGACTGTTGAGGAAATTGCTGTGCACGAGGTAAGGCACAATCCGACTTTCTAAATTTTCAGAACCGTCGTGTTTGGCGGTATTTTCTGTCCGGATTTTGTTTCCGTTAGCGATTTTCGTCCGTATCTTTTGAACGGTTCAGTTTTTACCGCATAACTTTTTGTATATCGTTGCCGTGCCGGGTGTGCACGTTTTAACTATATTTTGAAGATTTTTGTCCGGATATTTTTGATTCGACTGTGTTTTTAGTCGACTGGATTTTTCTGTGAACTTGGAAATTCTCTGTGCGGTAGAATAAATGTTCTGAAATGTTGATATCTATATTCTGTGCGAATTTGGTGAATTTTGATTTTCTGGAAAATTGTGTAAATTCTGTACACTGCCGTTGTGCTGCCCGATTTTTGAGTAATTCCTGATTTGTCCGAATTTTCTCTGAATTGATATGCTATCTGTATATGCTATGGAAAGGGAGTTATAAGGGGCCTGGATCCTATGAGATTCAGTTAGTGAAACGGGAAATCTGAAATGAGCTCAATCTAAAATTTTGATATTTGTTCTGTTCCGGATCCGAGGAAAAATCTGTTTAGGTGCTATATGCACTATTTATATATTCTGGTGCTGGAAGCACATCTGATCTGTTCTGGTGCTATAAGCACATTTGTTCTGGTGCCGGGGGCACACTTAGCTATTAATTACTCAGCTATTATTCTGGTGCCGGGGGCACATTTAGCTATTAATTAAATATCTGATATCTGATATATGCTGAGTTTATTCTGTTCTGATATGATCTGTACGAATCTGATTCTGTTGATCTGATATGTCTGATCTGTTCTGTTTCTGATTTAATACGACTTCTGTTTCCGTACCGTTCTGTTGATTTGATATCTATCCGATTCCGTTCTGATTTCTGTACGGATTTGTCTGCTGTATTGGTTTTGAGTTTCTGAGGATTTTGATTGGAGGTTTGTTGCTTTGCTGAGCTGTTGAGCTCACCCTTGCTTTCTGGTGGTTTTCAGGTTCTGGGAAGGGCAAGGAAGTCCAGGATTAGATTTCAGAGTCTGATCAGATTAGGTACTTTTGTACTTTTGATTTTTGTACAGTCATGGCTTTTCTGTTCTGTCTTTCTTTCTGTTGAAGGCCATGTACTGTTCTGTAGATGATTATTTTGAGGAAATGAATTCAGATAGACGTTTTGTTCCGCTGCATTTGATGTTTTTAGTAGCTCTGTGTTTGTTTGTCTGTTTGAATTAATTGATTGGAAGATTCAGTTCCGAACCAAATTCCAAAGCTAGATCCTGGTTAGCTATTCTCCGTCGCGATCCGGCGCGGGCGGGATCCGTCTCGTCTCGGGTCGGGTCGTGACATGTGGAGGGGATTTTATACAGTTGTTTCGGCAAGCTTGCACCTTAGTACCATCAAATTTAAGGTTTGTCTTGAGAGAAGTTTTGGGAAGAAGAAGATGTCTTTGATGTCAAAGTACCTGGCTACTCCACCTCACGGGGTAAGGTGGAAGTTAATTTGTAAGGGCTTCTTCGCCTAGTTGTGGAGGCTAAAGGAGATTCACTAAAGGTTTAGTACAATACTCGAAGTGTGCCTCTGGAGAGTGGATATAGGTCAAGGCTTGAATGCACCACTATAAATTTTTATGTGTTATTTCCTTTTATTATTTTATACAGTTTATTTTTTACATATTATTTTCTATTATAACTCCTTAGTTGGAAATTTGTGATTAATATTATGTTGTATTGATTAGATTATCATCACCATTTTTGTAACTTTTGATAAGTGTACTAGCTTCTACATCAAGTGATAATATTGCTTCCGTATTAGTGTGCCTTAGGGCTAGTTCATTGAGGTCTAACAACCTCCAAGAACTTTCAAAATTTCTATAATTGAACTCTCTTACATATGTTTAAGCATGAATTGTGTGCATGAAAATAGGTTTGCATGTGTTTTGAAGCGGCTTCTAAGGCCTAAATGCATGTTTGTGAAATCTGAATTTTTTTTTCTCTAGGGCATCCCAGCGTTGGGTTTGGCAACACTCCGGCGTTGGGTTTGGCAACGCTTTAGCATTATGTTTTCTCTGGCACCTACGTTCTCAGGAAAATTCTAAATTAATTCAATGCTGTGAATTTCTAAAGTAGCATTGCATGGTACCTTGGAGTTTCATGGTGCCAGCCCAAATTTTTATATTAAAAATATCTAAATCCACTATTCCACGTGATCAATTCCATTTGAGCAACTGCCTAGTAACCGAAAAATTAGTTGACATGCTTTAGTTCATTTAAAGTAGCAGAATGTTATTATATATAATCTCTAATAATATGATAAATTCTGAAAAACTTAGTTTTGGTAACTTGTAGAACACTAGGTGAAAAATTATTTGACAGTCGTTAAGGCATTTCTATAGAATTATACAATAATATTGCGATTGCTTCAGTAGTGTAAAGTACGCTTTATTTCTAGTATCGGTGATTGAAATATCTGAATTGACGGTAATAAGGGATTCTATTGTTATCTATTATGAGTTAGAAATTCTAGAGCTTGAGGGCTATATTTATTAAGAAGGGATTCTGTTGGTGGTGAGGAGAGATTTTATTTGCAACGAGAAGGGATTCTATTAATTGTTATATATAAAAAGTTGAGGTCTGAGAGCCAATCTAATAATTACTATGAACTATTTTTTTTATATTTTAGTTAGTCTAAGTATAGTTTCAGTACTTATTAAAATGCATTTTGTATCAGTACCTATTTCTATTTCAATTTTCCAGACAGTACTTCAGTTGATTAATTTAATATTTTTAGTTCGTTTTTTAAGCTATTAATTTTTTATTTAGGCTTTCATAGCCTACTGAGCCGTGTTAGCTCACTCCTACTTTTACTTTCATCTGCAAGCTCAAGAAAAGATAAGGAGAGAGCTAAGTAGTTTTGATATCAAGCTGTGATTTGTGTTGTTGTAGATATATCTCAGATTGTACAAGTATTTTGGGTGATATATGAAAATTTTATTTTTAATATTTAGTAGTCTTCCACTTTATATTATACTAAGTAGTGGCTCTATGTTGTATATAAATTAGAAGTTTAGTTTTCAACACTTCTCCAACTGAATCTTGGGGTCAGTTTCTGCTTCTTGCCATGAATGGGAGCAATATGACCTACGAGGTTGGGTCGGGTCATGTTGGGTTGGGTCGTGACATGGCCTATGGTTATGATAGATTGATAACTGTTATCCGATAAAGATTCATCTAATAATTAGAATCACTCTACCAAATATATATCTTATATGACTATTTAGGAATACAAATAACATAGGGCATGTCATTGTAATTAATTTTCAAAATTACATCTAAAACTTAGTGTATATATATGTCCAACATTTTAAAAATCTTATAATTCCTATTTATGGCTATGTATTAGATAGGATTATGTGGCACACATTAATATAGCTATTTTCTACATTAAGATATATTTTATGTATGGCTCTTTTCTACATTAAGATATATTTTTATGTTTAGCTCTTTGACATATGGCTATATATTATTTTCTTTTATAAGGGCTATGTGTAAATATTAAAATTTCAAATAAAAGGCAGTCCCTACTTGGCATAATGAAGCGCAAGAATTTTCTTAATTTATATACATTATAAACTACTTAGGTTCTACTATATTGATATTCGTGCAAATGGATTGTACTTATATAGAGCTCAACTGTCTTTTTCTATTTTTCTTTATTATAGTAACATACTTAGCTCCACACAATCGTTTTTTATTAGGTTCCATATTTTTGACTATTTTAACTAGAAAACAAACATATTTCCCTTATAGAGAGTGTCTCTTAATGTGTCATAGAGTATAATTAATTAAAGGATACATTCTTTTTAAGAAGACTAATGAATCATATTTTCATTATTTTAGTTTTATAATTTAAAATTAATACTATTATTTTCTATGAGTATTTTACGCAAGTTAAGATAAGACTAGTTGTTCATACTTCATTGGACCTCACTTCTTATATTCTCTTGTAAAGTCTCTTATACAAAATGACATTCTCATAGTATCAACCATGTTTATTTTTAGTACTAGTATTTTGATCATTTTAGCTAAATTTGTGAAACACTACATAAGTCATCCTATATTGATCCCCTTGATCATATAAAATTTTTTGGCTTTTAAAATGAGATTAGAATTGAGTGATCTTGGGATTGTTGGATTTTTCTCATCGAGAAGTTTCTTTCAATTGTAATCATGCAAGCTTCATTGATTACTTGGTCACTCAAACAATGTTATGAAATTTTCAACTATTCTTATAGTATTTTATTTAAGCCCATTTAGATTTGAATTAAGGCACTTTTTGGTGCGATTGGATTTTTCTAATCCAAATGCTTATTTTGACTATGAGTTTGTTGAAAATAGAGTTTCGATGACCCCTTATTTAAATCTAAGAGTTTCTAATTGAAATATTATCACAAATAGCTTTGAACCATGTTTTGACTACAATGTGCTCTTCAACATAAATATTTTGATCGTTATCACTCAACAATATGTTGAATTTGTACCATGCTCTCCGACATGAATTCAAACATAGTTTGACTACCAAGTTCTCCTCATCCTACTAATCTTATAATCCAACCCTAACATCATCCTCATCCCCCCACTCCCCTTCTTTCATAAACCCTCATTACTTATCTTCATGTCCCTTTTTCCCTTCCACTTAGGGTCTATTTGGGACAACTTTCTAGCTGCTTTGCTTTCGAATAATAAGCACAATTTCATTTGACTATTGCTTTCTTATTATTTTCTCTTCATTTTTTTTTAGAAATTTAATGGTGGAAAGCTGTTTTTTACAACTATAGTATCTAGTTAATTTCCCCACAAACTTCACAACCAACTTTATAAAATAATGCAGTCATCCGAAGCAGACTATTAATCAATGTCATCACTCCTCATTCTAATCTTGGTCACTTCATACTCCACTTCGGAATAGGGCTGCAAGCAAACCAAATGTTCGTCGAGCTACTCGTTGCTCGGTTCGATTAAAGCTTGTTTGTGATAGTTTAATTAGCTAAAAAACAAAGTTGAACAATATTTTAAATACTTGATACTTAAATAAACAAGCTTGAACACTAATATGTTCGATTCATTTATGTTCATGAAAAACATCATTTAAAGCTCGTGAACTAGCTCGATTTGTGTTCGATTCAAAACTAGTTAATAAGCTCGATAAAAACTCAATTAATATTTGATTATACAATTGATAAATATACATAATATAAATATTTTATATTTATTATAACTAGTAATATATGTTATTGAACTTGCTCATTTGATAGCTCAAGAATACTAGTTAGATTTGTTCATGAAGGTGATTGTTTCATAGTTAAAAAAAAATTGATAAATATGTTCACAAACATGCTCGATGTAATTGTTTGTTAAGAGGCTCGATAAAGCTCGTTTGTTAAGTTAATGAACATCTAGAAGTAAAGCTCGTTGAGGATTATTTGTTAAAAGCTCGATAAACACTAAACGAACTGAACATGAATCGAACATTAACCAAACACAAACACTCATTAATTTAAATGAACCAAACATGAACACAAACAATAAAGCTCGAATCAAACACAAACTAAACTTGAATAAGTTAATAATAAATGAATACAAACATGAACACTCACATACTCGACTCGGCTCGGTTCATTTGCAACCCTACTTTGGGATATGCTTCTCCCCATTTAGGCATCTATCTAGTTTTCACAATCCTCTCATGACCCTAATAGGGTGTCAAGTGTGCTAATCTTGCCTTCCTCTTGTTCTTCTATAAGCATATCTCCTACTTTTGCGCTTGACACATCTATCTATGGGTGTCAAAATGGGTTTCCATATTGAACCTGAAATTGACTTGGGTCTAAAAGTGTTGACATGAATCGGACCCGGTTTTATAAGCGGGTCGAAAATTCAGATCCGGACTCAACCCGCGGGGTTACTGGGTTAACCCGACCCGATTTGAAAACCCAAAATATAGTCAGCACGATGAGTTCGGAGCCGAGCGAATGCATGTTGCGCCTCGAGAAGGAGCCTGAGTGGGGCTTCGAAGAGGACTACGTGGGGTGAGGGCTAGCGCAGCTTGCGTGGGGTGCAGGCGAGGGCCAAGTGTGGCTTGCTCAAGTGTTCGGGTGCGAAGTCTGGATGCGAGTACGGTAGGCTCGCTATGGTGTGGACTGCAGAGCGATGTGGGCGGGCACGAGCATGACTTGTGTGCGGTGCTGGTTCGGGTGCAGGGTTTGTATGTGAGCGCGAGATCATGCTATATGCGAGGTTTCTGGGTTAACCAATGTTAATTTCTGGTTTTCAAGGCAACCCGAACCAGATTCGACCCATCTAACAAATGGGTTGACCGAGGCCCAAAATTTTTCGTGTCGGGTCCGGGTCAAGTTTCAGATACATTCAAATGTTGACACCCCCACATCTATCGAGGGCAAAGTGGTGCTGTTTGAATACGATTCAAACTAATTTGAATTTGAATTAATTCAAACCATTTTTCTCTACATGCAGTTGAATTCTTTAAATAATTTATCAACTATAAATATTTTAAATCTTAATATGTACAATTGTTAATTAAGTTTGATTTAATAAAATAAAGAGAATTCATATCAATAAGAAAATTGAAATTATTCATCTTAAAATTTAATAAATATCCATAAATATAATTGGTTATCTCTTATTATAATATTTTAGATGAAAAATATTTTACAAAATATTGTCATAGATAAAATTATAATATTAATATTATTATAAATTGGTGATAAAATGCCAAATTTTCTTTAAGATATCCTATTTTAATTTTTTTTTTCAAAATTTTAAGTTTATCCTTTGAGCTTCCTTAAGAAATAGGGGCAAATGTTTTCAAAATTTTAAGTTTATTATTATTAATTTTTTTTAGAGGCTCCGTTTGGTTTCTTCTGCTTGTTGATCTCTATCGGAACGAGGCATTTCTACCCTACTCGCCATTTCTTGTCGGTGGAAGAAAGCGGAGAGCAAAGTCGGCGGATCTTCCCAATGATATATGTGCGCCCCTAGCACCTTCGCGATCAATTGCATTGCGGTGGTTCTTTCGTCGGAAACGGATTGCGTCTTCTTCAGGTAAGCTTCCTTCTTGTTTGTTTCAATTATGAGGATGTAGTTGGATGGTCTTTTTTCCTTCTTCTCTTCATCGTTTCCTTGTACGCATTTCCGAAAATCGGAATACTAATATGCCACTTTTTCTGACTTTTCAGAGGATTATACCCCTAAAATAGGTGTTTGAGGTTCATTCAGCGTTATGTGCTGAAGCTGATTTTTGATTTATTGCTGAAGTAGGTCATGGAGCGGCGAAGATTGTTTGAGGTGATGCTTTTTGCATGCCTGTTTGTAGCTTGTGCAGGCAGAGGTAAGCGCCATCCATTTCTTTGGTATTTTCTCTTCGAAACAAGATACTTTTTTTTTTAATTTCTTGAACAATTCACGATGCCAAAAATCTATTTTTAGCGATTTATTCTTTATTTCCTCCTTTCTTTTGTGCTGAACATGCAACAGAACTTAAGATTAAAGACGATCAAAGTTCAGTTTATAACAGTACTCTTGCCAAGATATTGGTGGAGTATACTGCCGCTGTGAGTTTTTTTCCAAGCAATTTATTTAATTTTTTTTTAGGAAGGCATATGCCATTCCTCTTTTTTTTTTTTTTTTTTTAGCAAGAATTCAACTTATTTCAATTTTTATGAACCTTGCTTTTTATATGATTTATTTAAAAAAAAAAATTTACTGGACCTGATGTTCATTTTTACTTGAAGAAATTTCTTTATCACTATATAATTGTATGTTGCAGGTTTACACAGCAGATCTAACATCGCTCATAACATGGACCTGCTCTAGGTGTATAGATATGACAGTGGTATCTGCCTTTATTTCCATTAAAGTTATTGTATTTTCAGAAGCTGCATGTTCACATTATTCCTTAGCATTTTTCATGCTATTCTGTGGATTTCTAAAGCTTATGGATCTGTCTTGAGAATATTAATAGGAATTTATTCTGTTTCATTCTTAGTATAAACTGGTGAACAATAATTTTTGCATGCAATCAGGGTTTTGAAGTGGTGGAGGTGGTTGTTGATGTCCAAAACTGCCTACAGGTGCTTTCGAATAGTTGAAAGTTACTTTCTGCAATGATCTTTTTCTGCACTGTGTATGATCACCCTCTCTTGTTACTTGGCACAAAAACAAATTCTTTCTGCAGGCATATGTTGGTGTTGCAGAGGATCTTAATTCTGTTATTGTTGTTTTTAGAGGAACCCAAGAACACAGGTAATTAATATGCTTCTACATTTCTCAAATGAAGATATATTGTAATAGTATTAGATGTCCTATGATTTCATGGCTAGGTTGATGCAATCAGTCTACCTGGCATTTAAAGTCCATGAACAAAGACCTTTGCATTAAAATGTTTTACATGTTCTTTATGAGCTATCTCCTTTAATCATTTATAGGATTTGAAGGGCCTATTTGTGATGTTTGGCTAATGAAAGTAATAGGGTCTACTATTAGAGAGCACTGCACTATCTTATGAGTTAATTCTCCCATACTGACTAAACTATGAATTTTATAGCCCCCAAAGTTCTTTTTTTCCTATAGGAAAAAAGCCAAATCAATATGCCTCTGACTCTTGACTATTCTTAGTGCTCATCTCATATTTTATCATTATAATTATCATTTACCTTATCATAGCTATTTAGGATCGGATTTGTGAATCCTCATTTTTTTATCCATTCTTATTGAGTGATGTTTGAGGTTTTGACATGTTTGGTTGGGGTTTAGGTCTAGATTAAGCTAGCTTTGGTCTTGAAGTCCAACTAAAAAAAATTAAAACAACCCCCATATGTTTGAAGGATTTAAGCATGGGACTCTCACAGTCTCACCCAAGGGATAAGCTAGGAAAAATTTTTGTGGCATTCTTCCCTGTAATTATGAATTTTATGTAAACATCCCATAAGAACTAATTGGTATATTTCTCCCCTCCTTGCGACCACCATCTTCTATGCCTTGATCTCCTCCCTCAGCACCTCATTAGTTGAACTCACCTACCCTTTCTATATATCTCCTTAGCCTCCTCTCATTCTAAATATTGTGCTTTCTTAAATGCTACTATTATTGAAATTTGTGCCATAATTGTTGGTATATCAAGTTGATGCTGAAAGACATCATTCCAAGTTGCTGAAGTTAGCTGAAGGTAAAAAACAAATATTTATATAGGTTGATGTAATCAAACTATTTATGGATTTAATGTTATAAGATGAACTTATATTTATGTAATACTGATGGATCAATTTTAATATTAATTTCTTGAAATGAGTAGGGCTCGACCATTTTTATTGAACAATATATGGTGAAAATCTTAAATTTTAAGGGCGAGATGCTAAAACTTTTTGGAAAGTTCATTAAGGTAAAATTAATTTATCATTAAATTTATAATCTTCGACATGCTCACTTAATAATAAATTAACTCATGTTTAAGCTATATTAGAGTACTATGATGAGTCAAGTAAATGAGCTTAGGCCCAAATGCAACAAAACAATTTTCTCAGCATGCAACTAAACAATCTTTCTAAACTATTTTGGCTTACATTGACTTATTTTTTTCATGAACCAAATGACTTGAACCCTGCTTAATGCTTAAGTCTGCCTTCTCTAGACTTGGCTTATCCTAAGCACTATATGATTTGTTCAAATATTTTTCGTAACTTTTATTCATGTTTTCTTTGGTGTATATTTTCCTCCTTTTTAATCATCTGCTTAAATCATCCACCTATTATTTGGGTTCATATTCTACTCTATTTCATACATTCAGATTACTTATTATATTTTTTTCTAATTTATTTTCCTTATGTTTTATTCTTGTAGCCCTTCATTAGTCGTTTATTAATTTATCTATCCTAATTTTTCTGTGAATTCATATTAGTGGTCGCATTTGATGCATTCAACTTGGCTATTAGTAGATTCTTTATAACCTTGCACTTAAATCCATATAAAAGAATCTATACTATTGACGTTTTGTAAACTATATTTTTAATCTCCATGATATTCTCTATCACCGAGTACTTCAAGATTTTATTTTTTTCATTTAAAATTTCAAACAGTGTAGTCTTAACTCTAAAAAGGTATATTATGATCTATGCATCTTGTTCTTCTATAGAAGAACTCCAAGATGCTTGAAACTATGATACCCGGCTGTCTCTTAATTTTCTAGCAGTATTGACTCCTAATTTTAATTTGGCACCCATTAAAATTTCACTTCTCTTATTTTTTTGTTAAATGAAATTGACTGCTCAACAGAGAACTGCCATGCTTTTTAAATAGATATTTCACCACATTACCTATTTGGTAAAAAATATTGACTTACTGGTGGAAAGCCTACTCTAAATAGTTGTGTTGAACGACTTTTGTTGTTGGTGGTGATTTTGCTCTTTTCACCAAACAAAGTGTAAATTTTAACATATTCTCTGCATTCAGAACGCCATGTATTTTTAGTTTTTTGAGGTTATTATTGAGTTAAACTGGTTTTATAACTGCACAGCATACAAAATTGGGTTGAAGATCTTTATTGGAAACAACTTGATCTGAACTATCCTGACATGCCTGGTTCAATGGTTGGTATTCTTGAGCTTTAATAATCTATCAATGAATAGCTGCTCAATTGAAAATAAAACCTAATTCTTCTATGTTATTGTAGGTGCACCATGGATTTTATTCAGCTTATCATAACACGACCATGCGTCCTGGGATTTTATATGGTCTTCAAAAGATCAGAAAGCTGTATGGGGACATGCAAATAACCGTTGTAGGGCATTCAATGGGAGGGGCTATGGCAGCCTTTTGTGCGCTTGATCTTAAAGTAACTTCTCTCATACAAACTTCACTTAGCTTTGTTCTTGTTATTTCATATGCGTAATCTTAAGTTGATGCTTTTATTCTCTTGCATTTCTTTTGAATATTATTACTATAGTTGGCTTACCTTTGCAGTATTGCATTTTTCAAGATAGTTATCATTTAATGCTTCGTAGATGATTGGGTGGCCAGAACATTATGACCTTTGAACGTTAGAGCTAATTTTTTTTCCCTTTTAATTTTTATTTTTTAGTTTTGTAGTAAGAAACTAGAATAACATTCAACTGGTATTGTTGCAATAGGATGAATTATAAACTTCATGTCTGGTTAGAAATTTTGGTATTAATTATGTAGGACACGGGACCTTAATTTTGTTTGTCAGTAAAAATAGTTTTATTTCCTTATATAGTTAGAATAAAAAGATTGCCAAAATTTGTTAAATGAATCCAAATGTATGTTGAACATGTGTCGGATATGAACGCGGCTTCAAGAAATCCGACTTGTGATCGACAATTTCAAAATTACATTGAAGTCATTTCAGATTGAAATGTGTTTATTGTTTATGGCCATAAGTTTGGTTAGAAGTTATTTTGAAAAAATAATTTAAAAAAAGTTAGATGAACTATTACAATGTATATTCAAGGATGAAAGATTATTCTTTGGGGCGCCTTTTTTAAACATATTGGTTATAGTATGGTGAGCTGCTAGAGGATTCATGATGCATATGAAATAGAAGATAGGAATGTGACATGAGGGGCTAATATTTGATTTCAAATTAGTACTTGATCTTGCAACATCAAATGCATTAGGAAATGAAAAATATAACATTTACTTACTTTCAAAAGTGATGATATCAAATGAAAATATTATTTTTTTATGTAAGATGAAATGAAAATTATTTTGCTAACAACATTTACAATACAAGGAGATGGTAAAGCATGTTGGGTGATCAAATTTGATTGATTTGTGACACTTCTAAGAATAATAAATTGAACAAATAATCATTTGGAAGGGGCTACGGGAGTATGACCTATTAAAGATAAGATGGTGAAAAGTGAAAACTAGACTTAGGTGGTTTGAGCCAGTATAATGGAGTGTAGAAGTTGCAACGATAAATTAAGTTGATAAAATAGTATGAAAGGATTATGAATGAAAAAGAGTTGCCAAATGTAAAATATATAGAAGTTATGTTTAGAGATTTGCACAAAATAAATTTAATTTTTCAAGCACTATAGGAAAAACGCGCGTTTTCAGTGGCCAAAATCCACCAGGAGTGACATTAATCCTTCGAAAAAATTTTCTTTCCGGCTGAAATGGTTTAACGGTAAAACACGCGTCAAAAATACTTTTAAGGCAGAAAACGTCCACTAGAAACCTTTCCAGCGGATTTACCGGCGGAAATGTGTGCAAGAGACGATGTTTTTTGGGATCGTTTTCTAGCAGTTTCTTTTGCCGGTTATTTCCGCCAAAAATGCGCGTTTTTCCTGTAATGATATTTCTGGAATTTAACTTTTTTATTCCAATCTGTTTATGCATTTACTGATATTTAAAATAAGCATTAAAATGTAGGATAAATTAAAGTGAGCTTAAAAAGCAAGGATGACAGATTAATTAATGGTTATGGTCTAAGATTTCAAATTGATTCGGTTGTGAGAAAGAGGGAACATTATGTGTAGGCATTATATATGTTGGGCAATGCTTTGCTACACACTTGTGTGTATATAGCAATCAAAAATATTTTTAAAACTCATATAAACTTGGGACTTATTGCTATTTTTTCATTTTCTTATAAATAAAAAATTGTTGGCCCACCGAATATTTATATTTAAAATTTTCTTATAAATAAAATGTGGGGCTTGTATAAACATAACTCCTAAATATTTATGCTTTGTTTACGCTCAACCTCGGATTAATAACTAATAAGCAAACTCCAACTCATTCATCACTATATATGTAAAACGCTTACCTACACTATCATTATATAAGCCTTGGCCTATGTGAATCACTCTGTCTCCCCCCGCATTCCCTTTCTTCCAATGGATGCTGGGGAAGAGACCATAGTTGTCCCCGACACCGTCAAGAGGAGAACCAAGCGGAAGAGACACTTTCCAGTCACCATGCCTCCGACTTCTTCGTCTTCCTCGGAGGAGAAGGTTATGGCCAATTTTAGAAGCTTGCAACCTTCTTCTTCACCTTGGTCTAACCTTCAAATTATATTTTTCTTGCAGTAATTTAATGTGCATGAGAATGAACATGTCATTACCTGTCTCCCCATGAGGCGTACGCCTCACTAAAAATTGCGCAATTGCGCCTCTAAGGCGCCCCTCAGGTTCCATGAGGCTTAAGCCTCACCAAGTTCAAAAATTGCTTAAGCAATGAGGCTCTTGGGGGGCAAATTGCGCAAAGGCGCACCTCTTATTGCGCAAAGGCGCACCTCTTATTGCGCAATTTTAAACTATGGTTTAAACTTGCTTTTATGAAAGATAAAAAAAGAAAAGAAATCTAGAGTAGGACTTAGTTTAACCTTTCTTGTTTATAATGAGGAAGAAAAAAAAAGAACTCTTATTTCCTTTCTCTTGCTAAATCAATACAAGTCTCATTGTTAAATGTTTTTCCTGCCACCCTCAATGGACAAGCTCGAACATGGTTCTATAAACTTCCAGATATAACTATCCCTACATTCGTCTCAAATTGGCCAAATTGTTCGTCGAACAATTCGTTGTCAATCGAAGAATTGCTAAGGATTCTTCTTACCTCTTTGGGATTCGTCAAAATGAAAGATAATCATTGAATAAGTATTTTCAACTATTTTCCACCGAGGCTAGGTAAATTTCAGGAGTAGATCTTGAATTACTGAGATGAGTTTTTTTTAGTCCTATGTCTTAGTCCCCTTTACTCAGCACTCATGCGATATACAATTCATTCATACACTGACCTGATTCATCATGAGGGACGAATCTCTGCAGATGAAACTATAAATGCTCATAGAAAGCTGTTTGAACTAACAAATGGAAAACGTAAAAATACACCAAGAGTAGGTAATTTGTTCTCACAACGAAAGAAACAAGGGAAGAATAACCTACCTCTAAGACCCCCATTGCCACTACACGAACCTCAACAAGAAAAGAAATATACACCGCTCAATACATCTCGAACAAATATATTAATGGCCATTTGAGATCAGGAGAATGCAAAGTGGCTGAACCCTTTGAAGTAGAATACAGGAAATCAGGATCAATACTGTCATTTCCATTATAGTCGTGGGCACACCACTGAAACCTGTAAGCAGCTCAATGATGAAATTGAGAGACTTATCCGCCAAGGCTATCTTCAACGATTTATTCAAGATCCACCTGCTCAGCAGGAAGCTCGTCCCATTGGGGGGCAAGACCAACAACAATAAAGACAACCGCTGAATAATTGTCAAACGGTTGGTGAGATTGAAACTATTGCAGGAGGCCCCTTATTACCAATCAAATCTTATTTGCAGTAGATGAAAAGCCGACTCCAAAGAAGTTCTGAATCGATCGTTCTATTACCTTTGATGATTCTGATTTGGAAGGAGTAAAAACCCATCATCAAGATCCGCTTGTGATTAATACGGGGATAAGTGACCTGTGTTATAATTTTAAAAGAATATTGGTGAACAATGGGAGCTTCGTGGATGCCTTATTCTACTCTACCTTTCTCAATATAGGTGTCACCAGACAAAAACTTCAACCTGTTCTAAGTCCACTGTATGGATTTGATAATCGAGCTAAGAGTGGAACGGACAATTAGTCTCCCAGTTGTACTTGTAGAATTTTCCCGATAGACTACGCATTCCTTCCAATTTATTGTAGCAAAGTCGGAATCAACTTATAATGCTATCTTTGGAAGGCCATTCTAGTCGATCTTCAGGATTATCGCTTCCATCCGTCACCTTAAATTGAAGTTTCTTACCTTGACGGGAGTCAGTATAATACGCGTAGATCAACAAGTGGCGCAATCCTGCTATCTTAAGTAGGCTCAACCACGCCTATCAGCTGTTACCCTAAGCATCGAGGATTTTAATTTTTGAAACGAAGATATCCCTTAGAGGGCTTCTCTCATGGAAGGACTCACTTCTATATCCATATCAGAAGAGCACCCTTAAATGACTATACAGTTTGGTTTTTTTTTGTTAATAATATTATGTCGTGATCGTGTATCTCTTCTATGTTGAATATGGTGTCACTCTGGTATTCGTGGTATTTTCTTCCAAGTTAAATATCGTGTTATCCCCGTCTTATGTGTTGAGTATGATGTAACTCATATATCCCTAAGTCATATTAGGAAGCTATTGTATTATCTTACATAATACAGTAACGCGTTGTTCACTCTATTATGATATTGTCTCCTTTAAAAAGGATAAAATAAAAAAATAAAAAATTAACGACGAATCTAATATCATTATCCATGATTTGATAAATACACAATCATTATTGTGACTCAATCATTATATGATCAATCTCGGGGGGATTCGATTCGACCTCTTCTATATATGTTAACATCATCGAGCAACGCTCTGACATACGACTTCGGATAGGTCAAACATCTTAAGAGGATGTCTATCAAATTATAAAATCTTTGATTCGAGAAATACACAAACTTTATTGCGTCTTAATCACTAGATGATCAATCCTAGGAGGATTCGATCCGACCTCTTCCCCACAGGTTAACGTCATCGAACAACGCTCTGACAAATAACCTCGGAATAGGTCAAACATCCTAAGAGGATGTCTTGTATCTCAATTGTTGGAAGATCAATCATAGGGGGATTTGATCCTACCTCTTTCCCACAGGTTAGCGTCATCAAACAAATCTTTGACTAACAATCTCGAATAGGTCATACATTCTAAGAGAATGTCTCTCACATTCGCTGAAGCTAAATGAGCCCAATAAAATACTTCCAACATCCAAATTGAAATAGAATCATGTAATTTCATATACATGTGAGAAAAAAAAAGAAAAGGAAAGAACATCAACAACTTCTTGTTATATCACTTAACATCACATGCAGCACTAAATACATGTAATAATCACTAATACATATAAAGTGATACAACCAATAACAGAAAAACACTATAGAATCTCCATATAATCATCCTCGAGGGAAAAGGCTTTTTCTAATTGACTTTTGATCTCATAACCATCTGAATTTGAAAAAGAATCATCAGAAGTCTGGCTAGGTGTCAACCTCTCAACTTTAGCTCCAATCTTGTGCTGCATTAGACGGACGTCTTTCAGAAAACCTTCCTCCATACACTCTAGCTCTAAGGTGTTCACCTCCACATCATATATGTGATCACGCGCTTCTTGAACCTTATCCCGTATAATCATCTTGAAGGCAGCATACTTTTTGAATTCTTCTATGACTCTGGAAGGCGATTGTTCTGATTTGGACTTGGCTTCCTTCTCAGACCACAAACTCTGGAGCCTCTTGTTCTCATTTTCAACTTCTCCTTAAGGATCTGTTGATCTTTCACATGCTGATTAATCATTGCCTATGCATCCACCAACTCAATGTGAAGGCAATCCATCTGTTAATTATGTAAAGAGGCTGAAGTAGTCATAGTAATCAATTCTGCTCTACACTCTGCTAGGTGCTCCTCCATTGCTTTCATCTCCCTGATCTTGTCATCGTACTTCTTGTACTCTCCTGAAGATACTTAACCTTCACAAACTCATTATTCCAGTCATTCAAAATCTTGGTCAATTTAATTTTAAGATTCATGTGTTGTAGCTTCTGAAACAATAAGAAAATATTTGTAAGAGATATAACCTTATAAATATGTAAACAATAAATAAAAATAAAAATAATAGCACAAGAAAGAAAATGAGAACTTAGTAATTCCTCAGCTCGACGTCCAACACATTGATGTTTCAAAACATATTTTAGAATTTGTGACTTGGATAAAGAATAATTGTAACTTTGCTAGTGACTGTCAAAATCTTCTCAACTCTTTTCTTCTTAGATGCCTATGGTCACCTTCATTCCCTGGTCGTTTAAGAGGAACCTTTGAAGTGTGGATAGCTTCCTTTGGAACTTTGGTGAACTTTTTTAACATATGTGCATGAGATCTTCTTGCATGAGGAGATACTCACTTTAAACAAATACTCATCCACATATCTTCTCAAATACCACACCTCGTGGTAAATGGTGTCTATATTAGGAAGGTTGAGCATCTTCAGGAGATCCTTTGCGCTAACATGAAGGGGAATGAGTAAATCCTTCAGCTTTTCCCATTATTTCAGTAGATTTCAATCATTTTGCACAAAGAAGAATCCACCAACCCTGCTCTTTGACAGGTTTCGAGTGTGAATATCCAGGCGCTTAGATCTGAAAGAGATACTGCCATGCATATCATAAGTAAGATGACCCATTCGAGAAATGCACTCTAGAGACAACTCTGCCCCACGATTTCTAAAAAATTCGATCAACCCCATTATGATCGACATGGCTGTTAACCTACGAATAACAAAACAAAAAAATTCAGCGTACAAACCTCGTACCCGATGGATCCAGGAACCCTGCCGAAATCCCGCTGAAATCCCGTCAAAATCCTGTAGCTCAGCGCCGCTCCAGTCATTCCTCCGCGATCTCTGCGCGAATCCTGCGACGACGACCTCGTTTCTTGCCTCGATTGAGCGCCCAAGTTGCCGTTAAATACCGACTCAACTGAGGGCTTCGGCCATCGCTCGATCCTTGCAACCCCGTCCTGTTCTCCACTTCCACACACGCTGCTACTCCCTTCTTCCGCCGGCAGAGCACCCCCGACCCTCACCTCTCCATCCCGAAGCCTCTCATCCCGCGACCTCCCTTCCTCTCCCACTGATCTTAAGCCGGCGCCTGGACCCCATCAAGTTCCGGCCTCCTTTGGCCGAGAGAGAGAGAGAGAGAGAGAGAGAGAGAGAGAGAGAGAGAGAGAGAGAGAGAGAGACTTACCTGATTCCTCCCTGTGCCGACGCTAGCTCCACTTCCTCCTTCCCGTCGCCCCTTACCCGATCTTCCCTTCTTGTTTGGATCGGAAACAAGAACAGGAAGTCGCTGGCTGTGAAGGTAGAGTTCTCCCTTTCGCGCGCTTGTTCGGCCTCATCCCGTGAGCAAGCCGAGCCAAGGGGGAGAAGAATGGTTTTTTTTTATTATTATTATTATTATTATTTATAATTATTAATTATAATTAGGTATTACTAATTATAATTAATTAATTATAATTAATATCTTTTTTTATAATTAATGTTAATTATAACTAATTAATTATTATTAATTCATTATTAATTATAATTAATTATTAATTAGTTATAATTATTAATTATAATTAATTACTAATTCATTATAATTATAATCAATTAGTCATAATTTACTAATTAGTCTTAATTAATTATTAATTATAATTAGTTAATTAATAATAAGTAATTATTTATAGTTAATTATTTTCAATGATAATTAATTATAATTAATTAATTATGATTAGTTAATTAATTATCTATGATTAATTATTCTTAATTATAACTAATCGTTATTAATTATAATTAACTATAATTAATAATAGTTATTATGATTGATAATAATTAATTAAAAAAAAAATAATGATTCTTTTCTCGACGCTTGCAACGAACCGGCAAACCCCCGAGGCGCTCACGTAGCGTTTAGGGTGGGAAACCGGTGCGAGGCTCGCGACGATTTAAGAATCCCTCTTCAAAGCTTGCAACGAGCCGGCAAACCCCCGAGGAGCTCAAGTAGCGTTTAGGGTGGGAAACCGGTGCGACGCTTGCGGCGAAGGGGATAAAAAAAAAATGTGTGTTCTTTATTTTCATATAAGTACCCCCAAACGCCCGCGTGGTGCAGAGGGGGGAAATCTGTGTTATTTCTAACATGTTTTCTTCTTATAATCAACAAACTTAAAAAACCCTTAAATGCTCACGTAGCAGGCGGGGATAAAAAAAATTTTTCATATGCGACCGCGGTGTCATTTTTGACATCTACCTGAAGCGCTCAAGTAGCATCGAGGGGAAGGTTGCCTCTTGGTTTTTCCCCTAAACAGGGGAGACGCCGGGAGGCTGCCGAAATTTGGATTGAAAATCCAAGGACTTGAACAAAAAATGAGCTTGGACTTGTGGACTTGTTTGAATAAAATGAACTTGGTGCAAATAATCTGAACCAAATAAGATTACAAAGGACTTTGACATCAAATCCGAACTCAAATGTGACATGAACTACAAAATTCTTAATCATTGGGACTTAATTTGAATATCAAATGAATATGAGCTTGGACTCTCTTTTGAACTTCAACTTGCCACTTGAACTTGAACTCATCTTGGACTCTGCAAAACAACAGAAGACTTGAGTTTGACTCAAACTGAACTGCATTTGAACTTGAAAAGAACAATAACAAGAACTCAAATAAATTAAGTATTGTGGACATAAACTCAATTTGAACTCGTATCTAGACTTGATTGAACTCAGAACAACATAGGACTTGAAGCACATACATAGAATAAAGCTTGAATCATGTTTGCAAGAGAGCTTGGTTCAAACCAAGTAAAGGAGAATCAATTGTGGACAATGAGGGACTCAAGCTTGAATTGAGTTACATGGAACTTAAATCACATCAAACTAAAAATGTGATACATGACATGATATTCAAAGTGAGATCATGATTGTTGAGTTAATATGCCCAAATCAAATGCAAGAAAGTACATACAAGACTTGTGACGAATGAAGAGCCTCACTTACAAATCATAATAAAGAATCATGCAATCAAGTGCAAGTTAGTGATCAAGTGGATTAGTCACAAACTTTCAACATGACATGTTTTCAATCAATGGCGAATGGATGATAATCGTCTCAATTTGAATGAAGACACTAATAAATATGCAAATGGGAGGCTGATTTGCCAACATAATATGCTTGGAGGAGTTGTAATTGGTATAACTTGAAGAAGAAGCGGATTCTTTGATTATCAATTCAGACTAATATATAAATGAGCATACAACAGTATACTTTCAAATGAGAAGGATAAATGTACTACAAGACCCTTGATTTACGTATAGCCAACATGAAATCTGCGGTGTTCATACTAATCGACCAATGAACTCATATGCCGAAGATTAGAAGCCCTAATGAAGAAAACTATTAGTCGATGCAACGATTGACATACAACAGATACAAGCACCCACAAACTCTTGTATCAAGGGTATTCTAGCATCCTCGTAGTCAATATCGAAATTCAAACATATAAATTGACTTTCATGCAATCAAGGATAAAAAGATCTGCAATATATACATTCTCTTTACAAATAGGGATGTATGTATAATATGCCACTTATGAGTAGATGCAGAAAGACTACAGTAAATGCAGTATCCTGTAATCAACTTCAGTCTAAGGATGAAGACATCTACCTACCTACATGTAGCAGTAGCGAATGCACTGAAAAGACTAAAGACCACAACAAAATATATGGAAATAACGACAAGTACAAGCTCCTACGACCCAAAGCAGGAGACTCGTTAGTGCACTATGATTCACATACATAAGGCAACAACTAGTGCACGACAGTCTACCTGTACGAAGCAGCGAACAACTCTATTCAGAAGCTGCTACGCCACGCCACCGGATCTGCAGCATTCGTACAAGCAGACAGAAGGCGTCTACAATTATTTCAAAATACCCCCTGCACGTGCACTATAAATTGTATACACATAGGTACACTAAAGGGGGAAATATATTCTCAACCCGCATGTGCCCCGGCGAGCGTGTTATTGGTACACACGTGACGTCTAGGGATGCTGCGCGGGTTGACAAGTGAATTCAGGTTCGAACACGATCCTCCTATACGGATTAATAGGAGTCGACAAGGTTCGAACCAATAAATAAATATGTGGCCGTGGCGACCAGAATATTTATTTTAATACATTCATATTAGGCCTTCAATGCCTAGAATCAAAAGAATTCACTTTCAAAGCTACAAAGCCTACGAAATCCGATCCTCTATCGACAGCCCGACAGAGTGACAAGATTCAGTCCATAAAGAGAAATGACCCCGAACACCCCGATGATGGCCGTGTTGAATGCAGATCTCAACCGGAGGGGTTCTCAAATATTTTCAAATATCTCCCAAATATCCAAAAGTCCATTCCAAACATTTTCAAATTCCACCCAAAACTCCAGAAAATCCAAATTCTCAAAAACCCAAAAACTCGAAAATATTTAAATTTGAAATCATCCATCCATACTTAAAGCAAAATCCATCCGCCCTCCGCAACAGTTTGTCGAGGCGGACAAATCAAAAACTACTTCAGCTCACAAAAGAGCCAAATGCCTAGTCGAAAATATCACTAGGATTCATTCTCAAACAATCTTTTGCCAGTAAGGACGTGGTACGTGTCCTCTAACCGGCAGTTTCGCCGCCAAATGGCACTGCAGGTAAACGGTTATGACCCGGGGCCCTCTGAACCGAGTGGTTTTGCCGCCAAATGGCACCACAGATAGCGGTTATGGCCAGAGCCAATACGCTCCTTAATGGCGTTAAATCCTTGAGATATGAATCAATAGGATATGATTGATAGGGCACAAAGCCCTCTGTAAGCTAAGGTGGATTCAAATTTGTCCCCTTAGACAAACATCCAACCCCGGTCTACAAGGTACCCTTGGACGAAGCAACCCATGGCTGCCGACAAGGATCCTTCTGTCAGGTTGGGTCGACTACCTCCTCTGACTAAGTAGACCAGGGTCCACGATGGCCCGGGACGACGGAACCATGGGATCTTGATCGGGCCCATCATCCATTCCCCCACCATCCGCTTTAAGTGCTAGATGGTGAAATTTCAAGTTTTAAATATCAAACTTTCCAAACTTTTCCAAATTCCCAAATCCAAATCCAATTTTCAAATCGTAAACCTATGCTGCTACTATATGCCAGATAACACGTATATTCTACGTATCTGATTGACGACTAGCCTTAATCGAAAGTTCTCTCTCGTGATCGGGAGGGGTAATTAACTATAGGGGCTTGCGCCTATAGGAAACCAGAACTCAGATCATAAAGTCCTCGCAAAATGAGGGCGAAATCTCTGGGTAGTGTCTTATCGACAAACCCATCTGCCTTCCAAAATTTACCTCGGAACCTATTTCGTTAAAACTCCCTCGCCGAATAAGAAAAGCGAGCGGAGGCCGGGGCCGAATTTTCGGAGCCCACAATGGCTCTATAAGAAAACTATTACAAACTCTAGCCGGCTCGCAAACTGAACTCATAGACAATCTGAAATCTTGGATGAGGAGAACATGCATGATCTCACTTTTCAGACACTTTCATCACATGATCATTAGGGAAGTAAAATTTCTTTCTAAAAATGATCCAGTAATCACTGATTATGGTGGAGGCAACATCGTCTGCTTTGGCCACCTTGTGAGGTTTCTTCATACCCTTATGTGGAGCAGCAGGACGATCTCCTTTGGCTAAGAGAATTTTGGTAGAAATTTGGTCACTCATTTGAGCTTCTACTCTAAAGAGGGGCACTAAATTTGAGGAGGGGATGCCACCTATAAAAACAATAGAAAGCCTCTAGAGTAAGAAAAAAATGGAGGAGAAAGAAATGATAACACTAAAAAATTTTAAGTTCTACACAAGAGAGGGGCACTGAATTTGAGTTGGGGATTCCACCTTTCAAAAATAATGAAAAGCCTCAATTGTAAGAAAGTTACATGGAGAAGGGAGAAGAGGAGCAATTTTCCTTCTACTCCAAGGGGGATATTTATAGAACGAGGGGGGGGGGGGGGGGGGGGAGTGTTTAAAATTTTTCGCCAACTTTTGCTATTATCGAAATTCTTAAAAATATAAATAAAAAAGAAGAAAAAATTAAAAAAAAATTAAGAGAGGTGGCGTTTACCCCCTCTCAAAAAAATAAATAATTTATTTTGTCCGGATAGTCCAAATTGGGCTTTTTTGGGATCCCCATAACCGTTTCTCGATGTTCCGGATCCAATTTTGACACTTTCAGAGCTCAAATGAGCTTCTATAATCAATTTTGAGCCATTTTAAATGTTTTGGAACTCAATTTTCCTACATATCTTACGATTCGAACTATTTGAAATGTTGTAACAAGTATTTTCAAACTTTTGGAACTTTGACGTTAAAAAATAGGGGGCAAGTGAAGTATCATAAAAAATTATCTTGATCGGGCACGAATCTTGAGGCAAAATCAACTTGAAAACTACCAACTTTAAATACAGAATAATTTGAACTCCAATTTCATCAAACTTATAGTCGAACCAAACGTCTTGAAAATATGAACCCAAAGACACCAAATTTGACTTGATCCGAGCCCAAATGAGCCTAATTCGAAGACCCGAAGTGCAGTCGGAGAGTTCAAACCATAAATTGAATGATCAAACGGCTTCCAAGCGTGACATGCTTATATTCGAATCGAGTGGCTCGGCAAAACAAATTCAACGAGCCCAAGATCGTTGAATTCTGATAAATGTTTAAAATTTTTTGAATTTTTTCTAGAAAAAAGTTCAAAATTTTTCGCCAAATTTTGCTATTTTCGAAATTCTTAAAAATATAAATAAAAAAAGAAGAAAAAATTTAAAAAAATTAAGAGAGGTGGCGGTTACCACCTCTCAAAAAAATAAATAATTTTTTTGTCCTGATAGTCCAAATCGGGCTTTTTTGGGGTCCACATAACCGTTTTTCGATGTTCCGAATCCAATTTTGACACTTTCGGACCTCAACTGAGCTTCTAGATTCAATTTTGAGCCATTTTAAATGTTTTGGAACTCAATTTTCCTACATATCTTACGATTCGAACTATTTGAAATGTTGTAACACGTATTTTTAAACTTTTGGAACTTTGACGTTCAAAAATAGAGGGCAAGTGAAGTATCATAAAAAAAATTACCTTCATCGGGCACGAATCTTGAGGCAAAATCAACTTGAAAACTACCAACTTTAAATACAGAATAATTTGAACTCCAATTTCATCAAACTTATAGTCGAACCAAACGTCTTGAAAATATGAACCCAAAGACACCAAATTTGACTCGATCCGAGCCCAAATGAGCCTAATTCGAAGACCCGAAGTGCAGTTGGAGAGTTTAAACCATAAATTGAATGATCAAACGACTTCCAAGCGTGACATGCTTATAGTCGAATCAAGTGGCTCGGCGAAACAAATTCAACGAGTCCAAGATCGTTGAATTCTGATATTATTAAGACATTCAAATGTCTAATAAACGGTCCACGATCAGGGGAATCTAAATCAGTCGTTCGTTGAAACCACTCCTAACTTACTATTGATCTTTATCCTATTTACTGGCCATGCAACTTTCAAAAAATTATAAATAAACCTCCTATTTCTCATGGAGGGGGACCCAATCAAGGAAGAGAAAGAAGAAGTGAAACTAGAGTTCTCTTACCATCAGACTCCTCGACCATCATCGAACTTCCACTTGCCCGCCGATTAATGCTGGACTTCCATTCGACCGCCAATTGAATCAGACTTCTGCCTGATCGCCGATTAACGCTGGATTTCTGCCCGACCACAGACTGACGCCAGATTTCCGTCTAACCTCCGTTCGTAATTAGATTTCAACCTGACAGTTGGCCATTTTAATCTGATCCGATCGTCTTCAATTTCAAGAACAAATCAGTCACCTGTAATCTATTCAAACACTGGTGAAAATTATTTCAGCTAGGCATAGCCCCATGACTTTTCCCTTTCCCAGGGTTTTCTACGTAAAAATTCCGGTGTTTATTTTTTCTTCTGTTTGTGTGCTGGATTTCCTTACAATGCTGAGACAAAAAGTTCTAATTCTATCGTTGCGTATATTCTAGCCCGCAACAATAATATTCTCAATGAAGGAAATAATATTTTGGATATTTAAATGTGATGAACTTAAGTAACACCTTAATTATTCTCTATCTTGTTAGCTATTACATACCTAATTAGCCTGATTACACCACCACCAGCAACAACAACAACATCAAGCCTTTATACCACTATACGGGGTCAGCTATACCATTGTGTCCTATTAAGAGCCCAACTCTTATTTAAATCTAATAAAAAATGTCATTTCTAGTACTTTTTAATCATATTTTTTAAATTTATCTTTGCCTTTTTTAACATAGGCCTGATATAAAATAAGTACTCTCATAACGGGAGAGTAAATTAGCATGATTACACCAATAAAATCTTAATGATCTTAATAAAGAATACCCCTAATTAGTCTATTTAATATCTCATTAGCCTAATTAGTCCAATTAATCAAAACAAGCACTTAGGCCTATTTCCAAAACATGTGAAAACACTTGTGTTTTCAAGTTTAGAAAATCCCATTTTAATATTTCTTTAAAATGAGCTTATACGTGAAAAGATGTTAAGATTAGAGAGAGTTGATTTAGATGGTTTGATCACATAAAACAGAAACCTTCCGATGACCCGGTTAGAAAAATTGATGTATTAGATTTGACTTATGTTAAGAAAGGTAGAGGTAGACCTAAAAAGACTTGGTTAGAAAATATTAAAAATGATATTTCTTTATTACATTTAAATGATAATTTGACTCTTAACTAGACACAATGGAGAAAAAGTACTCGTGTAGTCGACCTTATGCAGTGGGATAAATGCTTGATGTTGTTTTTGTTGTAATATTTTGTTGACCCCTACAGCCATTAAAGTAAAATAAAATGAGATAAAGGCGTAGATGCATATCTGCTCAAATACAGCTGAAATTTCGCTCAAATACAGCCGCAAATCCTGCAGAAATGCCGCCTGACTCGAACAGAAATCCCTTAACTTCGTACCTGTTCGGCGCCGTTCGCGTCGCTTCTCCGCGAATCCTGCGACGACGGCTTCGATCGCCTCCCATTTGCGTCTATAAGAGGGAGACGAGCTCTCTGCTTCCAGGATCCATTTCCATTCGTCGCTCTCTGCTTCCCGACTCTATCTCGACACTTCTCCAATCTTCCTTCTCCAGCTCCACGCTAAGTCCATAGCAAACCGAAGCCAAAGCCACCACCTCACTGTCTTCCGACTTCCTTAGCCCGATCTTACCCTCTCCTGCTTTCGACCGTGAGCCCCAATCCTCACAGAGAGAGAGAGAGAGAGAGAGAGAGAGAGAGAGAGAGAGAGAGAGAGAGCCGAAGCTCCCCTACCTCACGCCGATCTCCCGTATCCCTCCCCTAGCCTCACCAAATCCATTCAAGCAGAGCCTCATTCGGCCTCCATCCCGCCGAACTCCAAGCCGCCTCCTCCCTCTGCCTTTGCCGATCTCCTAAACCGACCCATTAGGTATAGTTTTTATCTATTATTATTATTATTATTATTATTATTTATAATTATTAATTATAATTAGGTATTACTAATTGTAATTAATTAATTATAATTAATACCTTATATATATATATTTATAATTAATGGTTAATTACAACTAATTAATTATTATCAATTCATTTCTAATTATAATTAATTATTAATTAGTTATAATTATTAATTATAATTAATTATTAATTCATTATAATTATAATCAATTAGTCATAATTTATTAATTAGTATTAATTAATTATTAATTATAATTTATTAATTAATAATGAGTAATTATTTATAGTTAATTATTTTCAATTATAATTAATTATAATTTGTTAATTAATTATCTATAATTATAATTAATCATTATTAATTATAAATAATTAGTATTAATTATAATTAACTATAATTAATTATGGTTATTATCATCGATTAAAAAGGCGTTCGAGGCGGACGCCTCGAGGCGCGCCTCGAATCGAGGCGGAGGTTGGGCGAACTGAGGCTTAAGCCTCGAACGCTCGGGCGAGGCTTGCGCCTTTTTCCACGGAGGCGTACGCCTCACCGCGTGAGGCGTCGAGGCAGTGCCTCGAAAGCGAGAAAGTTACCTTCACAGTCAACGAGCTCCCGTTGTTTCTTCCGATCAAAATGTTGTAGCTTACGATCCGACAGGAAAGGGAAAGTCGTCGAAGGAGCAAAGTCGAACAGCCACGAAGGAGCCAAAGAAGCGACGCGTGCAATCTCTACACCTCCTGTGAAGCAACGAAGCCGAGCAGCGAGGACGAAAAGAGAAGATGAAAGGCAAACCGTAGACGCAGCTAAGTTATTATTGATTAACTTAGTTAATATAATTTAAAATATTAATAATTAAACAAATTAAATAAATAAATAATAATATAATTAGTGCATGAATTAATTATATATTTTAACTTAATTGAATAATTAGTATTATAATTATTAATTAAATTTTAATAGAATTAGCCTAATTAATATAAATTACATGTAAATTACGCGGTATGCTCGGTACTGAGGGGTACATCCTCGGTACTGAGCGGTACATGTTCGGTACTGAGCGGTACATGCTCGGTACTGAGCGGTACTGGCTCGGTACTGAGTGGTACATGCTCGGTACGCTCGGTATTGAGCATATACAACAAGCAGAATTTCAAAATTACTCTTATAATATAATTTTGTTCCGGGAGTAGCGCCCCCTTGGACCCCGGCAGATTGATATATTTTTGTATTCATGTTATTTTATTATTGGTAGTAGTGTAGTACAAATAATTGTTATTTTTGTTATTTTTTGTCATTATTTAAAATTTTAAATTAATTTATTTTAATAGTTTTGAGGCTTACGCCTCGATCCGCCTCGAGGCTTACGCCTCGCCTCGCTTAGAAAAAACGCCTCGATTCCCGATTTCGCCTTTTAAAACCTTGGTTATTATAATTAATAATTATTAAAAAAATAAAAATAAAAAAAATAAAGAAAGAAAAATTTTTCCTCTTGCCTCGATCTACACGCCGACGGCCGCCAAGGTATAACTTTTAAACCCTAAAAACTCCGAGAACCAGTTTCATCGCATACGTCGAGACAAAACGACCACATATACATGCTTTTCTTAGCGTGGTGGGAGGGAGTGCGTCACGACGCTTGCGACGAAGCGGGTAATCACCTAAATCTCTTCTTCGAAGTTCGTATCGCCTTGGAAACCCCGCCTATACACGCTTTTCTTAGCGTGGTGGGAAGGGAGCTCGGTGCGATACGTACGACGAAGCGGAGATACCTATAAGTACCCATTTGCGGGGAAATAACTGTTCTTTTCTTGCAAAATATTTTCAAAAAAAAAAAAAAATACTTTCTTGCAAAATATTTTCAAAATACACATACACGCTTTTCTTAGCGTGGTGGGGGATCAAAAATTACACGGCCGCGGTGTCCTCGAAAGAGGGCTCTACCATACACGTTTTTCTTAGCGTGGTGGGAAAGGCACAGTTTCCCGTAGTTTGCCCCTAAACGGGGGAGACGCCGGGAGGTTGCCGAAATTTCGGGTGAACGCAATGCTATACTTGGACCTCATTTGAACTCAAAAGAACAATGGTGGACTTAGACTTGTGGACTTTAATGCAATAAAGCTCAAATCTAAAACAAATCAATGCTTAATTAAAATCATGAGGACTTGAATGAAAACTTGGATTCAAGCTTAAATAAAAGATACAAGTTGACCACTTGGAATTGTACTCAGAACTTGAACCAAGTTGACAACACTTGAACTTGAACTTCAAATGAAATTGAACTGGACTCAAGAACGAATCTGCAAAGACTTCAGAAGACAGTGAACTTTGACATTCAACTAAAATTTGTGGATATAGAACTTGAGCTCGGATTTGAACAAACTGCAAAGGACACAAACTTGATTTAAGCATCAAATGAACTTAAACTTGCATTTGATTTAAAAATCAAGTGATAAAAACAAAGAAACAAATGAACCAAGTGTTATAGGCATAAGCTCAAGATGGACTCATGCTTGAACTTACAAGCTTTGGACTTGAAGAAATAAACATGAATTGAACTCAATTTGGACTTGGGGCCTTGAGTTAGTCAAATTCAAGATATCATGTGGTTTGACATATATTCAATTGAACACTAATAGAAGAGCAACAATGGATTCTATTGAACAAGATGTGAATGGAACTGTCATTCCAAATGCAATTCAATGGCAAGTCACAATGTTTGATCAATCACACGCAAATGATAATATCTCCTATATGCATATGTAAAGAAATATGCATATGTAAAGAAAGAGAGTGGTGGTGCAAAGAAGAAATGTTTGAAGATTGCTCTCCTACAACCAACACAAGCCGACATACAAACTCTCAATGACACCAAGGGGTCATATACAAGAAACATAGTGTCCCATAAATAACCAAAGGACTACACTTGCTTATAGATGCATACAACAGTCTCCTATGGATATGGAGCTAGCTTACAAATAAATACATTAGTAAATGCCTACAAAAGAAGACTTGTCATACGTATGGCGTGCTATCTATAGATAAATACAAAAGAGCTATAATGGATTATTCTGTGATATAGACACAGTAACATATTTGCAAATCAAAGTTGATGATTGCACAACAAGGTCAAAAGTGTAAGATTCTAAAGAACAAGGTTCTAGATCTTTAAACCAACAAGCAAGTAGAAAATTCATGGCATGCAAAAGCTCATCACATATACAACAGTTGACCTACAAGTTAGAGAGGTGATAATAAGAGCCTTGCAATGCATACAGTGACCCCATTTACAAGCAAGTGGGGATAGATGCATTGTAAATATAACAAATCTTTTGCAAATACAAGAGATTCATTATACATACAAGATGTTCTCTATAAATAGGGTGCCAAATGATGAAAACAAAAGCAAATTCCTACGGGCCCTTGCAGAAGACCCCTCATATACACTAGACGTCATCTATGAGTAGAATGCCAAAAGATTATAGCAAAAAGCAAACTTCTACGAGTTGTTATAGGAAACTTGTTGTGCATACAACATACTATCTATGAGTGAATACCAAAGAAGCACAGTAGATGTCAGCATCTACAGGCAAAGGCAGGAGATTAGTTAGTGCACTACAATCTACATGCACAAATCATGCAAGTAATGCACGACAGTCTACCTGTATAAAGCAGCGGACAACTCTATTCAGAAGCTGCTACGCCACGCCATCGGATCTGCAACCTCCGTACAAGCAGACAGAAGGCGTCTATAAATAATTTCAAAGTACCCCCGCACGTGCACAGTAGTTTGTATACACATAGGTACACTAAAAGGGGTAAATATAATTACAAAACCCGCATGGGCCCCGACGAGCGTGTTATTGGTACACACGTGACGTCTAGGGATGCTGTGCGGGTTATTAAATTTGAACCCGATCCTCCTAAGAAGATAAAAAGGAGTAGACAGGGTATAATTATAAAATGCCCCAAACACCCGCATGGGCCCCGGCGAACGTGTTATTAATACACACGTGATGTTTATGGATGTTGCGCGGGTCAATAAGTGAATTCTAGTTCGAATCCGATCCTTCTATGCAGATCAATATGAGTCGACAAGGTTCGAACCTTTAAATAAATACATGGTTGTGGCAACCGGTGTATTTGTTTTAATACATTCATATTAGGCCTTCAAGGTCTACAATCAAGAGAATTCACTAATAAAGACACGAAGCCTACGAAACCCGATCCTCTGTCAATAGCCAGACAGAGTTGGTAAGGTTCAATCAACAAATTAAAATAACCCCGAACACCTCGATGATGGCTGCGTTGAACAAAAAAATCTCAACCGGAGGGGTTCACAAATACTTTCAAATGTCTCCCAAAAATTCCACAAAGTCTATTCCAAAAATCCAAAAAAATCTCAAAATCCTAAAATCTTAAAAATATTTTAAAATTGAAATAAATCTATCAACACTTAAAGCAAACTTCATCCACCCTCCGCAATAGTTTGTCGAGGTGGACAAATTAAAATTTACTTCAGCTCACAAAGAGCCAAATGCCTGGTCGAGAATATCACTAGGATCCATCCTTAAACAGTCCCCTGCCTGTAATTACGAGGTACGTGTCTTCTAACTGGCGGTTTGCTGCCAAATGGCACCCCAGGATAAACGGTTATGACTCGGGGCCCTCTGAACCGAGTGGTTTTGCCGCCAAATGGCACCACGCAATACCGGTTATGGCCAGCGCCGATACGCTCCTTAATGACATCAAATCCTTGAGATATGAATCAATAGGATATGATCGATAGGGCACAAAGCTCTCTGTAAGCTAATGTGGATTCAAATTTATCCCCTTAGATAAACATTCACCCTAGGTCTACAAGGTACTCTTGGACGAACCAACCCATGGCTGCCAACAAGGATCCTTCTGTCAGGTTGGGTCGACTACCTCCTCTGACTAAGTAGACCAAAGTCCATGATGGCCCGGGACGACAGAACCATGGGATCTTGATCGGGCCCATCATCCATTCCCCCACCATCCGCTTTAAGTGCATGATGGTGAAATTTCTATTTTTAAATATCAATTTTTCAAATCTCCAAATCTTTCAATCTTTCAAATTCTCCAAATTTTCAAACCCATTGCTGCTACTATATGTCAGATACCATGTATTATATATATATATATATATATATATATATATATATATATATATATATATCTGATTGACGACTAGCCTTAATCGAAAGTTCTCTCTCGTGATCGGGAGGGGTAATTAACTATAGGGGCTTGCGCCTATAGGAAACCAGAACTCATATCATAAAATCCTCGCAAAATGAGGGCGAAATCTCTGGGTAGTGTCTTATCTACAAACCCATCTGCCTTCTAAAATTTGCCTCGGAACTTATTCAGTTAAAACTCCCTCGCTGAATAAAAAGAAAAGCACGGCGGGGAGGCCAAGGCCGAATTTTCGGAGCCCACATATTTCTGGCGACTCCGCTGGGGATTGGTTTCTCTTTCTATCTTTGGCTAGTTGTCTCAGTGCTATAGTAGCAGCTATATCAAATCGTACTCAAAGTTCTAAGCTTTCCAAAATGAGCGTTTAATGATTCAAGACTTTAAATCTCTCAAAATAATTATTCAACAAATTCATTTGGCATTCAGCAGAGTTTTAAATTTATTTTTATTGTTTGCTTATGCTAATGATTTTTGTTTATTTTTGTTTTTGTGTTATGTGCAAGTCTCTGTATTTTGAAAGTGCGGGGTGATGTATCAGATTCTGATTACTAACTCTTGCCTTTCATTTATGTAGATGGATCTACAGAACACGCCAATGACCGTCCAGCTGGGACGAGGAGCCAGGATTCAACTGGCTAATGCTGTCATTGAGACAGAAAACACTGGAGCTACCATCCAGTTTGGTAGCATTGACTTCCCCGCAGTTGTTGCAAGAACTGCCGGAGCTCCTACTGGTCGTGTGCATCTGCCAGCACAACGACTTGTTGCTGAAAATTCTCGTGGTAGGATTTCTGTATTCGAGAAGCTGTCACAGCCTAAAACCCTATCAACCAAGAGGATTATAGCTGACGGAAGAATCTCAGTGGTGACTGCCAACACCACTACTCAGCCAACCGGGTTGTTTGCACCCCGGAAATATGATGTCGAGGCTTCCTCATCTGGAGGAAGGCCTACAAGGAGGCAGAGAAGAAAGATGAACGCTGGACTCCGAGCTCAGCAACAACAACTCCCTGTTCACCCTTCCAATCTGCCAGCCCAGGTGCCTGAAGCCAATGTTCCTACCCGTAACAAGTTTTCTGATTTAAAATGGGTGAAGATGAATAGCTCTACTAGTGAGCTAAAGAAGTCCTTCTGGGAATAACGACGTGAAGTCCCAACTCCTCCAAAAAAGAAAGAGCCTGAAACTCTGTCCGCTCGAGTATACAGAGTATTGAAGACCGTGAAGGAGAAAGGTCTTAAGAAGAAGTTCCAACGGCATTTAGTGATCGAGGCCAGGAGAACCCCGCCAAGAGAACGTCTATCTGTTGCAGCGGAAAGAAGAGAAAGAAGGTATACCCCACGCAGTGAACATCGGGGTGTGACACCTGAACCATATGTTCAGGGATCCACCGCCGAAAGGTCCCGGTGGAGAGGAAAACAAGTTTGGAGGCCAAAGCCTCGAAGAAATGAGAAAGAAAGAATAGAAAGGAGGATTGATCTGGGCGTGACATCCGGTGATACTTCCCGGAGATCCGCTCTAGTCTACAAACAACGTCAGAAGTGGGCCCCAAAAAGGACCTATAATGACACTCCTCCAGACGGTAGACACTTTGGAGAATCCTCTAGGGGATCCCGTCGCCCTCCATCCCCTCCAAAGGAAGAGACTAACTTCGATTGCAGCCCACTGATCGAAGAAGTCCCCGTGCCTAATCAAGAACCGGAGATCCAATGGCGTCGCCGCTCGGAGATCCGAGTACTGGAAGAAAATATAGATGATCAAAATATAGAAGAGGAAGAGTACCTCGAAGGGGAAGAAAATATCGAGGAATATATGGAGGAAAACCTGGAAGAAGGGTTGGAAGAAATAAATAACGCCCTGGATATGAAAGTTGTCTATATGGTGACACATATAGACATCGATATAGACATCGATGATGGTGCCAATTATGATGACGATGAAGATGAAGAGCGCTGGCAATCGCCACCCAGGCAAGTATACCGTCGTCGTTGTAGAGAAGGGTCCACCATTGGCAGAAGTCGTCATTCTCAAGAAGAAGAAGTGGAGGAAGTAGATGAAAATCCTTCTGATGCCGAAAACGTCACACTCGCTGAAATGCGTCGACAAATGAGGCCATAGATGAGAGCCAAAGATAAGGAAATCTTTTAGTTAAATGAGAAGATGACTGAGATGATGGCTCAAATGGGGGCGATGATGCATATGATGTAGAGAAATGCTGCTATTGGCGCCATGCCTAATCCTCCTGCTAACCCTCCAAACTTCCAAGTGCCACAAGGTTCAGGAGTACAGGGAGCTCTTGAAGGTGGTCGCGAAGCTCATAATATCATCCGTCAGCCCACCGCACAAAATGTTGCAAGTACTTCTGAACCTGTGACTGCTGCACAGTTGGAAGGAATTATTACAGAAAAGATCAGGGCTATTATAGCCGTTGATCAAGCAGAAAAGTTGGTGGGCAAGGTCGTCCATACCCTGCTGAATACGACCAAGTACCGTACCCAAAAGAGTATTCTGTACCAAAGTTCAATACTTTCAATGGTACTAACAACCCCAGACAGCACCTAGCACAGTTTAAAGCCACCTGTGGGAATACGGGAGGCAATGACGCCCTTCTCTTCCGACAATTCGTCAGCAGTTTGACAACAACTGCTTTCGAATGGTACGCTGAACTGTCAAACGACTCTGTAAAGACCTTTGCAGAGTTAGAATCTATGTTCGTGAAAAGATTTGCTAGTGCAACGGAGAAGATAACGATCGCTGATCTTGCTTTGGATAAAAGAAAAATAGAAGAATCATTGATCAAATATATTACTCGCTGGCGCAACCTGAGCATGAAATGTGAACAACAGCTTGAAGAAGAACATGCCGTACAGTTGTTAATGGGCAACATTGATGACAAGATGCAACCCTTTATTTGTATGGCTACAATCAACACATTTCAAGACTTACTAGATAGAGTGGCCAAGTTTGAGAAACTGAACTTATCAAAATCGGCTAAGGCCCCGGGTGCTAGAAGGGGTGAGGCCGACTCTACGTTCTTCTCTAGAGCTGATAGAGAAAGACAGGTGATTTATAATGTAGACAAAGGCAAGCAGCCGATGCAATACCAAGAAAAGTCTAAGCAACTCTACAACCCTAACCCCCAACCGAAGCTCATACTCGGGGGCAATGATAGACCACGAACTTATCAGGTTGGTGGAGAATGCTAGAGGCAAACAACGGGAACTGGTGATAGAACGTTCCAATCCCTCAAAGATAAAATGAATAAAGAATATTCATTCAAGAGGGAGAGTGTTGCCAAATTATTTCGACAAGTGTTGAAATCGGGTTTAGAACTGCCTGAATGCAAGAGACCCGAAGAGTCGAAGCACATTGGTGACCCAAATTATTGCCCATACCATCGAGTACTCAGCCATCCTATTGAAGATTACTACATCTTCAAGGATTGACTTGAAAGAAAATATCAGAAAGGAGAGATCACACTATCAGACAATGTGTTGTCTCACCCTAGAAAGGAATCAGCTCGGGTAGTTACGTCCTCTTCCGTATCCCTGGTTGTAGAAGGAAGAAAAGAAAAGAAGTCAGTTCAAGAAGAATAGTGGGAGACTGCGGTCTCTAAGAAGACTGTAAAAATATTGAACAGCTCGGAGGAGTTCCAGGTGTAAAGTGGAAGTCTCCTATTGAGCCAATGATAGATTTGAAGGCTCTACCGGTGGCGCGACCTTCTACTTCTAAACAACTCTCCAATCAACCTGGTTCTTCAAAGTCTGGAAAGATAAAATCTTCTAAGAAAAAGACCAAGTTAAAAAAGCCCAAGGAGAAGATGACTGTGACTCAAAGAGTTATCGATAGTTTGAATGAGTATTACCAGACTGTGAGGCAACCTATCAAGCTCTCTGACTTCATGTCAGAGCTTAAGATAGATGAAGCCAAAGAAGATGACGTGAATTCTCTTCCAATAGAAGTATGTCGGGTCATCTCAGTGATGCCGAGTACCTTGACAAAAGAAGAATGCACAAAAGAAGTACCCTCTGAATCCTGTATGATGGTTTTACCAATGGATTACAGTTCGGAGGAGGATTTGTATTTTCCTGAGGAAGACGAATCAGACCCTGGCATAGCGTCTCGGATGGGACATGTAAACCTAGGTGGCGATTCTGAATCAACAGACGAGTCCCTAGACGCAACGATGGCTGACTCTAAAGAAAATGTGCAGTTAAATAACTTCGAAGCAGAAGAGATCGCTCAAGTACAGTTGAGAAGTGGTAAGATACTACCATCTCCGCCGAAGAAAGGGGTCTCCAATAAAGACAAGGAGAAAGAGATAATTATCAATGATGATATTATCCCTGAAGATACCAAGAAAAAGAACACTTCAGCCAAGTGGATAGATTATAATATCTTATCCCATTTGAGGAAGATACCTGCACAACTTAGCATATACGATGCTTTGATAATGTCTAAAGACCTTCGGGAGACTTTGATTCAGGCTCTCAAAGATCCCGAAAGATACGAGGCATATTTTGCTGAACATAATTTGACTGAAGTTCTACAAGCTCGTAATGAGCCATTCATTACTTTCTCCGAAGAGGACATGATGCTTGGGACTGTAGACCATAACCGTCCTCTATATGTCACTGCAGAGAGCGATAAGCTGATCATCAGTCGAATACTGATCGATCCCGGATCCTCTGTAAATCTGATAAGCTTTAAAGCACTGAAATCTCTCTGCCTTGATGTGGAACACCTCGGGTCAGATAAGCTGATGGTGCATGGTTTCAATGAAAAAGGGCAGAAAACTCTTGGATCATTCATGCTCCCTCTTATATTTGGTGAGCTCCACACAGAAGCTAAATTCAATGTGATTGATGCGGATACTTCATTCAAGACGCTACTAGGTCGTCCCTGGTTGCATGAATATGGTGTTGTCCCGTCAACATTACACCAGTGTATGAAATATCTCAGAGATGGAGAAGAGTTTAGGATCTCTGGTGACATTCAGCCTTTTATAGTTCATGAAGCAACAATTTATGAAGATGCACGGTACTTCATGCCAAAAAAGCAAAAGTCTTCGAGCTCCCTCGAAGCTAAAGCATCAAATTCAAAGACTACAAAGCAACCAGAACGGGAGGGTGAGAAGAAGCAAATGGGGAGAAAGAAGGCAGGGCCGACTCTTCCCAAAGCACCGATCATTCTAAAAGAAAAGAAACATGTACCTCATCTTGGGAGTGACACGGATGAAGATGATGTTACTCCTGCCAAATCTCAAAAAGTATGTCAATCCACGGATGAATGGAGTAGGCAAGTCGAATATTCAAGTGATGATTATGACTACGACTCCATCTACATGAACACGGTGCAGAATGTGTTCTCTAGAAGAATTGACAGCCTATCAATTTCGGATAGCGTACTTGTATTCACACGTGTTCCCTTACGACATTTCAAAGAAATTATTTCGCGTGAGGTGTATAAGTTGAAGAACTCACCACCCTCTATCTGCCTCCCCTTAAAAATGAGACTGTATTAGGGAATGTGTTATATTCCACGGGAGTTCGCGAAGAGGAGAATAATGACTGGTGTTGCATGCTCCTCGATTCTGAAGAGTTATTTCCTACGAGGCTATCTAGGTTCAATATCAAAAATATTCAAAGAATGTTACGAAAGCAAGACAATATTCCTACTACCAAACGACAACTGCATACAAGCTTGGGCCTTTGGTATGGAAGGAATCCGCGTCCATTACGACGAAAGGATACAGATGCATATAAAGGTATCAGATTCATTAAACGAAAATTCCTCCGGAAAGAGACTTGCCGGGCAATCACATGCATGGAAATTGAGTCCGAGGATGGTGGTGCTGAAGAAGCATATGAAGCTGATGATTATGATGAACAGCCCGTGGAAGCCGAACCTGCACCAAAAGAGCTTGAAGATGGTGGACAGGCAGCCACTATGGATGAGCTGAAGGAAGTCAACTTGGGAACTGAGAAAGACCCTCGCCCAACCTTCATTAGTTCTCTCCTACTCGAAGAACAAATAGAAGAAATAAAAGAACTTCTCTGTGAATTTAGGGACTGCTTTGCCTGGACATATGCTGAAATGCCTGGCTTATCCTCTGACGTAGCAGTTCACAGATTAGCAATCAAACCGGATGTAGCACCCGTCAAGCAAGCTCCAAGGAGAATGAGGTTGGAGAATGAAGAACAGGTGATTGCTGAAACAAAGAAGCTTATAGAGGCGGGCTTCATTCGAGAAGAAAATATATGCTGATTAGATTGCCAATATTGTCCCTGTAAAGAAGAAAAATGGACAAATTCGTGTCTGTATTGACTTTAGGGATCTCAACAAGGCATGCCCAAAAGATGACTTTCCACTCCCTGTATCAGAACTACTAGTAGACAATACTTCCAACTACGACATGTTCTCATTCATGGATGGATCATCAGGCTACAATCAGATCAAGATGGCTCATGAAGATGAGAAGCATATATCGTTCAGGACGCCCATTGGCATTTTCTGCTATACAGTCATGCCCTTTGGGCTGAAGAACACTGGTGCCACCTACCAGCGGGCGATGACTCACATATTTGATGATTTGATACATCAGAAGGTCGAGTGCTATGTAGATGACCTTGTCGTTAAAAGTCTTGGCCGAAACGATCACTTAAAAGATCTTATAATTGTATTTGAGAGAATAAGAAAGTTTGATCTGAAGATGAACCCCCTTAAATGCGCCTTTGGGGTCTCCTCCGGCAAATTCTTGGGATACGTTGTTCGTCATCGGGGCATAGAGATTGACCCCAATAAAATTAAGGCGATCACAGAGATGCCACCACCAAGGAGCCTTCGACAGCTTCGCTCGCTGCAAGGACAACTGGCTTTCATTTGGAGATTTATTTCAAATCTATCGGGTAGATGTCAGCCATTTTCAAAGCTAATGAAGAAAGATATCCGTTTCAAATGGGACGCAGAATGCCAGGAAGCATTTGATAGTATCAAGAAATACTTGTTAAATCCTCCCATTCTAGCAGCGCCAATTTCGAGGAATCCTCTTATACTCTATACGGTAGCACTAGAAGAGTCCCTCGGAGCATTATTGGCCCAACACAATGAAGAAGGAAAAGAAAATGCGCTATATTACATCAGTCGAAGGTTGATTGGAGCAGAAAGCCGTTATTCTCCTATTGAAAAGCATTGTTTGACGCTGATTTTTGCAGTCCAGAAACTCCGTCACTATATGCTGTCCCATAAAATCACCCTGATATCAAAGATCGATCCGCTGAAGTTCTTGATGACAAGGCCAGCGTTGACAGGTCGTCTAGCCAGGTGGGCAGTACTATTACTGCAGTTTGATATCACATACATGCCACAAAAGGCGGTGAAAGGACAAGCGTTGGCAGATTTTTTCGCTGCACATCCTATCCCAGCAGACTCTCCATTAAACGATGATTTTCCCGACGAACAAATCATGCAAGTTGAAGAGAATGAAAAGCTTTTTCTGGGAGATGTACTTCGATGGGGCATCGGCAATTAAGCCTGTCCGACCGCCAAATATTACAAGAGCTCGAGTTGGTATCGGTCTTGTTCTCATACCATCTGAAGGAGGCATAATGAGGTTTTCATTCAGTCTGACTGAACCTCGGACCAACAATGAAGCCGAATACGAAGCTCTAATAGTAGGGCTGGAGATTGCAATTGACGTCAAAATTCAAAATCTTTAAATTTTTGGCGACTCTCAACTTGTGATAAATTAAGTCTTGGGCATTTACAAGATTTCTAAGGTTGAATTGGCTCACTACCACCGGTGGACCCTTGAACTCCTAAAGCAGGTTCTGAATGTTAAAATAGTTCAAATTCCTCGAGGACAGAACGCCAAAGCAGATTGTTTGGCTAAATTGGCTAAGGAAATGACAAATTCCAATGAGGAGAAGCTTATATTCATCGGAGTTTACAACCGTCGGATCTTGGAGCCCGCTCTATTACAATTCCCGAAGGCGGAGGGAATTCCAGATTCGAGTCAGCAGGGTGAAACCCCAGTTGACCCTCAACCTCTCCATCAAATCATTATAAAAAATTATCCGGAAAGATATCATATTGCCAAGAGACGTAAAGCTAGTCAAGCTTCAGAATCGTGGTTGCATTGTTTAGATATTGAAGTTGAAAATGATTGGAGACAACCATTCATTGACTACTTCAAAGAAAATAAACTCCCGACAGAAAAGTCTATGGCCGCACAAATCCGAAAAAGGGTGTTGCGATATGCATTTGTCAATGACATGTTGTACAGACGAGCCTTTGATCAAATGTGGCTAAGGTGCCTAGGGGCCAGGGAAGTTGATAAAGTGGTAGCAGAAGTCCACGAAGGACTTTGTGGAGCACATCAGTCAGGTCCCAAGATGACCGCTAAAATCAAAAGGATGGGATATTATTGGCCAACTATGGTCAGAGATTGTATTGATCACACAAAGAGGTGCCACGAATGTCAAATTCACGGTGATGTTATTCATTAGCCGCCAAATCCACTGCACCCAACAGTAGCATCCTGGCCATTTGAATTTTGGGGTAATGATATAATCGGGCCAATAGATCCGCCATCATCAGCGGGGCACCGCTTTATTCTGGCAGCAACGGACTACTTTTTCAAGTGGGCAGAAGCGGCTCCATTCAGAGAGGCACATCCGAGCATGTGATCAATTTCTTCACCCATAATATTGTTTATAGATTTGGTGTACCACGCCGCATAATTTCAAATAACGGTACTGCATTCAAGAGTATAAAAATTTACAAGTTCGTTGATCGGCATAAAATTGATTGACGATATTCATCCATATATAATTCAAGGGCGAATGGATTGGCCGAAGCTTTTAACAAGACGCTGGTGAAATTATTGAAGGAGATCCTCACCAAGAATAAAAGAGAAAGATATACAAAGATGGCAGAAGCACTGTGGGCATACCGTACAACCTACAAAATACCAACCAAAGCCACTCCTTACTCTCTAATATTTGGAGTTGAAGCCGTATTATCATTGGAGATTGAGCTACCGTCATTTCGAGTAGCAATCCAGAATGATCTCACTCAAGAGCAAAATGTCCGCCTCAGAATGGAAGAGCTCGACGCACTTGATGAACTCAGGTTACAAGCTCAACAAAACTTAGAAATCTACCGAGGAAGAATGTCAAAATCCTTTGATCGGATGGTGCGCCCTCGAACATTTCAAGAAGGGGAATTGGTCCTGGTGCTGAGAAGACCAATCATTCCGCACAGAAAAATTGATGGCAAATTTGTATCAAACTGGGAAGGCCCCTTCGTCATCGAGAAAGTGTACCAAGGAGGAGCATATCAATTGATCGATCTGAATGGTCAGATGCCTATGTCGCCTATCAACGACCGACATTTAAAGAAGTATCATGCATGAGAATTCCATGCCTAATGTACTTTATGATCAAAGTTTTATGTGCATGGTTATCAGTGCATGCTTACATTCATGTTTTGAAATTTCTCTTGTGTAGCAAGAATGCATTTCAAAATCCCCCATCAGACTTGGGGCATTTTAAATATTTATTCGGGTCGACATCGTGCTGTGTGCCGAGATCTCCGAATAAATATTTAAAATCTCAAAGATACAAAGCCAATCCAAAATGTCCTTGTGAGACAGGGGCATTTTAAATATTTATTCGGGTCGACATCGCGCTGCATGCCGAGATCCCCGAATAAATATTTAAAATTATCAATTCAAATATTCTTTTGTGCTAAAAAATACAACGGTTTCCTTTTTAGAATATATGCAGGTGATCTCTCAAAAGATCGAGACAACACCTTCTCCAACAAACCAAAATTCAAAAGTCAAGAAAAAGACTTTTGTGGCTACACACTCCTACAAAATTGAGCCGAAGAAGCGTGAAGTCTTTCAACAGCCAGAAGCTTAAGGTTCGAATGAGTGTAAGAGGTCGGATCCAACAAGCCCAAATATGGCCGGATCGCTGACAGCTCCGTCTACTCAATAAGCCATAAGAAAGGCCGTAGTAGCAGAACCCCCACTTTGTCAACCCGTTAGTAGGGACTGTAGGAAGCACGAAAACAAATTTGGTTCGATGAGTTTAAGTGTTCGTCGTCTACAAAATTCTCCTAAATGACTGGAGAATCAAAGTTTCAGTGGGAATGAGAGATCTCGAGCAACTACCGAATGTTCGTAGGCTCCAAAATCTTCAACCACAGAGGAGAACTCCATATCTACCAACTTCAGCAAAATCAGCATTGGGGAGCAAAATTCCCATAGTTCAAGTCTGAAGCCTTAATGGGTGTAAAAGGTCGAGTCCTACATTCCCAAATATGGCCAGATCGCTGGCAGTTCTATCTACTCAACAAGCCATAAGAAAGGCCGCAATAGAGGAACCTCCACTCAGCAACCAGAGGACAGAGCTATCAAATTCTAGCTCTTCCGATCTGATGAACTCAAGTGATTCAGATTAAAGTCTTCTTAAGTGGTTAAGGATCAAGATACTACCTACGTTTGGTACTATCAACTGAATCCAGAACCTGCAAATCCTTCAACAAATCCGTAAAGCACAAAGCGAGGATCGAAGGAATTTTTCTTCAACAAGTCCGCCAAAGCACAATACCAAAGAAAACTATCCCAAAGTTCACACAAAGCCCAAGGCTGAACTAAGTGGATTCTGTCATCAACAAGTCCGTTATACACAAAGCTCTAGACCTATGACTTTTCGCCATCGACCTGATACAAACCTAAGGGTTTAGGTCATCGACATCTACTCCTTCATCAAGCCCGCCAAAACTAGAAGCATAGGGCCGAAGGTACAAAAACCACCTGACAAGTGAATAATGACAAATCAGGTAATTCTCCATCAATGTCCGCAGCACAAAGCACATGACAAAAAGAGATCGGTATCTCAACCATCTATTGATACATCCAAGAGATCTATGAAGAAATAAAGTTTTAGTGTGACATCCAAGAAAAATTTTGGAGATCCACTAAATGAAAGTCTTAGTGTGACATCCAAACAAATTTTTGGAGATCCCCTAAATGAAAATCGTTGTGTGACATCCAAGTAAGCTTTTGGAGATCCACTAAAAGAAAACTCTTGTGTGACATCTAGAGTAAATATGTAGAGATCCGTAGGGTCATTCAGCTTACATCAAACGTGATTCGCTCTAGACGCGTACCACATTTGTTGGGGGGCATTTGTTGACCCATACAACAATTAAAGTAAAATAAAATGAGATAAAGGCGTAGATGCATACCTGCTCAAATACAGCTGAAATTTTGCTCAAATACAGCCGCAAATCCTGCAGAAATCCCGCCAGACTCAAACAGAAATCCCGTAACTTCGTACCTGTTCGGCGCCTTCGCGTCGCTTCTCCGCGAATCCTGCGACGACGGCTTCGATCGCCTCCCATTTGCGTCTATAAGAGGGAGACGAGCTCTCTGCTTCCAGGATCCATTTCCATTCTTCGCTCTCTGCTTCCCGACTCTATCTCGACACTTCTCCAATCTTCCTTCTCCAACTCCATGCAAAGTCCATAGCAAACCGAAGCCAAAGCCACCACCTCACTGTCTTCCGACCTCCTCAGCCCGATCTCACCCTCTCCTGCTCCCGACCGTGAGCCCCAATCCTGAGAGAGAGAGAGAGAGAGAGAGAGAGAGAGAGAGAGAGAGAGAGAGAGAGCCGAAGCTCCCCTACCTCACGCCGATCTCCCGTATCCCTCCCCTAGCCTCACCAAATCCATTCAAGTAGAGCCTCATTCGGCTTCCATCCCGCCAAACTCCAAGCCGCCTCCTCCCTCTGCCTTTGCTGATCTCCTAAACCGACCCATTAGGCATAGTTTTTATCTATTATTATTATTATTATTTATAATTATTAATTATAATTAGGTATTACTAATTGTAATTAATTAATTATAATTAATACCTTATATATATATTTATAATTAATGGTTAATTACAACTAATTAATTATTATCAATTCATTATTAATTATAATTAATCATTAATTATAATTAATTATTAATTAGTTATAATTATTAATTATAATAAATTATTAATTCATTATAATTATAATCAATTAGTCATAATTTATTAATTAGTATTAATTAATTATTAATTATAATTTATTAATTATTACTGAGTAATTATTTATAGTTAATTATTTTCAATTATAATTAATTATAATTATAATTAATCATTATTAATTATAAATAATTATTATTAATTATAATTAACTATAATTAATTATGATTATTATAATTAATAATTATTTAAAAAATAAAAATAAAAAAAATAGAGAAAGAAAATTTTTTCCTCTTGCCTCGATCTATACGCCGACGGCCGCCAATGTATAACTTCTAAACCCTAAAAACTCCGAGAACCAGTTTCATCGCATACGTCGAGACAAAACGACCACCTATACACTCTTTTCTTAGCGTGGTGGGAGGGAGTGCGTCACGACGCTTGCGATGAAGCGGGTAATCACCTAAATCCCTTCTTCGAAGTTCGTATCGCCTTGTAAACCCCGCCTATATACGCTTTTCTTAGCGTGGTGAGAAGGGAGCCCGGTGCGATGCGTACGATGAAGCGGGGATACCTATAAGTACCCGCTTGCGGGGAAATAACTGTTCTTTTCTTGCAAAATATTTTCAAAAAAAAAAAAAAAACTTTCTTGCAAAATATTTTCAAAATACACATACACGCTTTTCTTAGCGTGGTGGGGGATCAAAAATTACACGGCCGCGGTGTTCTCGAAAGAGAGCACCTACCATACACGTTTTTCTTAGCGTGGTGGGAAAGGCCCAGTTTCCCGTAGTTTGCCCCTAAACAGGGGAGACGCCGGGAGGTTGCCGAAATTTCAGGTGAACGCAATGCTACACTTGGACCTCATTTGAACTCAAAAGAACAATGTTGGACTTGGACTTGTGGACTTTAATGCAATAAAGCTCAAATCTAAAACAAATCTAAGCTTAATTAAAATCATGAGGACTTGAATGAAAACTTGGATTCAAGCTTAAATAAAATATACAAGTTGACCACTTGGAATTGTACTCAGAACTTGAACCAAGTTGACAGCACTTGAACTTGAACTTCAAATGAAATTGAACTGGACTCAAGAACGAATCTACAAGACTTCAGAAGACAGTGAACTTTGACATTCAACTAAAATTTGTGGATATAGAACTTGAGCTCGGACTTGAATAAACTACAAAGGACACAAACTTGATTTAAGCATCAAATGAACTTAAGCTTGCATTGATTTAAAAATCAAGTGATAAAAACAAAGAAACAAATTAACCAAGTGTTATAGGCATAAGCTCAAGATGGATTCATGCTTGAACTTTACAAGCTTTGGACTTGAAGAAATAAACATGAATTGAACTCAATTTGGACTTGGGGCCTTGAGTTAGTCAAATTCAAGATATCATGTGGTTTGACATATATTCGAATGAACACTAATAGAAGAGCAACAATGGATTCTATTGAACAAGATGTGAATGGAACTGTCATTCCAAATGCAATTCAATGGCAAGTCACAATGTTTGATCAATCAAACGCAAATGATAATATCTCCTATATGCATATGTAAAGAAAGAGAGTGGTGGTGCAAAGAAGAAATGTTTGAAGATTGCTCTCCTACAACCAACATAAGCTGACATACAAACTCTCAATGACACCAAGAGGTCATATACAAGAAACATAGTGTCCCATAAATAACCAAAGGACTACACTTGTTTATAGATGCATAAAACAGTCTCCTATGGATATGGAGCTAGCTTACAAATAAATACATTAGTAAATGCCTACAAAAGAAGACTTGTCATACGTATGGCGTGCTATCTACAGATAAATACAAAAGAGCTATAATGGATTATTCTGTGATATAGACACAGTAACATATTTGCAAATCAAAGTTGATGATTGCACAACAAGGTCAAAAGTGTAAGATTCTAAAGAACAAGGTTCTAGATCTTTAAACCAACAACGCTAACAAGCAAGTAGAAAATTCATGACATGCAAAAGCTCATCACATATACAACAGTTGACCTACAAGTTAGAGAGGTGATAATAAGAGCCTTGCAATGCATACAGTGACCCCATTTACAAGCAAGTGGGGATAGATGCATTGTAAATATAACAAATCTTTTGCAAATACAAGAGACTCATTATACATACAAGATGTTATCTATAAATAGGGTGCCAAATGATGAAAACAAAAGAAAATTCCTACGGGCCCTTGCAGAAGACCCCTCATATACACTAGACGTCATCTACGAGTAGAATGCCAAAAGATTATTGCAAAAATCAAACTTCTACGAGTTGTTATAGGAAACTTGTTGTGCATACAACATGCTATCTATGAGTGAATACCAAAGAAGCACAGTAGATGTCAGCATCTACAGGCAAAGGCAGGAGATTAGTTAGTGCACTATAATCTACCTGCGCAAATTATGCAAGTAGTGCACGACAGTCTACCTGTATAAAGCAGTGGACAACTCTATTCAGAAGCTGCTACGCCATCGGATCTGCAACCTCCGTACAAGCAGACAGAAGGCATTTACAAACAATTTCAAAGTACCCCCGCACGTGCACAGTAATTTGTATACACATAGGTACACTAAAAGGAGTAAATACAATTACAAAACCCGCATGGGCCCCGGCGAGCGTGTTATTGGTACACACGTGACGTCTAGGGATGCTGCGCGTGTTATTAAATTTGAACCCGATCCTCCTAAGAAGATAAAAAGGAGTAGACAGGGTATAATTATAAAATGCCCCCAAACACCCGTATGGGCCCCGGCGAACGTGTTATTAATACACACGTGACGTCTAGGGATGTTGCGCGGGTCAATAAGTGAATTCTAGTTCGAACCCGATCCTTCTATGCAAATCAATAGGAGTCGACAAGGTTCGAACTTTTAAATAAATACACAGTTGTGGCAACCGGTGTATTTGTTTTAATACATTCATATTAGGCCTTCAAGGTCTACAATCAAGAGAATTCACTAATAAAGACACAAAGCCTACGAAACCCGATCCTCTGTCAATAGCCAGACAGAGTTGGTAAGGTTCAATCAATAAATGAAAATAACCCCGAACACCCCGATGATGGCCGCGTTGAACAAAAAGATCTCAACCGGAGGGGTTCACAAGTACTTTCAAATGTCTCCCAAAAACTCCACAAAGTCCATTCCAAAAATCCAAAAAATCTCAAAAATATTTTAAAATTAAAGAAATCTATCAACACTTAAAGCAAACTTCATCCACCCTACGCAACAGTTTGCCGAGGTGGACAGATTAAAATTTACTTCAGCTCACAAAGAGCCAAATGCCTGGTCGAGAATATTACTAGGATCCATTCTCAAACAGTCTCCTGCCAGTAAGGACGAGGTACGTGTCCTCTAACCGGCGGTTTGCCGCCAAATGGCGCCGCAGGATAAACGGTTATGACCCGGGGCCTTCTGAACCGAGTGGTTTTGCCGCCAAATGGCATCACGCAATACCGGTTATGGCCAACACCGATACGCTCCTTAATGGCATCAAATCCTTGAGATATGAATCAATAGGATATGATCGATAGGGCACAAAGCCCTCTGTAAGCTAAGGTGGATTCAAAATTTTCCCCTTAGATAAACATTCACCCCAGGTCTACAAGGTACCCTTGGACGAACCAACCCATGGCTGCCAACAAGGATCATTCTGTCAGGTTGGGTCGACTACCTCCTCTGACTAAGTAGACCAGGGTCCATGATGGCCTGGGACTACGGAACCATGGGATTTTGATCGGGCCCATCATCCATTCCCCCACCATCCGCTTTAAGTGCATGATGGTGAAATTTCTATTTATAAATATCAATTTTCCAAATCTCCAAATCTTTCAATCTTCCAAATTCTCCAAATTTCCAAACCCATTGCTGCTACTATATGTCAGATACCACGTATTATATACATATCTGATTGACGACTAGCCTTAATCGAAAGTTCTCTCTCGTGATCGGGAGGGGTAATTAACTATAGGAGCTTGTGCCTATAGGAAACACCAGAACTCAGATCATAAAGTCCTCACAAAATGAGGGCGAAATCTCTGGGTAGTGTCTTATCTACAAACCCATCTTCCTTCTAAAATTTTCCTCAGAACTTATTCAGTTAAAACTCCCTCGCCGAATAAAAAGAAAAGCGCGTCGGGGAGGCCGGTGCCGAATTTTCGGAGCCCACATATTTCTTTTAAAAAAATTGCTAAACATGTTTTCTCTCCTTAATTGTTTATTTTTGAAAACAAAAAAGACTTTCTGCTGAAGAATCTAGAATTCGGCTATTTACAAAATTAGCATTCAGTTATCTATATTTGCAATGCAAGCACCTAAATCTCAATAAGTGCGACAAACTATATATAGTTTTTTATAAGGATAACTTGTATTTTTCGCTTTCATTAAATTTTCAATGAGTTGATATGACACGTGCATAATGGGCTCAATAGTTCATTTTTTACTTGGTGTTATTTTAATATATCGATAGGTTTCGGTTCCCTTATATGTAATTTCCCAAGAAAAAAGAAGAAGTGAATCTAAACATGGTCAATTCTGTTGCATGCTATCTTGTTTTAATAATATCCCTTATAGCAGTTCTATCCATTTTGTTATTGCGGGATTCTTGGCAAGATGTTCTTTGCCTGTTCATATATATATATATATATATATATATATATATATATATATATATATTAATGAAGTTAAAAAAGACTAAAGGTCATGCTGTGTGCTTTTTATTCCTATGCCTGCGAAGATTGTTACAAATACTTTCAAGATGTGTGCAAATTTGCTTTGCTTTTTGCAAAGCTTATGTGATCTAGAATATCAAGATCAAATGTCAAATAAAACCTAAAGACTATTTTGACCTTCAAAACAAGGTGCAAACAACTGAAATATGAATTGAAATTTTAAGGTTTATTTTGTATGGTTGATATGATGGTTCAGATCTAGCATAAGAAAATTTTGGAGTAACAACTATAATCAATGCAAAGCTATAATGAGGTTTATTAATTTGCTTAATTCCTTGAAGCCAGTACTTGATCTATATTTATGGTTGTTGAAAACTTGACATTTGCAAATCATCACATCAAATTGGGAACTAAAAACTTGAGGATATTACAGTGACAATAGAGAGGAAGATAATACATTTAGGAATAAGAAAGAAATCTATTTGATGGGGCATACTTCCATTCATTTCCTGTAAGCTTTGAATTTGGAGCAAGGACTTCAAATTCATGGCAAAACATATCAAAGTTTTATTCCTTAAGTGAATGTTTGTAAATGAAACAGTCAAAAGAAGTTAACTTGTATATGATAGGGATGATGCTTATAAATGACTTCCTAAAGAACTCCAAAAAAATTTGTAGAGGGCCCACTAGATTAGTTGAATATACTTGAACCATACTTGTCACCAGTGCTAAGGTCTCGTGGAGTCGAATGACATTAAAAATAGTACAATAGCAAAAAAAATATTAAAAAATCATGAATAATTTATTAATAATTCAATAGCAAATAGACCTTAATGCAAAAAGGTGATATCAATGTAATAAAAATATAATATAAGATTGTAACATACATGATTGCTATTGAAAGAAATTTAGATTAGAAAATAAATGAGAAAAGGATTAAAATGGTCACTCAACTCTTTATGAGGGACCAAATCAAATTTGGTTCCTCAACTCCTTAAAAAAGGGCCTTTTTGGTCCTAACATCAAATTTTGGGGTTAATTGTGTTAAATCAAGGGGTATTTGGTCAATTTTTAATTAAATTATTAATTAAATATAATTATCAAATAATAGTATTTTTTTTTAATTATTAAACATTTCTTTTATAAAAAAAATATTAATAATTTTAATCTATAATGATCTTAATAAAAATTAGAATTATTTGCCATCATATTGCTCGAGCATTGATGTCAGCCTTGGAAATCATATTTTGGTATGTTCGTGTTATTAGCAAAAATAGAAGTAAAGGTTAATAATCTCCACCAAGATTGGTTTTATTTAAATCAGTCTCCTGAATTGCTCTATAATTTCATGCCAGAGTAGTTCTTTTTCCTGTTATAGTTAATGTTATCTGATCTCTTCTGATGATTTCTGTTTGTTTGATCTGCTTTGGCTCTCTTATTTTTTTATAATTACCTGTGCATCCTACAGGTGAATTATGGAGCACAAGATGTTCAACTTATGACATTTGGACAACCTCGGATAGGAAATAGTGTTTTTTCATCATATTTCAAAACTTATCTACCAGATGCAATTAGGGTGACAAATGGGCATGATATAGTGCCTCATCTACCACCATACTACCCTCTCTTCCCTCGCAAAACATACCATCACTTCCCCACTGAGGTAAGTAACATTATATAGATGTGATAATATTTAATCTTTGTTTCCTTGTGTTGCAACTTCAGCCAGCTTTTGTACTGGTAACTGGCTCAGATAACTGAACATTCAACTCTTGACGAGAACCATCTTTCCTATGATGTAGGCTTCGTTTGGGGCGGCTTTCTTGTTGCTTCTTAAAGCAGCTTTTTAGTAAAAAGTTAGAATTTTTTTACTAAAAAGTTATTTTAAGAAGCAATAAAAAAGCCGTCCCAAATGAAGCGGTAGTTATCCCCTTTTTTTTATTCCTACAATCTAGTTCACATTGGAGCATTAATTTTTCTTTCCAAGGTATGGCTTCATGACATTGGATTAGGGAGTCTGGTGTACAAACTTGAAACAGTCTGCGACGACACCGGGGAAGACCCGTCGTGTAGCCGGTACTTGCTTCATCATCTATGTTGCAACATGCTTGTTATATGAGCATCCACTTTCCTCCTCATTTAACAATCATGATTTCTTCTCTATATGCAAGGTCTGTGATAGGAAATAGCATTTCGGATCATCTTGTCTATCTTGGAGTCAACCTGCAAGCAGAAACCTGGCGATCTTGTGGGATTGTAACAGACACAAACATGAAGAAATATCAGTCAGACCTTTATGGGAACTTTATTTTGTTGAGAGATCCAAACGCTTCAATTCTGAAGCAAAGTGCAGCAGAAGTAGATGATAGTAGCAGTTTGCAGGGATCATGATAAAGTGAATACAAATTGCTTTACTGAGCAATTTATTGGTCTCTATGTATCTAAGAACAAAGGAAAATATAAGAAAAGAAAAATGTACATTGTACAGATTTATATGGCTAAATCCTGGAATAGGAGTAGTGTACAATATCTTCCAACTTCCAGGAAATAGGATTTCTGGGTATTGCTTGTTTGTACATTAATTGTTCAATTGCAATGAAAATTAATTGTCTTTGGGATTTTTAATTAGATTGTAATGCAACAAATTGTTTGTTTGGACTTTATAATGACCTGTGGTGGACGACGCAGTATTTTGCGTAATATACTGAATTTAGGTTTTATTTGGGATAATTTTATTATTTTTAAAAGCAGCTTTTTAGTATAAAAATTTATAGTTCAAAAAATTTTTGCACTAAAAATTATTTAAAAAAATAGAGAAAATTGTTTCAAATGAAGCCTTGGTTCCTGGGATTACCATGTTATTGGGATTCTGTTGATCCAAGGTTTGAAGTTTGTGTCAAAAGGAATTTTTTGCTTTGGTCAAATTGAATAAAAGCAGAAGAATATGCTGGATCAAATGGAGCTTTGAGTTGGTTATATGCATAGAAAAGGGTTAAAATAACATTTAAGGTATGTTCAGGATGATTTTAGTATTTTGTAAAGATGATTGAGAAGTTGTTGGAAGAGTAATTTTTTTTAAAGTTATTGTGAATAATCTATATATAATATTAAATAGTTGTTTTTTTTTTTAAAGTTGTCATATATTGGTTTAAAAATTGGCATAACATGAAACTCAACTAGAATTTGACCCGAATTTTTTAGGTTAGGATCAATCCATTTGAAAAATAGGTTGGGTTCGGGTCCCCAAATTTGACTCGTTTTAAATTTCAGATATGGTTTGAGTCAATTGAAAAAAAAAAAAGATGTATATTGCATGCACAAACGAGGGGGAGAATGGATGCGATATATATCATGAGTCATCCATGAATAAGGTGTAGAAGATGCACAATGAATGAGGCATTTTGTAGTTACATGATCGAGCATATTATGCACCATATGTGTGTTTACAAATTGCAATCAAAGACGGTTCAATTACAAGAAAACACACTAATTCTCTTGCAAGCAAAGAACTCAATGATCCACTAGTCAATGTGCGTGGAGGAATGTGCAAAATTTTCCCGACAATGTTGTGAATTGTATGTGGATGAAAACGATTGGTTTGTAACACCTGCATAATTTGTGCAAAAAGACTTGGTAATCCTTGCAAACAACAAAGTCGCTTGCCAATATGCTTAGCGCAACATGTAGTAACCGCAAGCATATTTCTACAGTCAACGTGTTATGGGTAAACACGTGACGTTTGAGGATGCTGCTTGAGTCAAATGATGAATTTAAGTTCGAGTCTGATCCTAAATAAATAGAAGTTGACACATATTGAACTATCAAATAAATATACATCATGAGGTCGACCGCTCGAAGTATCAAACAAATATACGGTCACGATGTCAACCGATATATTCATTTTATATGTTCATATTAGAACTTCAAGGCCTATTATAAAGCAAGTTCATTAACAAAGGCACAAAGCCTACTACGAACCCGATCCTCTATCAACAATTAGACATAGTCGACAAGGTTCAACCAAATAAAAGTGCCCATGAATACCCCAATGATGGCAATGTTGAATGTTTATCTCAATCAGATGGGATCATATATTTTCAAATGCTCTCAAACTTCTATAAAATATGAATATTTTCAAATGACCTTATAATCCCCCTAATGATGACTATGTTGAAACTAGATGTCAACATAATGGGTTAACTCCAAGCATTCGAAATGCCTCCCAAAGGCTCATGAAAATTCAAGATACCAAAATTCAAAAATATTTAAAATTGAAATCAATCATCAAACACTTAAAGCAAAGCACATCCACCCTCTGCAGTAATTTGTCGATGTGGCAAGTTTGAAAATACACTTCAGCTCACAAAGAGCTAGTATATGATCTAGAATATCACTAGAATTCATTCCCAATTTATCCCATATTACTAATGATGTGGCACATATTCTCTAACTGGTGATTTTGTAGCCAAATGGAACTGCAGGTAAGCGGTTATAACTGGACCCATCTGAATCAGGTGGTTTGCCGTCAAATAACACCACTAAATTACAGTCATTGTCAAAGTTCATATGCTCCCCAACGGTATTAAATCCTCGATGTATGAATCAATAGGATATAATCGATAGAGCACAATGCCCTCTTTTAGCTAAGGTGGATTCAAATTTGTCCCCTTATATAAATATCCTAGGTTTACAAGGTACTCTTAGATGAAGAAACTCATGGCTACCGACAAGGATCCTTCGGTTAGGTTGGGTCAACTACCTCCTCTGAATAAGTAGACAATGAACCATGATAGCCTAGGACAATGGAACCATGGGATCTTGACCGGGCTCATCACCATTCCCCCACAATTTGCTTTAAGTGCAAGATGATAAAATTTTCAATCTTAAATAATAAATTCTCAAACACGAAAATCGTTGTTGCTACTATACACTAGATACCACATATTTTCTACATATTTGTTTTGATGACTAGTCTCAATCGAAAGTTCTCTAATTATCAAGAGGGGTAATTAACTATAGAGGCTTATGCCTATAAAAAAACAAGAACTCAGATCATAAAGTCCTCGCAAAATGAGAGTGAAATATCTGGGTAATGTCTTATTTCAAACCCAATCTTCCTTATGAAAATTTACCTCAGAACATGACTCGTTAAAACTCTCCTAAAAGCAAGGGAAGCTGGGGCACAAATTTTCGGAGCCCATAATCACGCCTTCTAATGTTAGAAGCCTTATGTATAATATGTAGAAGATAAAAGGAGAAATCAAGTTTAAAAGTGAATCATGTTCGAACATTTTAAGCCATGTTTAAACATGGCTTGAACCTCATTAGAATGAGTTTTGAACTATGCTTAAACATGACTCACTTGAATCTTATTTATGGCATCCAAACCTTATTTGAGGATTGCTCTAAACATAATTTTACATCTAATGATCAAACCCTAGTTCAAATAAGAAACGAAATATGAAATTCGAAGCTTGTCCATTTCAATCATATGATTCTCTTACTTCCTATTTCCCAATTATAACCATGGATGGATGACTTAATTATGATTTTGTAACAAAAAGAAAATGTGAACTAACCTTTATTCATTTGAAGGAGCTCATAATGAAGCTTTATGGTAGACAATTTGATGTTGTGGAAGTGAGCATGCCATGAAAACATAAGGAAGACATTAATAGAAAAAAGGATGGATGTTATAAATGACCATAAAGATACTTTAGACAGAAGACTTACCAAAATCTTCATGGAGGGAACCACTAAATTCTACTTCTTGCACACAAGCAACGCTTAAGCATAACTCAACCAAGTGTACATCTTCTATGTTAAATTAAAGCAATTATTTATTTATCGTGCATTTAGTACAATATTTTGAAACAAAAGTACACATAAATTCATTACAAAGAATGGCCACTTCATTAATCTATGGGCTCTTGACCTCATTCTTTGATTGTTTAGTTGATTGTTTAATTACTTGGTTCTTTGATTTCATGTGAATGAAGCATCCCAACCTTCCATCATTACATTATATCCATAAATGTAATAGGAGAGAGAAAATGGTAAAATTTCTATGCCCATTCTTTCTACATTATGTCTATGCCTATTTGGAAAGTGAATAAGTTCATATCGATGCCTTCATGGTTATTGAACTCTTTATTGATTATTCCAGATTTGATGGAGATAACATAAATCCAATTCAGTTTTTTTGCATGATAATAATAAAATTATTACTTTTCATATTTGGAAAATTGTGATGTAAATTTGATGATAATAAATTTCTATCATATTGATAATAGCAGTATAATAACTTCAAAAAATAAAAACTCATTAATTGATAGCAGTTATGTTTTTTCTATAAATAAATGATGTGCGTCATTTTTTTTTTTCAATATTTGCAACATGATGATCAACTATATATACATAATGATGACTCCATTTAAAAACTATCTCAAAATTCATATTGTATTGATGAATCAAATTCACGTTATGAAATATTAGATTTATGCCATGAAACATCATATTTATGCTATGAAACATCAAAATTTTGTCACAACCTTCTTATTTTGCATAAAAAATCTCTCGAAGGTGAAGAAAAATGTTTTTTGAAAGATGATGATGATAGTTATAAAATAGATGTTTTAACTACTATATTTTTCTATCTTTGGCAATACTAATAAATAGAATCTCCTATAAGTAAACAAGGATGATGAAACCATGAGATATTGATCTGGCTCATCACCATTCCCCACCATTCTCCTTAACTGCAAGATGAAAAAATTTGTAGTCTTAAATATAAAATTCTCAAACATGAAAACCCTTGCTACTACTATACACCAAATACCACTTATTTTCTATGTATTTGTGTTGAGGACTAGCCTTAATCAAATGTTCTCTAATTATCAGGAGGGGTACTTAACTATAGGGGATTGCGCCATAGAAAACCTGAACTCATATAATAAAGTCCTGGCTAAATGAGGGCGACATATCTAAGTAGTGTCTTATTTCAAACCCAATATGCCTTATGAAAATTTATCTCATAGCATAACTCATTAAAACTCTCCTGAAAGTGGGGGAGGCCGGAGCACGAATTTTTGGAGCCCAAAATCACGCCGGAAGCCTTATGTGTAATATATGTAGAAGATAAAAGGAGAAACCAAGTTTAAAAGTGAATCATGTTCGAACATTCTAAGTCATGTTTAAACATGGTTTGAACCTCGTTAGAATGAGATTTGAATTATGTTTAAACATGACTCACTTGAATCTTATTCATGGCATGAAAACCTTATTTGAGGATTGCTCTGAACATAATTTTACATTTAATGATCAAAACCTAGTTCAAATAAGGATCAAAATATGAAATTCGAAGCTTGTCCATTTCAATCATATGATTCTCTTACTTCCTATTTCCCAATTATAACCATGGATGGATGACTTAATTATGACGTTTGTAACAAAAAGAAAATGTGAACACTAACCTTTATTCATTTGAAGGAGCACATAATGAAGCTTTATGGTAGAGAATTTGATGTTGTGGAAGTGAGCAAGCCATGACAACATAAGGAAGACATTAATAGAAAAAAGGATGTATGTCATAAATGATTATAAATATACTTTAGAAAGAAGACTTAGCAAAATCTCCATGAAGGAGAGAACCACTAAATTCTACCTTTTGCACACAAACAACACTTCAACATAATTCAACCAATTGTACATTTCCTATGTTAAAACAATTATTTATTTATCCCACATTTAGTACAATATTTTGAAACAAAAATACACATAAATTCTTTACAAAGAATGGCCACTTCATTAATCTATGGGCTCTTGATCTCATTATTTGATTGGTAGATTTGGTTGATTGTTTAATTACTGAGTTCCTTGATTTCATGTGAATGAAGCATCCCAACCTTCCATCATTACATTATGTCAATAAATGTAATAGGAGAGAGGAAATGCAAAAATTTTTATGCCCCTCCATTATATGTCTATGCCTATTTGGAAAGTGCATAATCTCATATAAATGCCTTCACGGTTATTGAACTCTTTATTGATTACTCCAGATTTCATGGAGATAATTGAAATCAAATTTCAAATTTTTTTTTAATTTTTTATTTTTGCATGATAATAGTAAAATAATTACATTTCATATTTGAAAAATAGTGATGTAAATTTGATGATAATAAATTTCTGTCATATTAATAATAGTAGTATAATAACTTTAAAAAATATAAACTCATAAATTGATAGCCCTTATATTCTTTCTATAAATAAATGATGTGCATCATTTTCTTTTTATCATATTTGCAACGTGATGATCAACTATATATATATATATATATATATATATATATATATATATATATATATATATATATAAAATGATGACTCCAATTAAAAACTACCTCAAAATTCGTATTTATGAATTGGATTCGTGTCATGAAATGTTATATTTATGCCATAAAAAATCAAATTTTTGTCACAACCTTCTTATTCAACATCAAAACCACTCAAAGGTGAAAACAAATGTTATTTGAAAGATGATGATGATGATGATGATAGTTATAAAATAGATGGTGTAGCTACTATGTTTTTTCTCTCTTTTGCTATACTAATAAATAGAATCTCTTAAATTGCCATCTCAATTGGTATTTGGACCCAAAAGCAACATTCTAATATATTTTTTTTAAGAAAATAAACAATGAACATATTTAATCAATTTTGTAAATTATAAGATTTATAAAATCAATTTTCTATAAATGATAACTTGAGTTGAGACTTCCCTAAAAGTATCATATTCAAACATTAAACATTACATACTAATTTGATGGCACTACTTGAAAATGAACAAATTTGCAAGTGATGCTATGCTTCCTTCCCAAGTGGGATGCAAAATGATCTCAAATCATTTTAAAAGTTATTTTAGTAAAATTATTTTCATTTAAAAAATAAAAAACCATTATCAAGGAATTTCTTTAAAAAACAATATTAAGTTTTGTTTAAAAGTAACAAATTTAAAATAATTAGAAAAAAAAACATGCCTATTTATTTTAGATATCATGAACCAAAAAGACATACATTTAAAATAAACAAAATCGAAAGGCTGAAAAATTGCAGCTCATGAAATCAAATTATCATTAAAGGCTCATAGAGTTATTTGGGGATAGAAAGCATGCCTTAAATAAAGATTGAATTCTCCATATAAAAAAAAAGAAAAAAAAAGATTGAATTCTCTAAATTCTATCATTTAATTGGATAGATTTAACAGTTGTTTGAGAATATAAATTAAAAAACATAGTGAAGAAAAAACAATTTATTTAAAATGTTTGAATTCATTTTGATAAGTGTAAAAGAAATAAGTTTTTTTTTTTTAAAATTTGACATAAAATAAATATAATGTTAAATATAATGTAAAATCTACTAATGATAGATGCCATTAGCAACAATAACTATGATGATCGATAGCAAAAAAAAAAAAAAGATGATCGAAAGTGACCGATGACAATACAATCAACTTGTGGTAAAAAAAAAGATCAAATCAAAACTAGATGAATTTATGATACATCAAAAATGAATTAAAAAATATTTCATTAAAATTTTAAATTTTATTCATTTTTCATCAAACTAACCCCCAAATCCTCTACATTCCTTTTTTCCAGCAAACCAAACAACCAACCCTAAAAATTAATGTTATTTTTCAAGTTAACATATATCTCCAAAATCTCAAAAAAAAAAAAAAAAAAAAAAAAAAAAAAAAAAAAGAAAAAAAAAGAATATATATATATATATATATATATTTACCATTACAAGCAACAAAACAGAGCTTATAAAATCCCAAAGCAAGATAAGAACCAAAGGCAAACTCCCTTCACTGAAGCTTGAAATAGTAAGTCATGATTTTGAGCTAAATGTACAGATGTAATTATACACCAAAAAATGAGACCCTCTCATCTTCAACATTAGCTTCAAAAGCCAATTGACAAGCAGATCATTTAAATGGACACCACATCCATTCAAATGCCACAAGAAAAAGAAAGATCTGATCTGATCTGAAGGATTCTAAGAGAAAGAAGAATGATGGATTTGACACAAGTAAACAATTTTATTCACAAGAGAGGAAACTGAGCAAAAAGGGAAGCTATCAATGGCTGCCAAAAAGGAAGATGAACAGTATGGAGCGCGCAACAAAGCCTGAATGCTAATAATCTTCTTCTTCATATGTACTGTCAAAATTCCCAGCATTTCCTTTCTTTCTCTCCCTCCAATTTTCTCCCCATACCTTGGCTTCTGCAATGGCTCGTTCTCTATCAGGATCACTGTCAAGAGATCTCGGGCAGTCTCTTGGTTTCCCCAAAAGAACTGGGCTGTAACTTGGTGAATCTTGCCGGCTCTCAAGTTCCTCTAAGCCCCACTTCCTTCCTGAACCCCCATCAGCTTCTACCTTGACTGAATCCCTGTGTCTTAACTTGGGTGAATCTGTAGAATGTTTACTTTCCAAACCAATGAGAAGGTTTTTGCCATCTTCTCTGAGCCTTGGGGTAGAAGGACCTATCCTACTAGTGTGGGGGAGTGGTGCATTTGGATCATAAGTTTGCGAAGCTAAGTATGATAGGGCGGTGACGACATCGCCGATTAGAGGTCGAGTTGCTGCCTGCTCCTGCAAACACATTGCGGCAACTGCAAGAGCTTGGTAGAGGCCTCTCATGGGATAATGGCCTTGCAGCGATGGGTCTGCCATCTTCGGAAACTTGCGCCGGTCTTTGAATAATGGACGAGCCTGCATCAGATTCAACATAATTAGATTCACCAGAAGAAACAGAAAGTGTGGATAATATATTAGTCGAAGTAATAGGCTAACTGTTTGCTTTCCCATTGTTTTCTATATAGCTTAAGTATTTGAACCCAAAAAAGGAAAAAATAGAAGAGGAAAGCTGCTTAGGAGGGAGAGTAACACAAATATATCAATGAGTCTTAAAATCCTACATTAGCTAGGTGCCTTGAGCCTTTTATGGCTATTTTCAAATACAAGTTTTTGGTACGATGGCCATTGACTTTGCATGTTATTCATGTTTAGTTCACGTTCCGTTAAACAAGAACAATTTTTTTCAAATCATTAATAAATTTGAGCTCATTCTATGTTCAACTTGATCGTTATCGAATCAAACAAGGCCTCGCCTCATTCATATCAAGTTCAAACAAGGCATCGCCTCATCCACACCCTTAATTTCAATTGAGTATCAATGCTAGATAAAACAATCATGAATTGGAAGCATTTGCACGTTAGAGAACCTACCCATGCAACTAGATTTTGCTCTCCTGCGGCCCTAGTGTTATCGATTGCTTTCCGTCCTGTGATGAGTTCAAGGAAGACTACACCAAAGCTGTAGACATCAGACTTGAGTGTTAGCTGTCCAGTCATGGCATACTCAGGAGCACAATATCCATAGGTTCCCATCACCCGTGTCGAAACATGAGTCTTGTCGCCAACGGGACCGAGTTTTGCTAATCCAAAATCGGAAAGCTTTGGATGATATCCTTCGCCAAGGAGGATGTTTGAAGATTTGAAATCTCTGTAAATAACAGGAGGACTTGCTTTGTCATGAAGGTATTCCAATCCCTTAGCTGCACCAGCTGCTATCTTCATTCGGGCATTCCAGTCAAGGGGTACTTTGTTAGGTGGAAGATCTATAAAAAGGAAGTCAAATTTGATAACAAATCATACATTACATGTAGAAGATGAACACTAAAATTGATGACTGGGAAAAGTTTCTATGCTATACAATTTTAGAAATAGTAAATGTTGACTTGAAATTATATATGTCATGAAAGAACATGATAAGTAGCATATATTTTTTAGATTTATGCATGTCAAATAACGCCAAAATGGAAATGTTACATTACCAGATGTCTCTTTCCTTAAATTCAGCCATTATTTACCTATTAAAATCCGAGAAAATTGTGAAAATATATTTGAACTTATATAGATTTTATTTATTATAAATGACACATAACAAGGAGCAAACATCCTTTACCATGTTAGGCATGTGGAATAACATTAAAACATCAAAACTCAACATTGCCAAGAAGACTGAAAATAGACTTGAACTAATATATAAATTCCATGATATTGAACTTCATGACCAATCTACGTTTAAACAAGAAATGAAAACATAGAATATTGGTAGGCAGTTCTACTAATAGTTTTTTCAAAGGATGGAGAAAGGGATTTGCTAGTATAAGATTTTCGAACATGAATTCAGAGAAATAGTTCATATGATATGATGCTATGAGAAGGTTAAAGTTTCGTTTGGGACAGTTTTTTTCTGCTTCTAAAAGCAGCATTTTGGACAAAAAAATAAAATTTTTGTATTAGAAAGCTGCTTTAAGAAGCAGTAAAAAAAGCCGTCCCAAACAAAGCCTAATATAACAGAGAGAAAATCATAGGTTGGTACTTTACCTCCCAAGGATAAAGTGAAAACATAGATGGCAATTGATCTTCATAACATAAAACTTAAAGTGGGAATTATTATGTTTAGATCACCAGAAAGGATTCTTAGTATTTTAGAGGGCCGTAAAATTAAACCAGGCTTGAGTCAAATTACCTGGAAATAATAAAAAATGAAGGCCGTGACATTTAAGTATACTAGAACAATGTTTTTCTTTTACTGTTATTGGGTAGCCTCCTCATGTATCACTTAAAAGATGACGGCGATAGCCAAAAGGTTAAGCAATCATCAAATATCATTTTAGGCAAACTTATCCTAATATTTTTCTTTGAATCTTTCTCTATATCCGCATTTCTTATCATAGTCGACTTACTTATCATGACAATTCCTGTTCAATTTTGTAATCGCTTATCTATTCATTTCTGTTGGATGTTAGATCTTTATTAAAAATGAATGCATAATGCTTTGAACTAAGATTCAAAATTAAATTATTAAACTAGAAGACAGTTAAAGAGTTTGGCCAAGGGCTGTTAAGAGCAGGATGCCACCAAAAAACCTTTCGTAAAATGCACATGCAAAAGTGTAAAATTTCTATCCTTACGAAATATTCATTCCCCTATTTCCTATTAACCGGAAAACAAGGATAAGATCATACTTTGAACAGTTGAAGAACTAATTTAGACAAATATAAAAGCTTAATTTAATTTATAGTCTTAAAAAGCTTATATAGAATAAAAAAAAGAGCTTTAGCTTAAGTATATATTGTGACATTTGCATATTTAGATGATAAAATGCATTTAGTGAATAAAGGGTAATATATAATATGCAATTTTAAAGAATATTATTTTATTCATAATAAAACGGCAACCTTCAGATGACTCGGTTAGGAAAGTAGAGGTATTAGATTTGACTTATGTTAAAGAAAGGTAAAGGTAGACCTAAAAAGACTTGGTTAGAAAATATTAGAAATGATCTTTCTTTATTAGATTTAAGAAACGTAGAGGTATTAGATTTAACTTTTAACATGACACAATGGAGAAAGACGATTCATGTAGCCGACCCCACGTAGTGGTACAAAGGCTTGATGTTATTGTTGTATTATTTTATTGATCATGAGCCAATATTACTAGAAAATAAAATGATATATAGATTTGGTCGTTTAAATATCTTGGATCTATTAGATGAAAGAACATCAATTTTGATGAGGATATACCGTCTATAGTTATTGTTGGGTAGATGAAATGAAAAAAAAAAGAATATCATGGAGGGTTAAAGAATATGTTTATAAAACTATAATTATGCTGCCTACATTATATTGATTTAAATTTTGGAGAGGGAGCAAAAAAAATCATTGAAGACAAGCTTATTAGTAGAAATGAGAATATTATGATGGACATGTTAAATTAGGAAGAATATATTGAAAATAATAATATTAGAGAGACGTGGGACTAGAATTTATTAGTAAAAAATAGACAATTTGAAAATGTACAAAAAAGGTTAGAAGATGCAATATTAGAAGAAAATAATTTAAAAAAATTGGAAGAAAAAAAACAAACCTGATAAGTGATAACTTAGGTACATGTTGAATAAAAAATTTACACAAAATATTTTTAACACCTGAAAACACTGATGTTGCCAGGTCCCAAGTCCTGGATGAGAAAAATGGAGGGTTTCGTTAGGTACTCGACAGCCAGCGTAAAACTTGACGACAATAATGACATGAATCCTTTAAAAAATTGTGTTAATGCTAGGGCATCCCATGGAAGCGACGCGCTGTATAGCCTGAATACAGTGACAAGTGTGCAAGGGCCGCTGCACCAGCGCCTGGGTGCAGTGTTAAATAGGCAAGGGTTCCCACATTAAGGACGGATGTGGGCAAAGAAGCTAGTCCATGAAACTAAAATTAGGATAAAAACTTGGAATATAGTTCCTTTACAGGAAAATTAATGGAATTAATAAATATTATGATTCATAGGAAGTTAAATATTTTATGCATTCAGGAAACTAAATGGGTTGGAGAGAAGGCTAAGGAAATTGATAGTTTAGGATTTAAACTTTGATTTCGGGTAGAAGTCGTACTAGAAATGGTGTGGTGTTATTATAGATAAGAGTTTAACGGATAATGTTATAAAAATTAATAGGATTGGAGATAGAATTATAGTTTTAAAGATTGTTGTTGATGATGAGATTGTTAATATTATAAGTTCTTATATTCCTCAAGTAAGTTTGGATATGAGTTCTAAATTAAATTTTTGGAATGACTTAGAAGAATTAATACAAAAGATACCTCTTGAAGAAAGAGTTTTTATTGGAGGAGATTTAAATGGACATGTTGATAGAGAAGTAAATGATTTTAAAAGCATTTATGGTGGCCATGGATTTGGAACGACGAATGAAGGTGACAAGACCATATTGGATTTTTATTTAGCTTATGATTTTTCAATTGCTAATACCTTATTTAAGAAAAGGAATGAGCATCTCATCACTTATAAAAATAGATATAGTACAACCTAGATTGACTATTTTCTTATTAGAAAATTAAATCGTTTAGATTACAAAGATTGTAAAGTTATTCTGAGTGAAAATTTATGTACCCAACATCGATTATTAGTTTTTCACTTTAAGATAAAGAGGTATAAAATAAAAAATAAAGTAAAATAATTTTCTAGGATTAGATGGGGGCATTTAAAGAATATTAACAAAAATATTTTTGAGAATAAGATTTTAGATCTTAAGATTTTATCTGTGCATGAGGATGCTAATGTTATCTGGTAAAAAGTGGCTAGTGATATTAAGATTATTGCAAAAGATGTCCTTGGAGTATGAAAGGAAAAATCTCCTAATAGCAAAAATAGTTGGTGGTAGAATCTAAATGTACAAGAAAATTAAAAATAAGAAGTTTTGTTATAAAAATTGTTTAATTTAAAAATTCTGATAATTGAGAAATTTATAAAGTGGCTCGTAAGGATGCTAAGAAAGCAATATGCGATGCAAAGATATTAGCTTTTAATGAATTATATAATATATTAGATACTAAAGAGGGAGAAAGATATATGTACAAGTTAGCTAAACAAAGAGATAGGAGTAGTAAGAATTTAGTTCAAGTGAAATATATTAAGGATGAAGATCAAAGAATACTTTTCTTAGAAGATGATATTCAACAAAGGTGGATGAGATATTTTGCTAAACTTTTTAAAGAAGATTGTGAAAATAAGATTAACTATAGTGACCTTAGCACCCTAAATGAAAATAAAGATTTCTGTTTTTATCAGCATATTAGTAAAACTGAAGTTAGAGAGGCTTTAAAGAAAATGAAGGGTGGAAAAGCTGTTGGACCTGATGATATTCCAATAGAGGTGTGGAAATGCTTAGGAGATGAAGGAATTTCTTGGCTTGCTAAACTTTTTAATACTATTTTGAAGACTAAAAAGATGCTAGATGAGTGGAGAATGAGTGTGTTAATTCCTATTTTTAAGAATAAAGGTGATGCACAAGATTGTGCGATTATAAAGGTATTAAGTTGATGTGTCATACTTTAAAACTATGGGAGCAAGTTATGGAGCATAGGTTGCGGCGTGATACTAATGTTTACTCAAAATCAATTTGGATTCATGCCCGGTAGGTCGACTATGGAAGCCATACATTTATTAAGAGGTTTGATGGAGAAATATATAAAAAATAAGGAGGATCTACATATGATATTTATTGATTTAGAAAAAGCATATGATAAAGTTCCAAAAGAAGTGCTATGGAGAGTTCTTGAAAAGAAAGGAGTCAATAATGCTTATATTCAAATCATTAAAGATATGTATGCAGGAGTTATTACTTGTGTTCAAACACAAGGTGGATTGACCAAGTATTTCCCTATTTCGGTTGGGTTACATCAAGGTTTAGCCTTAAGCCCATATCTTCTTGCTTTAGTCATGGATGTTCTCACTAGACATTTGCAAGAGGATATACCTTGGTGTATGCTTTTTGCTGATGATATTCTTCTTGTTAATAAGACAAGAGAGGGAGTTGAAGGTAAACTTGAATTATGAAGGTCAACCTTAGAGTCTAAAGTTTTTCGCTTGAGTAGATCTAAAAAGGAATATATGGAGTGTAATTTTAGTAGTAATAGACCTAGTGAGGGGATTATAACTTTGGGCGATCAAGTCATTAATAAGAGTATACGTTTTAGATATCTTGGATCTATTGTTCAGATAGATGGGGAAATAGATGGGGATATTATCAGCATAATTCAAATTGGATGGTTGAAGTGGAGGAATGCATCGGGCTTGTTATGTGATACAAATGTACCCCTCAAACTTAAGGGAAAATTCTATAAGATGGTAATGAGGCCTGTAATGCTTTATGGTGCCGAATGTTGGCCATTAAAAGAGAAGCATAATACTAAGTTAAGTGTAGCAGAGATGAGGATGCTCAGGTGGATGAGTGGCTTTACCCTTAGAGATAGGATACGAAATGAGCATAAACGTGAAAAGGTTGGAGTAGCTGCAGTAGAAGATAAGATTAGAGAGAGTCGCCTTAGATGGTTTGGTCACATAAAACGGCGGCCTTCCGATGACCTAGTTAGGAGAGTAGAGGTATTAGATTTGACTTATGTTAGGAAAGGTAGGGGTAGACCTAAAAAGACTTGGTTAGAAAATATTAGGAATGATCTTTCTTTATTAGATTTAAACGAGAATTTGACTTTTAATAGGACAATGGAGAAAAAGAATTTATGTAGCCGACCCCACGTAGTGGGATAAAGGCTTGATGTTGTTGTTGTTGTATTTTTAACACCTGAAATAATCCAAAGGGATGAGAGATAATGATAATTTTTAAGTTAGCCCAAAATAATCGGGATAAGGCTAATCTTGATGATTGATTATGATGAGCATAAGCAACATGCAGCTTCTAAAATTAGATGAAAATCACAATTCTTGTGATCTTGGAATCAGTTCGAGTAAAAAGTGAAATAATTTGTTTATAATCATGATTTCAATATTAGATCATGAAAAGATTAAGAAATTATGTTCATTGAAATTTTAAGAACATGATTTTTCAAGAAAAGTGTTAATGATGATGATTCATAATCATACCATTTAGATCAAAGTTGTCAATAGGAGTCCATAGGCGTGTTGGGACTGCCAATTTGATTTCATCAAGAAAGATTAAGGTTTAGGAAGTTGAACTGTTATAATAAATTTCAAACTACATACAACAAATTTACAATTTTATAATTGTTGGATAAGCTTATATTTAAATTTAAGAACATATAACATAATTCATGCAGGAATTATCATTTAATTCAAACTTATTTAAATTTTATTACAAATTGGGTTTCTTTCTTTACAACAACAATTAAGGAATTATAAACAAATTAGTGAAACTAAAACATAACAATATATATGTTATGACAAAGACGGTTTCTGGTTTGGACTTTTAATGACTCCCAAAATAATTTTTTAGTTGTTATATGGAAGGTTTATCAGAGGCATGGCCGCCGATCTACGGCCACGATTGAGTCATTGTATTTTTGATTTATTCTATGTATTTTCTTATTTATGTTGTCACATTTTATTTGCTTTATTTAGTTTTTCATTGTACCATTTTATTAAGGGATGTCGTCTGTAAGCTCAAGGGGCATTGTTTTCTTTTGACTTTGAGTCATTTGTATGAGGCTTTATAAAGCCCTCCTTATTCTCTTTTGAAGTTAATGAATGATTGATTAAAATTTCTTCCTAGCATGAGTTTTGTGAGAATTTGAGAGATCGGAGAAAGTTCCCTTGGAGAGGGAGAACGGCGCATCACCCACCAACTTAATAAGTCGGGTTCGTGGTTCTACTTTGTATCTTTTCTTTCCTCTAACCTCCTTCCATCTCCCACTTCATCTTCACGATCCTTTCCCTCCCAAGCCGCCCCCTTCCACCCTCCAAAACACCACTTACATCTCCACCTAGCCGCCGGCCCCATACTGAATCCCCTTCAAGGCGTTGGTCTAGCCCCCACCCCCATTGCCTATCTTGGTTACTTCCTAATTTTGAATTGCCATAATTTAGTTGGTCTTTGAATTCAAATTTTCCTAAATTTGAAATTCAAATTCTTTCCTAAATTATAAAATCTATTTTAGGAAAGTTTTCAAACCTTTCCCTCCATTGGACCTTGAATTAATTGGGACGAATTAATTCATTCTAAATCTAATCATCCAAACTAATGAAGCATTAAAGCCTCCTTAATTTCCTCCCCATCCTTCCTATAGCCGCCGGCCTTGCTTGGCTAACCGCTGGCCCCACTCCACTTTCTATGCTTTGAGTCTCCTAATTTGGGATCAATTTGGAAGTCAAATCAATTAAATTTGAAATTCTAATCCTTTCCAAATTCTACTAAACTATTTTAGGAAAGTTTCCAAATTTAATCCAATTTGATTTTCAAATTAAATTGGATCCAATCAAATCTTTCCTAATCTCTAAACCTAAACTTAGAAACCCAAATCTCCTTCCCATAAATCCCTTCCCCTCTTCAAAGCCGCCGGCCCCCCCTCTCTCCTACCTGCCTCTCTCTCTCTCCAATCTCCCTCTCTCTCTCATTAATTCCCCACCGGGATTTAGGAATTGAACTTTCACTCTTAATTTCCTATCTTCTAATTTCAAAAATCTGAAACTTATTTCAGATTTTGGAAGGGAAATTCCTCCTTGCCTCTTCCCTACTTCAAGTTGAAGAGAAACTTCCTTGGGAAGACATCGTCATAAATGGCCGATCCCGACACTGAGTACGGACTTGAGTACGACGAACACGGCTTCGTGCATATCCTCCATTCAACTTTCTTTGACGTTAACCCGCGGGTCGATCACACGGTTGAGGATTACCTAGAACGCATCTTGGACACCTTGGTTGAAGCGGTTGAAGAACAACTTGAGATCGTTGAGTGGAAGATTGCCGCTAGTCCTTAGCGAAGGTTTTCCTACTCTTTCTCTTGTGTTTCTTAAGTCTAATCTTTTCTTGTGAGTTGATTGTAGTCACAAAGGACATGCTCGCCCGATTATGCTAAAGCTTAGTAAATGTAGGAATATGAGTGTATTCATTTGTTTACTAACTTCATTGTTAGATTAGGGATTTTGTTGAAGACTACTATTTGGCATAATGTTGTTTTCTATGTTATTTTAAAGATTCAAATCTTTTGATGTGCAACTTGGCCTAAATGAAGGTGACCCCTTTCAGCTTTTGTTTCGTTGTTTTAATTGCTAAAAGTTTCTTTGTTATTTCTCTAATCAAGAACTTGTGCAAATTCTTAACATAATCATTTGCAAGCATCGTGGTTCTACATCATAGAGGTAAAAATATCTTTTTAAATTTTTTGTTAAAATAATATCATCCTCAACATTCCTAGACCAAAATAAGTCATGGATATAGCTATCTCATCTCAGATTCCTCTCCTAGGTAGCCTCTCTGACAGTCATGTGCTTCCACTACAACTTGATCATCGAAATTTGCTTGCTCCTCAATTTCCTGACATCGTATGCCAAAATCCTTTGACTCTTCCCTATAATGCAGACCTAGATGAACCTCCACATCATCACTAGATAATCTCTTTCCATAATAAGATATTCACTTCCATAGAGAAGATACATGAAATACACGATGTACATCTGACATATGATCAGGTAATAATAACATGTAAGTAGAACTATCAATCTTCTCAACAATCTCAAAAGGTCCAATGTACCTTGGACTTGACTTAGCGATTCTTCCAAATATGCTGACACCTTTTATAGGACGGATTGTTAAATAAACAAAGTCACCAACCTAAAATTTCATTAGCCAATATTTTTAATCATAATACTTCTTCTGTTTATCCTATGCAACTCTAAATCTTTCTCAAATCATATTGATCTTTGTTGGAGTGTCATCCACAAAAGCAAATCCTATTACATGTCTATCCCCCACCTCTGTTAAAGACAAAAAGGTTATGCACTTCTTCCTGTACAGGGCTTCGTAAGGAGCAATACTTATGTTGGCCTGATAAATGTTATTATATGCAAATTCTATCAGTATGATATGATCCTCTCAACTGTATCCAAAGTAAAAAAACACAGTCTCAAAAGATCCTCCAATATCTAAATAGTCCATTGGGACTGTCCGTCTGTCTACAGATGAAAAATTGTACTTAAATGCAATTTCATACCCAGTCCATGCTGAACACCTTCATAATCTGGAGGTAAATTGACCATTACGATTGGATACAATCACCTTTAGCACACCATAAAATATGATAAAATCCCTAACATATATCTGTGCTAACCTGTCAACTAGATCAGTCTGTTGGATCTGAATGAAATGTGTTAACTTTGTCAGACGATCAACTATAACCCAGATGACATCATGCCCTTATCTCGATATGGAAAAACCCATAACAAAGTTCATCATCGCCCCATCTCACTTCCACTATGGAATAGATAAATGCTCTTCCTTCACTAACTGACAAGTCTCACACTTCGAAATAAACTTCACTATATCCTACCTTAATCCAGGCCAACAAAACAGACCTTTCAAATATCCGTACATCTTGTTTCTTTTTGGATGAATAGTATAGCCCGAATAGTGTGCCTCGTGTAGAATCTCAGCTATCAGATCACCAACAGAAGGAACCCATAATTTATTCTTATAAAAAATAATACCAAAATAAGATAAGAAAAGTTTAAGTCTCTTACCAGCTTTAATCTGACCACTCAATTTCAGATACTATGTATCTGACTTTTAAGCTTCATGAATTCTTTTCTGTAGAGTAGGCTGAATAATATCTAAGCTAACAAACTCAGATCTGTATCAATGGATATCACCTCTATCTCAAGCTTCTCCAAATCTTGAATCTGATTTATAGAAGTAAGCAACGAAAGAGAAGTACCTAATGACTTCCTACTCAGTATTAGATATTATATTCGTCATATTCGCCTTATCAGACTGATATTGAATAGATAAATCATAATCACTGATCAGTTCTAACCATCTTCTGTCTAGAGTTCAGATCCTTTTGAGTAAAAAAATGTACTTCAAGCTCTGATGGTCATTAAAGATCTCGCATCTAACTCCTTACAAGTAATGCCTCAAACACTTCAGTGCAAATACCACAACTGCTAACTCAAGATCAAGTGTCAGATAGCTCCTCTCATGTGAATTTAGTCGTCGAGATGCATAAGCAATCATTCTACTGTGTTGCATCAACACATATCCCAAACCTCTCATGATTTGTCACTGAAAACCTAAAACCTCTACGTACCTAAAGAATAATCAAAATCGGAGTAGAAGTCAAACGATCTTTCAGTAGCTAAAAACTCTCCTCACACTCCGGAGTTAATATGAAAGCTACTGACTTTTGAGTCAGTCTTGTCAAAGGCAAAAAAAATGGGAGAAAACCCCTGAATAAATATCAGATAATAGCCAGCCAAGCCTAAAAAAAACTACGAACCTCTGAAATTGTAGCAGGCCTTAGCTAATTAGAAATAGCATGAATCTTCTAGAAATCTATTGAAATGCCTGCATTGCTCACTACGTACCCCAAAAATAACATGCGCCTCAGCCAAAACTCACACTTCGATAATTTAGCATAAAACTAATGCTGCCTCAAAATATCTAGAGCAGTCCTCAAGTATGTTGCATGCTCATCTTCAGATTTGGAATAAATCAAAATATCATCAATAAAGAATTTCCCAAATTGGTCTAGATACTTCCTCAAAACCCTACTCATCAAATCCATGAAGACCACTAGGGTATTTGCTACTCTAAATGGCAAGACTAAAAACTCATAATGCATGTACCTAGTACTAAATATGAGAGGGAGTTGATGGCCATCGTCTTAGTCATCTAGAAGTGGCGACCCACCTGTTAAGTAGGCATTTCATTGTCAGAACCGAACAAAGGAGCTGAAGTACTTGTTGGAGCAGCGGATTGTGACTAAGGAGCATTAGAGGTGGCTATCCAAATTGTTGGGATATGATTTTGAAATCTAGTACATGCCAGCATTAGAGAACAAGGTAGCAGATGCCTTGTTCAGATGTATGGGGGAGCTGCAGATAGTGGAAGTATCGATTCCTTTGATGCAAGATTGGGAGGCCATCAGAGAGGAGAGTGCTAGGGAAGAGGAGTTGGGAAAGACTATGACAGATTTACTAAGAGAAGGGGTAGCCACCCAGGGTACTCATTGGAGGGGGACAGACTACTATATCAAGGGAGGTTTATAAAGCCCTGGACCTCAATCCACATTCTAAACTTACCCCAGGAGTTTCATGAAAGTGCTGTCGTGGGTCATTCATGGGAGCAAGAGACATAAAGGAGGTTAGCCTCGAAGCTGCACTGAAAGGGGATGCACAGAGATGTGGAGTAGATGGAGGCCAGGTGTGAGGTCTGTCAAAGGAACAAATACTTGGCTATGTCACCAGGAGGACTACTATAGCCTTTGGCTTTACCGGGACGAGAATGGGAGGAGATATCCATGGACTTCATACATGGGTTGCCCCATTTAAAAGGTTTCACGGTGATTCTAGTGTTGGTGGGCATATTGAGCAAGTATACTCATTTCATTCCCTTCCAACATCCATACATTGCGGTGACAGTGGCTTCAGCTTTCATCAGAGAGGTGGTCATATTGCATGGAGTGTCAGAGACAATAGTATCAAATAGAGATAGGTGTTACTCAGCTATTTTTGGAGTGAGTTATTCAAATTATAGGGGATAGTTTTGAAGCTCTAACCATACAGGCAGAAGACAGTCGATAACAGGAGGAATGAGAAGCTAGCTCCAAGGTCCTTTGGGCCTTATGAAGCATTGGAGAAGATTGGAGCGATAGCATATCGGCTGAAACTACCACCAAAGGCGACTATACATTTGCTTTTCCATGTATCACAATTGAGAAGGGCCATTTGAGATTATACAGCCAGCTCGGAGTTACTGGTGACACTTACTGAGGATTAGATGTGATTCTGGAAACCTTAGAATAGATGGGGGTTCGCCAGAAAGAAGATGGAACTAAGGAAGTGTTGATCAAGTAGAAGAATCTTCCTGATTATGATGCCACGTGGGAGCCATACAAAAGGGTGAAACATCAGTTTCCTTAGTTTCCTTGTTTTCACCTTGAGGACAAGGTGATTTTTTGGGAGGGCGATATTGTTAGGGTGGTTCCTACTGAACCATCCCCAACTCCTGAACCAGACCACCCAGGGCCGGTTTTGGTCTATAGGAGGCGGGCTAGTACCGCCTCCTCCCCTCTTTGTCGCCCACAATAGTGGGTCGCACTATTCAAATTGAATCTAAAAGAAGAAAGGAGGGGGCGGCTAGGGTTTTGGAGGGAGTTTGGATTTAGAAAGCTTATATATTAAATAACATGAGGTGTTTTAGGGTTAGGGTTATGCATGCTTTGAGTTGTTCTTTTGAGTTTTCCTTGGCGTCTTGGGTTCATGGTCCATCATCTAGAGAATTGGGAGAGAACGATCCTCCTCTCAAATTGAGGATCAATTGTATCTTGCTTTTTTTGCTTTGCTTTGATTCCATTATTACAATCTATAATTTTTTATATTGATTTCATCCCGATTTTCGCATTCTTCTCACTGTTTTTACCGATTATTGCTAGGGTTGCTTGCGAACTCAAATATTTCCTCTTGGATTACTTGCAAACTCAAGTATTTCCTATCAGATTCTATAGATCAAGTCCAGTGGATATAGGAGATGCACAAAACCAAAATGGTTCGGCACTTCATAGTAGAGAAGACTTTGTAGGATAAGTACATCAAAGGAACTCTGTAACACCTCCAGACCTGCAAACAAGTACATCAAATTATATAAACTATGTGGCACTTCCGGACCTGAAAACATGATGCTAGATTACAAACTCTGTTGTTCATACCAAAGAGTTCGTGGAAAAGCATCTCCATGAATATTCTAAGAGGTTTTCCAAAATAGCGAGGGGCCATGATTATCCTTTGTGTGGTTGACAGTAGATTCTCAAAAATGGATATTCTAATCTCATGTGAAAAAACAATCACAAGTGAAGAGGGAATAAACCCTTCTAATATATATGGGCATGCTTTGGATTACCCAATTCCATTATTTCTAATTGAAATAGCCAATTCTTGAGCCAAAGTCCAGGAAACCTTGTAGGCTGTGATGGACACCAAATTGAAAAAGAGCACCGCAATTCATCCTATTGTACCTTCAATTCAACTTCAAAAGACCCACACACTCTATGAAGAAGACACCATTTGAAGTTCACCCGAGCTACCTTCCTCAAAAAATCTTTAAATGGACTTCTCCAGCACCCTAAAAACTATTTGACTTGACTCCCCCACTAAAAAACTCATTCATGGAAGTAGACAGAACTACTTTTAGCTTAACAGCATTGTCATCCCGTATGCAATGTGTTGAAGTAATATATATATATATATATATATATATATATATATTATATATATATATATATATATATATATATATTGAAACAAGTTCAACATTCTTGAGGCCATTGGAGAGACTCCCCTAGTTTGCTAAAGGAGACCAAAATCAATCAAAATGCCACCACAAGTGAAGCGATTCCACTCAACAACGTTTGATTCACATCATATAAAATACTTATTTAGTAATATATTATGTTAGTACTCACATTTTTCCTCCATATAAATAATAATCCTTGATTGAATACGTAGCCAAAACAGTAAGAACATTTCAAAGGAAATGATGCCCGCTGTATCAAGAGAGTGGGGAAAGTGAAATGGTATATAGATGAGCCAATGGATCACGGGAGTATGAAGATGCTAAATATAAGGTAAAGCTGCCTTCTAAATATGCTACTAAAATGAATATTCTACATAGTATTGCTAGCACTTTACATGGGTTTTAGTGAAAGTTCCAAAAAAATGCTGATATAATGGAAAAGAAAATGAGCATGAAATTTGGATCATCTGGATCATAATTAATTGAACGCATGGATTTTCATAATTTGATTGACGATTTAGATGAAGTGAGCTACTCTAAGGCTTTGCGAAAATTTCAAGAAAGATTCAATGTGAATGAAAATGTTTCTTCATACGCCTGAATGCAAAAAGGTTAAATTATAACAATAAAATGATGGCAGGTGTTATTTTTCTATTAGTTCTTAGCATTTGGCATTACAATACTTTCACAAAAGTGAAACAAAATTTAGTAAGTTTCTAGGAAATGTTGATTCATACATTAATACTCAGAATTTATACATGAATTTTGTATACATTCAAGTGTGTATATGATTATAAGATACGTTGTAGCATGGAAATTGGTTTTGGAACTTTTTTCCTAAAAGGTAAAATCTGGTTATGGTTGGTTGTCAAACACAGAAAATCCCATACTTTAAAAGTTCACCCTCCTCAACAAGGACAGTATTGACGTCTATTTTTTGATATGGATGTGGAAGTTACTATGATTGGTTTCATTCAGTTTTCATATTTCTGATGTTAAGTTCGTTCTTTGTAATGATAATTATATAATTGTGCTTTTATTTATCTTGCCATCAATGAGCAGGAGAATAGATTTCTTTTGATTAAATTCTCCCAACTCATTCTGTAACCTTATGAACTGGAAATAAGAAAGATGGAAACTACAAAATCAAAAGCTTTCTACCAATGATACAAGATAACAAAAGAACAGAAAGAGTTAGTAAGAAGTTATTAATTCTCTTTGCCATTAATTTCTGTCAAGAGTTGTAAGTTATGTTAATTGTAATTCAGCCAAGTAATTTCATACAATTTAACCATGTTTTATTTGATTTATGCTTTTCTGTCTTCATGCTCATATAAATTTAACCTCTACCTTAGCAGTGCTTCCTACGTATCCTTAATACTACTATACCTTCTGTATTGGCTTCTACTATATAATTTATGATAGAAGTTAGCCCGACACTTTCTCAAAAAGCCATTGTATATTGCATCCTTGTAGTCTCGCCACAATAAATGGCAACATTCTCATTTTTCTAACATTTGGATCATTTGTGCCATCTTTATTTTTCAGCATCAGATCCTTCTGTATATTGTCTTGTTGAAGTTCTAACATCAGTGAAATTAAGTATGAGGCTTTTTGTGCTCTTTTTATTAAAGTTCTATGATGCACAATATTACTTATTTGATATCTTTGAATATTAATATAAAGGTTTTATTATTCATTTAATTTTTAGAAATGTCTAACATTTATATGCGCAGGAAAAAAGAATTCAAATTCAGATTTGAGAGCAATTATGATGAACTCAAGCTAGTTATTGCCCTCATTTGATTTGATGAGTATAACAAGCATTATTTGACCAAAGAATCACATTCAACTTGAAGTCTTCAAATTCACGAGTATTAAATGAAAATGCTTTGACAGCACAGTGTGTTATGAAAATTATAGGATAGAATTTCATGTATTTAATTATGTACTAAATAAAGAGTAAATGTCTAATGAAAGACTCAAAATGGTTAACTGTTGAAGAGTTACTCAAAATATTATTCCTAATTTTATTAAAAAATGAATGCTTATGAGTAGTGGTTGATGATTTCAACATTCATTAGACATAATGTCACACTATATTAGAAGCTTATATACAATAGTAGTGGTTGATGATTCCAATGTTCATGAGATTAGGGTGTTGCATAAGTAAATATAAGAATTTAAGTGTAAAATATAAATACATAGGAATAGAGTGAATATGGATCCTTTTTCAAAAAATAACTTAAAAAGTATGATATCACATCCGTATTTCTATTTCTTGTTTTGAAATCCAACAAACTTTAGCCATAAGTTTATAATTTTAATGAAAACTTTATTTGAATCAACAACTTCTATATTAAGAAGTCTTGGTTTCCCTCTAATTTTTTAATATCAAAATGCAATGGGTTTTAGAAGTCCTCCAAATAATAGGACTACAGGCTATCAGTATATCTCTAAGAAGTCACATTTCTAATTTACATAAGCAATATATATATATATATATATATATATATATATATTAACCGTGCCTAATATTACTAACATGGACGAGATTACCAGCTAGAGATGATAACTATATCCAATGCGTGAAACCAACTTGAAAATTACTCAAATTTTAAATGACTAGAAAATTAAAATTGATTTGCTTCGACTTGGCAAATCAATTTGTGTCTTCAAAATTGGTTTGTTCAAAATTAGTTCAACTCAACTTGAAATCAACTTGATATAGAAAATATATTGCATGAATTTGTGTCTTCAAACATATGCATAAATATAAACATCTATATGTATTCATATACAAATACACACATAATATAAAGACATGCATACATAAATGCACATCAATGGACATCAATGTTATATGCTATTATGAAAATACAAAATAAAGGTAGTTATATTCAAGGTTGTGAAAACAGGACCGGACAACGAACCGGAAAAAGGAAAGGTTCACGGTTCAACCGGTCGAAATGAAGTCGAACCGAATGATATAATAAATAATAATATTATTAAAAATCAATTTTTTAAAAGGCAAAATCGGGAATCGAGGCGTTTTTTCTAAGTGAGGCAAGGCGTAAGCCTCGAGGCGGATAAAATAAATTAATTTAAAATTATAAATAATAACAAAAAAATAACAAGATATTATGTCCAAATGAGACGACCAAAATCAGTACCATTGAAACTGTAATACCCAAAATTAACTTAAGAAATCTCAATTTCTTTTTTGAAGTAAGAAGTATATCCCTCTTTTCAGTATTTACTGAGAAAAAAAAATGTTACAGATGTAATATCTTATTTCACCTCTTTAGGGAATGAAGAGAATCCAAACAAGTAATCTAAGCTTGCTTATGAATTTCGATTCATGCTATAAGAATAATCTACTATTTCTCAATGTTAAATTTAGAAGTTTCTTGTGTCACCGGTTGAAATGAAGTCGAACCGAATGATATAATAAATAATAATATTATTAAAAATCAATTTTTTAAAAGGCAAAATCGGGAATCGAGGCGTTTTTTCTAAGTGAGGCAAGGCGTAAGCCTCGAGGCGGATAAAATAAATTAATTTAAAATTATAAATAATGACAAAAAAATAACAAAATATTATGTCCAAATGAGACGACCAAAATCAGTACCATTGAAACTGTAATACCCAAAATTAACTTAAGAAATCTCAATTTCTTTTTTGAAGTAAGATGTATATCCCTCTTTTCAGTATTTACTGAGAAAAAAAAATGTTACAGATGTAATATCTTATTTCACCTCTTTAAGGAATGAAGAGAATCCAAACAAGTAATCTAAGCTTGCTTATGAATTTCGATTCATGCTATAAGAATAATCTACTATTTCTCAATGTTAAATTTAGAAGTTTCTTGTGTCACCGGCCAAGGACTTGATACAGCCCGAGGGGACGAAAACGGCCTTGAAATGGGATCAAAAATAAGAAAGAAAATTAAGAGTGAAAAGCTTATTTGCAACCTATCTAACCACATTAATAAGCATCAAATCTCAAGACAACAAATGCAAAAAAAAATGTCTTAATGTCACTGAACGATAGAGACATGAAGAAAAACAGGAACAAGAAGCTTACCTTCGTCTCCAGTAGCCTTCAGGTACGTCAAACACGAAGTATGTTGAGCACAGCGCAGGAAGAAAATAGGTACGAACGACCGAGAGCGAAGTCGTCGAAGTCCTCGATGTCGTCGAAGTTTGTTGAACATGACGTAGGAAGAAGAAAACAGGGAACGAAAGTCGTCGAACTTGAAGTCGTCAAAGTCATCGATGTCGTCAAAGTCGTGGATCTCGTCAAAGTCGAAGTTGAAGTCGTCGAAGGCGTCGTTAGGGAAACTCGGCGGGAGCAGGGATCACACGACCGAACGGGAGGAAGAGAACGAGCAAACGAGAGAACGCACATTCGACCAAACTTTGTTGTCCAAGTCGGAGGAGGAGAACGAGCAAACGAGAGAAAAAAATAGGGAATGAACGAGAGGGAGCAGCGGAAATGCTTACAAAACTAAGAAGAAGCCCTAAGCTCTATTTACGCATGACTGGCGAACAAAATGATTCGAGGTAGCGCCTCTTTCGCCCTGAGGTGTACGCCTCAAATGAAAAAAGCGTGCGCTTTGTCCGAACAATCGAGGCTTACGCCTTAGTTCGCCTAGTTAACGCCTCGACTCGAGGCGCGCCTCAAGGCTTCCGCCTCAAACGCTTTTTAAATGGTTGTTAAAAATTAATAAAATTAACATAATAATGAAGGAAGAAGAGTCGCGACTTGGGAAGGGGAAATAGGAAACAAAGGAAAAATGAAACTTCATATTGAGTAACTTTAAAGTTTTGGTCCTGTTGTGCCCGCTTATAACTTCTAAATACACTCAAGCTAAACTAACAAGCCATAAACCCTACATAAAGCCAAATAAGAAGAGCTTAGATCTTCTCTAGAAATAACAAAAACTAATACACCATAGATAAAGTAGGGAATAAGGTTCAATCCTAGTCTTCTTAAGATTTTAGCAATAAACAATACATCATAGAGAGTACAAAACAAGCATCCAACCTGATCGTTCTTAAGGTCATTAAGACAATAAAGGAATTATTAAATCCTTGGCAGAAATACTTCACAAACATTTTATAAAAATATCCAAACAAAACCTAGAAAAATTAGGGTTCAAAAAACTTGCATCCTACAATTTGAAGCAAATAGGAGTAGGAAGTGCGATACCAAAGAGGAATAATGACTTCATTGTAGCCGCTCCTCGAGTCCAGCTCACAAACAAAGAGCGATGTCAAGCAGCTGAGAACAACAACAGAACGTCACCTATTCACGCGAACGAAAAGCAATGAACAGGAGCAAACATGATAGGAATTTTTACTTCTTAATTTTTCCTCAAATACAGATCGATCTCATTCCTACGGCTGAGATCGCGTTTTAACTAAATCAGACGATTTTTTAGAACCGGCTCCAGTTCGCCGCTTTAACGGTCCGTCTGCCGGGCCAATTGATTTAATCTTGATTTCCTTCTATCCTGGTTCTGGGAATTAATCGAACCAGCTGGCCAGCCGGTTCACGGTTCAACCAGCCAGTCCGGTCTAGTTTTAAAAACCTTGGTTATATCTAATAATATTAATCAGGAATTAATAATTACTTTATAAATTAGTAGACATAGTTCAATTCGTCTTAAAACCTGATCAAGATCAATCGTTTTTTATTTGACTTGACCTTGACTTGAGTAGAGGCTGACTTGCTTGAACTCGATTTGATATCACGCCTATTATCCGAAATGGAAGAAATCATTTTTATCTCAAACAAAAGTATAAGATCATTCTAAAAGCAGCATTGAATAGTTCGGAATAGTATTGACGATAATAATCTACACCTCTACATAGGTAAAAGTAAGTTCAAAGGCTTACTACATGACTTAAGAAAGGCATAAGAAATCTTTGAAGCTTGTTGGCTTTTAACCAAGTCATGATATAAATTGAAGTTAGAAGACATTTGGTATAGATGTAAAACATGCTTTAGGATTTCACATGTACAGTTTTTAACCACATAATGCGAAGCCCCGTTTTGCAGAGGACTTGATTTCACATTGCTTTGGGATTCCATACTTCTCAGGGTTAAAAAAACAAAATCTTCTATGAGCAAGGAAAAAGCCTCTAACAGACAGTTCAGAAATAAAATTGAAGACTTAAATAAAGGGATGATGAAGGAAATGCATTGAAAAAGGACACATTTGTAAATGCTACCAAAATCCTTCAGTAATATATCCGTATGCAGGACAATTAGTAAGGCATTCCCATCTCCAAAACAATCTGTATGAGACCATTTACAACTCAAAGCAGAGTGACAATATTTAAACCCAAAAGGTCTACACAAATGTCGCAATTCTAACTAATGCAACTAAAAAGCTTTCGGTAAGAACCTTGATAAGTCACCTAACTAAATTAGAATAGAAAACTTTTCCGAAACTAAAGATCAAGGTTTAAAATTGCGTAATTAAGCCTCGAGGCGGTTTTCGTCCGTGAGGCGAGGCGTAAGCCTCGAGGCGGTCTGAGGCGTAAGCCTCATGGACACAGAATTGCGTAAATGAAAAATCAAGGGTTTTAGCAGGAAAATAATAGCAATATTGTACCTTACAATAAAAACATCTAAATGATATATGAAAATGATGGAAAATAAGAAAGTAGATGCAATAAAATCATGTCCCAAAGTACAAAATCACAAAATATTAGTTTAACAAAACTCCCAGAATACAAAAAACATATAAAATGAAATCATATCCCATCACTAAATGGGTCTTCAAGTGAATATTCTTCTCCAATTGTATCTATGAATGCCATGTCATCATCATCTTCAACATGACTCACTTTTCTCTTCCCTGTTCATTAAGAGAAAAGATCATTATCATGTATTCATGTTCATTGCTCACTTGACATAAATGTAATGTAATAACATATAAGAAGTTGTGGAATACCTTTACTTGATTGTTGTGCTGCAGAGCTAGTGGATGTGTGTGGTGTAGTACTAGTGGATGTGCCAACTTGATCTGCTTCGCCCCTCAAGACATCCACACTTAGATCTTCTAACTGTAAGTCTGATAATGGCAAATCTGTCTCATCATCTATGAACCACTCATTATCAGACGACACATCATCACACATTAATGGGTCCTCATCATCCTTCAACCCCTTATTCCTCAACCTCCTCTCTCTCAACCTCTTGTTGTGCATAATATATACGAGAGAGTTCATTCTGAGTGTTGACAAGGATGTTAATCAAGCTCCTGCTCTTCATGTCAGACCATCCATCTGACATAATAGTCACACCAGTCTTAATCCATGTCCTTTTAATCTCCTGAATGCTCCGCTCTGTGTTCTGCAGCTCCTCTTTTAAAATCCATGTTCGCAACTCATACATGGAAGGTGCCTTCAACCCTCTTCCATACAATCCTACAGACCGCAACATACTGAAGTAGGCAGGCGATGTAGCAACATTAAATGGTATTGCATTCTAAAAAAAAACCTCCCAATGTCCATGCAAACCTGTCGCCGACCCTCTCTAGTACCAGCTGCAGGCATCATCTCTGCTTCTCCTTTATCCACTCCTGGAGTAGTCATATACTTATCCATAGGACACCGTGCACCTCTACTATGTATAGTGGAGGAAGAGCCCTTTCCACTCTCGCTCCCAAAATAAGCACCATGCTCGACCCTTTCATCAAATTGCTCCTGTTGTAAGTGTTTAGCAGTGGTAGTTTTCTTCATGTAAGCACTTATTTCTTCCTTCACATTGTCCGGCACTTTTGCACAGGGTGCTACATTTTTGTGCGAGCATGATAGATGTTCCTTCATGCGGGTAACACCTCCCTTCACCACTTTATTGCAAAAATTACATTTCAAATAAACATAGCTCTTCTCTCCGCCGCCAATGTCAACTTGTACACTATACTTCCAAGAAGGGTCCCTCCGCAATGACGTATTCGTCTTTTCTTTACCTCTAACCATGTCTCCTAAAGCAAAAAACCAAATACACTAAAAAAAAATCAAAAAAACCTAAACCCTAGTTTTTATATCCCTAAACTTAATAAAAATACCTAAAATCCAATGTGGAGTACTCCTAGAGGGCGGCCGGAAGTTTCCACTTCGCCGGAGAGAGGCGGCGCCGGCAGGAGAAGCGGCGGGAAGGAGGCCGACGGCGTGCTGAGGCGCGACCTGGAGCGTGCGGGAGGGAGAAATGTCGGGTTTGCTCTTTGCTGAAGGCTATCAGGTAAAAGGAGAGAAAAGGGCTCATTTTAAGTGAGTGGGCCCTATCCCAGAGAGGCGTACGACTCACCAGGAATGGCGCAATTGCGCCTCTGAGGCGCGCCTCAGTCCCAGTGAGGCGTACGCCTCTTAAGGACACAGAATTGCGTAGGTTATGAGACATTTTTGGAAGGAATTGCGCAAAGGCGCGCCTCTAATTGCGCAAAAGCGCGCCTCTAATTGCGCAATTTTAAACAGAGCTAAAGATATGAAAAACTTCCATGTATGTACAACATAAAAACATCCTAATCAATCTAATGAAAACATAACATGCTAATGAAATAAAATCAAATTAGACACATTGAACTTAAAAATAATATCAAAACTTCATTAGATTGATCCGAATATTTTGTATAATTTTATATGTCCCCATCGTTCTAGTAATTAATCTATTAAAGGCTCCTGTAGAAAATCTTTCAAAAATTTAGATGTACCATTACTTGATCACCTGATTTGAATCCTACATACCTATTATTCACATCTGCAATTAGCATATAAGTAACATAATTAGCAATCAATTTTCTGAGTATAAGTTAATGAAAAGAAGGCAAATTATAAAAATAACTAATATGATATGAGATAACTAATGAAAATACTAAAATACTACTGGGCATCCTAATCAAAACTAATGAATTCACTGTAACAAATTCCTAGAGAAAACAATTATGAAAAAAATTTAAAAATAAGACAAATCACACTAATATAATATGCATTTTTAGAATTAACCAAATAGAGGGAGTTTTAAATTTCAAGGTTTTTTAATACATTTGTCGATTAATAAATCATTTCAAATAATGAAATTTAACCTTTTACATAAGAGTCGTTTTATATTTTTGTCGATTAAAATATTTTGAATTAAAAAACAAAATCTATACAAAATTGATCATTCATGAATCAACAAATAATGTTGTATTACTTTATGAATTTGCTTATATGATTCATAAATTGCACTAACTGATTTAATTTCAAATTCATGAATAGATTCAATTTCTATTAGAAGTCATGTTTATATATGATTCCATGCTTAATTTAGAATTTAGATTCAAATTCTAACCCTTGTTCAATTTTAAATTTAGATTCATGAATACATTCTTATATATGTGAATATTTAGATTATATACATTAACTTAAATTTTCTATTATAATTTCAAATCATCTTCCACATCTAATACATCATAAAAAGAATATTAACAAACAAAAAGTTTTTCAATAAGATTAGACTTGACAATACATGATTTTGTAAGTTAATGGCACGCACCATTACGCACAGCACGGCGTTGGGCGTCAAAATAGCACGCACTATTTACGCCATGCATAGGCAATAGCGCAAGACACAAATAGAGAGTGCAATTTTATTAGCATGCTATAAATTTTAAATTTTAAATTATAATTATTTTTTTAAGGTTTATATATTAATATCACAATTAATTATTAATTAATTAAATATCAAATTAATAAAATATCAAGATCCAAACCCACTAAATTTGGGTCCATGGTAGACCCTATAAGGTGGTTAACCAAACCACCTGAGGTAACCACAAGGTTACCTTCATGGATTTACTATGGGCTACCTGGGATGAGAATGGGATTGTCTAACCCTTACCTTAGGCACAACTAGCACAACAAAACACAAGTCCTAATTCCCATTCGATAGGTCATTAGATTAATTTGAATTTAGGGGTCAAATAATGACCATTAGACCCAAACTAACCCAAACATGCCCTTAATCAAATCAAATAAAGGGGAAAATTTTTGGACATGTCAGAGACATGCCCAAAATTGATTCCCCTAAGTCCCAAGTCATGGTTAGTTCAATCCTAAGAGAAAACAAAAGAATACTCTAGAAGAATTAGGGTAATTGACTTCACTTTAAGTCATGCTACATTCTCATTTCCAAAAATAAATAATATATGGTTAGGCTATTATCTGAAAATAGACATGCAAACAATATTATTTATGGAGTTATACATAAAATTATTTTGTATGCTAAACACTTTATTAAACAAGCTAACCAACAATATAAAAACAGTCTTAACTACTTTTATAAAATTTTAAATTAATTATATTATAAGAATAATAAAATTTAAGACCATAAAATACTTATATAATCATAACTAAAAATGTCCTCATCATAAGAAAATGTATTCATTTAAATAATAAAACTAACTTTCTATATTTAATCATAATATTGAATAACTGTTTCAGTAATTGGTAAGTTATTAACTGAAACAAAAATTATTTTTAGCTAGTAAACATTAAAATTTAACTAATTGGCCCTAATAATGTAAAGTTTCTTATTTTAATTAGACAATTCTATGCATATTCTATGATTAATAATAATAAACAAAAAAATTGAACATTATAATTTATATTAACATATAAAATATCTTGTTTTGGAAATTGATTTAGGGGTTGTTTGGTTTCTTTGAAAAAAATGCAGTGTAAAGTATAAAAGGAATGCAATGTGTTTGAAATGCTCTAGAATTGTTTGGATGAGTATAAAATAAATGCAGATAATTAATATTATCAATTTACTTTAAGTCAAAAAATAATAGTAATGATTTAAGGAGACTCGTTCTAATCTTATCAACCACTGGAGCTCCTTTAACCTTTTCATGAATATGCTCGTTTTGCATTCTATCTCTAAGAGTAAAGCAACTCATGCACCAAAGCATCCTCATCTCTACAACACTTAACTTAATTTTATGCTTCTCTTTTAATAGCCAACATTGTGCGCCATAAAGCGTTGCAAGTCTCACCACCATCTCATAGAATTTTTCCTTAAGTTTGAGGGATATTTTTCTATCACACAACATGCCCGATATATTGCTCCACTTCAACCATTCAACTAGAATTATACTTATAATATTCCCATTTATTTCACCATCAGTTTGAACAATAAAATCGAAATATCTAAAACATATACTCTTTTTAATAACTTGATCACTCTTTTTCATAACTTGATCACCCATTGTCACAATCCCCCACTAGATCTATAACTACTAAAATTATAATCCATGTATTCGACTATGGATCTATTCAAATGAAGACATTTAGACTCTATGGTTGAACTCCATAATTCAAATTTTTCTTCAACCTCCTAAGTCTGATCAACAAGAAGAATATCATCAGTAAAAAACACACATCATGGTACATCCTCTTGCAAATGTGTAGTAAAAACATCTTAACTAAAGCAAAAAGAGATGAGCTTAAAGCTGATCCTTGATGTAAACCAATTGAAATAAAAAATACTCGGTCAAACCACATTGTGTGTGAACACAAGTAACAGCTCTTGTATATATATCCTTGCTTGAATATAAGCATTATTAACTCCTTTCTTTTCTGGAACTCTCCAGAGAACTTCTCTTGTAACTTTATCATATGTTTTCTCCATCAAACCTATCAATAAATGTATAACTTCCATAATAGATCTATCCGACATGAATCCAAATTGATTTTGAGAAACATAAGTATCATGCGTAACCTATGCTCAATTACTCTCGCCCATAGTTTTAATGTATGACACATTAACTTTATTCCTTTATAATTCACATGCACTTGTGCATCACCTTTATTCTTATTAACAATAACCAACACACTTCTTTTCCATTAATCTGACATCTTTTTAGTCTTCAAAATAATATTAAAAAGATAGCCAGCAAAGAAACTTCTTTATCTCATAAGTATTTTCACACCTCTATTGGAATATCATCATGTCCAAGTTGTCCAACTGCTTTTCCAAACATTATTTTCTTCAAAGTCTCTATAACTTTGATTTTACTAATTCGATGATAAAAACAAAAATCTCAATTTTCATTAAGGATGTTAAGGCCACTAAAGTCAATCGTATTCTCGTACTCTTCATTGAAACGTTTATTGAAACATCTCATCCACCCATGTTGAATATCATCTTTTGATAAAAGCATTATTTTTATCTTTATCATTTATGCACTTCATTTAAACTAGATCATAACTTCTCCTATCTTATTGCTTAGCTAATTTATACATACATATTTTGCACTTCTTAGAATCTAATATATTATATATATATCATTAAAAGCTAAATTTTTTGCATCACATATTACTTTGTTAAACTCTTTATAGGCCCGCCCCTCTCCCAATTTTCTGAGCTTTTATATTTAAATTAATTTTTATAACAAAACTTTTATTTTTTTTTTCTTTCACATTTTAATTTCACCAACTATTTTTACTATTATGAGCTTTTTATTTTGATACTCTGAGCACATATTTTGCGTCATTCTTAATTATACTAGCTACGTTTTTCACATAATATTTGATTCCTCACCCACCATCAAGATATTGAGATCTTAAATTTTACTCTAAAAAATATTTTGTTAACATTATCTAAATGCCCCCATCTAATCCTAGGATAACATTTTATTTTATTTTTTGTATTCTACGCCTTCATCTTAAAGTCCAAAACTAATAAGCGATATTGCGTATATAAAATTTCATTTGAAATGACCTTAAAATATTTGTAATCTTAACGATCTATTTTTCTCATAAAAAATAATCAATCTGAGTTTTCCTATATCCATTCTTATAATTGATAAGATGCTAATATCATTTCTTAAATAAATTATTAACAATTATAAAATCATAAGTTAGAGCAAAATATAATATAATTCTACCACTTTCATTAGTCGCTCATAACTCATAGCCATCGTGAATGCTTATAAAATCTTCTACCACTCTACCAGCATATCCATTTAAATCACCTCCAACAAAAACACTTACAACAAGAGGTCTCCTTTGTATTAATTATTATAAGTTATTTCAAAATTTTAATTTGGAACAAATCCAAACCTGCTTGAGGAGTATAAACAGACATAAAATTAATAATCATAGCATCAATAACAATATTTAAAACTATAATTCTATCTCCAATTCTATTAATTTTTATAATATTATTCTTCAAAGTTTTATTTATAATCACATCGATACCATTTCTAGTACATCTCCTACCTAAATATCATGGTTTAAATCCTAAACTATCAATCTCCTTAGTCTTATCCCCAACCCATTTAATTTTTCGAATGCATAGAATATTTATCTTCCTATGAACTATAATATATATTGATTCAATTTATTTAACTGTAAGAGAGCTTATATTCCATCCAAATTTTTGTCATAGATATAGTTTCATGAACTAGCGTTTTTGCCCACATCCATCCATGAGATGGAAACCCTTCATTATTTAATGTTGCACCCAAATTTTAAATAATTCAAAATTTTACTCTACATTCTTTTTACTTCAAATCAAACACCAATATTTTGAAAACTCTTGTATTTAAAATTATTTTCTCCCATTTTACTTTAAACCAAACAACCCCTTATTATGTATAAATAATATAAACAATACTATTTCTAACTAGTTATTTTGTTAATGTCATGTACAAATAAATCTTTTTAATATTTTTAATTTGAAAACAATTTGTACGATATTTCTCATGGATAAATATTAATTAGCTTTAAAATTTCCTAAAGCCAGGGGGCTTAAGTTAGTAGAACAAAGTTCAAGTACAAGCTAAGAAATATTAGTGAGTATAAAGTTTATACTTAATGGGCAATATTATCATGATCAAATGATATCAAGGTGTATTAGTATAAGTATTAAGTACATGTGATTAATTATAAGAAAATTTGGTTGTAAAAGATATTACTTCTTAAGATTGGGTGGTTAAAACATCAGAGTATGAATACTATCAAATAAGAAAATATCTTGGAGGCTTAAAAGATAAATTTCATAAACAACAAACAACAACAACAATAACAAGCCTTTATCTCCCTGTGCGGGGTCAGCTACAAGAATCCTTTTTTTCCATTATGTCCTGTTAAGAGTCAAATACTCATCTAAATCTAATAAAGAAATGTTATTTCTAATATTTTCTAACCAAATTTTTTTAGGTTTGTAAATTTTATAAAATAACAATTAATTTGATTATAATACATGAATCCAAAGTGCTTGAACATAAAGAAATTACTAATAGCTATATGTGATAAGAATCAAAATGCTAAGATGAATATGTGATAAAACTAGAAATGATGGATTTAAAAATGTAACAAAAGATGAAGCAGAGGAGAATGCACTTATATGGATTGGATGTGTGTACAATGAAGAGAAGAAGCAGTGCCAATAACAAGTATACAATATTTATATTGAGAAATTAGGAAGGAAAAGGGGTAAGCCTAAGGTAACATTAAAAAAGTGTAACATGGTTAAAAATTTGTAAATTAATTTGCGAAAAATAGAGCTAAGGCATCCTTCAAAACTTAAATGTATTGAATGGAGTAAAAGGACTCATAAAATTAACTCCAAATAATTATGATAAGATAAATGGTGATGATGACAATGAGTTATATAATACAATTATATATATATATATATATATATATATATATATATATATAAGAACACATGAATGTACCTCAAAGTATGTTGCTAGAATTTCAATAAAATACATTTGACTCTAAACACTGCAAATAAATCAAAACATATTAGTAAGAAAGCTCTATAGGATGATCCCACTCTCAACACCATCCCTACCTCCCCCATGTATCAGGAGAATACAAACGTACCAACCAGAGTAGATTACTCACACATGGCTCTGATACCAAATTGTGGAAAAATTTAAATTGACTTGAAATAGAACTAACTATATAATAACTTTAACAGCAAACCAACAAGCCAGATGAAGAAAACTTACAAATTTTATTACTTCAAACAAAGCCTTTTGTACAAATGATGTCCTTTCAGGCTCAACTTACAGACTATTTATAGACATAAGTTTAATAGAAAAATTCGAAGAGAAGAAATAGTACAATTATTAAAGCAAGCATAGTACAATTACTAAAGCAAAAGTTACATACTTTTATTTTCCACTATATTAACTGATAACAGCTGCTGGATGACTAATGACCCACTTTTATGTTGGAGAATATAATATGTCAGAAAGGCAGCATTATTGATTCCATTATGCTGTTTGTCAAGCTCCTTTATTAAAAGTCTTCTGTCTCTTTTGATAGTGAAGCTTTGCCAGGACGATGACTTGGTCCTGCATCTTCGGCTTTGAGCAACGGGTGGTCCCATGTGTCAGGGATTGTATCATCAGAGCGTTGAGAGGCCATCTCTTCGTCGTCAGGAAATAACTAGGTCATTTGCTCCCAATAAGCTTTTTGAAGACGAACTTTAATTTGCTCAGGGGATTCATGAGGATAACGTTGTTTAAACATTTTTTGTAGATTTTTAAAAAAAAATTCTGCAACTGGAGGTTGACTTTGATTTTTGATAAGGTTATTTTGGATTACCTTATCAATTTGCTTCTTTTTATCATTAACTATAATGGCGGACCACCATTTAAAAAAAAAATTGTGCATGAGGCATTTAATATTTAAGGAGTCCTGATTAAATTCAAGATTCCATGACCATATCCATTGAATTTGTGCTTAGGCAAAAAAGAAAAATTCACCTATTCCGTCTATAAAATCTTCAATTTTCATGAATTGAAGATGGGGAGATGAATCAACCCAAATATTATAACTGGCATGCAGTTCAGGTGGTAAAAGAGGAATAATTGCTCATTCATGTTCTCACCATAAATAAAACCAAGAGGATATGAGATTGTTTAATATTTCGGGATTAAGAATGAACATCCAAGAATAAAAATGAGTAGGATTGAGCACATAAAACGTTTTGTGCATAGCTTGAATGTTGGTCTAATAATTAAAAAAACAAGTTTTGATATTACCATCAGGTAATGGAATATCAAATTTTTGGATTTAAAAAGGGGTGATCCCCCAATCTTTAAGATGAATTATGCTGAGAATGTTAGCTCGGCTATAGGTTATATTACGTTTGTCATCGTAATGATGTTTAACTTCGATACATTGAAGATAAGCCATAGAGAGGTTATATCTTTATCTTCAATATTTATGTGTAAAATATGCTCAACGCTCATTTTGAGCATGGGTTCAAACATTTCGGATTTTTGTTGGGACACTGGTTGGGCCTTTTCTGAATTGATTTTTCCGGAAGTTTTTTTTCGGCTGATTGAGCTCTTCTATCCCATATAGACAAGTTTTTAAGGGTACCATTTTTGGAGGAGTAAACTCTCTTCTACCACGGCCTGGTGGACCACGTCCTCTACCACGGGGATTTCGGCGGAGAGTTGGCCATCCTCATCCTCGATTGGGGACGGATGGTGAAGAGCGCCCTTTTGGGGTGCGCCACCTCTCATTGTCCATGTTAGGTTGTAATTCGTGTAAGATATTCACGTGTTAGAAAATTTGGTAAAGAGTTATCTTTACCTTTAATAAATTTTATAGAAAAATAAAAAATTGCTAATTGGGCTTGCCAGGTAGCAAATATTTGTTTTGATGCTAGATGTTTAACATCTTTTTGTAAAATAAATTTTGTAGAAGAACAGTATACGAAGAATAAAAGTAATATTTAATAAATCGTCTTGGAATTTACTGATAGATTTAACAATAGCCAATATTTCCTTTTTAATGGTAACATATTTAGTTTGAGTAGGATTCCATAATCCAGAGGTAAAACGAACTAATTCTTCCTTTTTTGTTGAAGGATTTTGTTGTTTAAGTATACCTCCATACCCTAAGTTGGAGGCATCCGTTTCAACAATTTTTAAATAAGTAAAATTTGCTAAATTAATACAAGGAAGATTTTTAACATGACGTTTAATAATTTGTACTACTTTTGTACATTCGTCGTCACAAGAGGGAGAGTTTTTGCGAAGTCTTTTAAACAAGGGTGCAGCATCCTTGTAAAGGTTGTGATAAAAATTAGATACATAATTTAAAGCACCAAGAAATCGTTGAAGCTATTTTTTATCTAATATTTTATCAGGAAATTTATCCGCAAACTCTATACCCCAGTAAATAGGAGTTATAGTATCATTTTTTATATTATGACCTAAAAATCGGATTTCTGTTTGAAACATTTTTATTTTAGGTTCCGATATGACCAAACCATTTTGTCTAGCTAACCAGATAAAGGTTTTGAGATGTTTAAAGTGTTTGTCTATATGTTTTGAAAAGACTAAAACATCATCGATATAGACGAGAATGAATTTATCGTATGGATTAAAAATTTCATTCATGATTTTTTGAAATTCAGATGGAGCATTTTTTAGTCCAAAGGGCATCACGTTCCATTCGTATTGACCGAATGGTACTGTAAAAAGTCTTATAATGATCTTCTTCTTTAATCTGAATTTGCCAATATCCAAATTTTAGGTCAAATTTTGAAAATAGATTAGCTTGTGCTAATCAATTAAGAAGATCTCTTTTATTAGGAATGGGATATCTTATCCATTATAAGACTTTATTTAATGGTTTATAGTTTATTACAAGACGGGGTTTCCTCGTTCTTTTTCTGCTGCATTGGTAACATAAAATACAGTACAACTCCAAGGGGAGCTTGATTTTCTAATGATTTGTTTTTATAAAAGGTCTGTAATTTCTTTATGATAAAATTTTAAATATTCTTTGTTCATTTGTGAGGGGCGAGAGTTTGTAGGTATTTGACTTTCGTCAAATCCATCAATATAAGGAAGACTGACACAGTGAGTCTTTCTTTTCCAGAAGCTAATAGAATTATCACCGCAAACGGTAGTCTTAATATTTTTTTCTAGTTCAAAAATTTTTTATATAATTTCAAACTTTTGCAGTTGGCTAGTTAGTTCAGCTGTTTGAATTTCTTTAGTTAAATAATTTATGTGTAATTGTTTTCCTTTGAATTTATTCATTTCATTTAGTATGATCTATTTAGGATCTGTAATAAATTTAAATTTGAGAGGAGGATCGCAACAATGAGATACAATACCTTCGATATTAGTAGTTATTGGCATAATGCTAAATACGAATGGAGTTCATAGTATAATATGCTGATATAGATTTATTACTAATAAAAATGGGGTTTTAATACAATTGTCTTGTTGGCATACTACTGCTTCGGATAGTTTATACTTCATTTGCATACTATCTCCACTAGCTGAAGTTAGTTTTTGAGTAGTTTTTTCAAAATGTTTTGATGGAATTAGTCCTTCTTGGACACAATTCATGTCTGCTTCGCTGTCCACTAAAGCAGTAAGATTTGACAGTACTAATGATTTTTGGATTACTAATGTTATAGAAATAAACCATTTATGGATAATGGCCTTTTGTAGGGAATTAACAAGAGTGTTATTCTCATTATTTGGTGATTCATCGAGTTCGTCAAGATCGGGTTGATCTAAAATTTGTTTTAATTCGAGATTTGTTATTCTTGCAGATAATTTATCTTGTTCTGATTTAATTAGTTGAACTTCATTTTTCAAAATTTTTAGTTCAATTTTTAAATCAGTCAGAGTAGCTGGAGATGGATTCATTTCTTGTTCTTTTATTTTGAATCGATCTAAAACTTCATTCATAGAATAATTAGGAAATTTTTTAATTTTTGGAAGAAGTGAGTCTTCTGAGTTACCTAATAATTTAATGATTTGATCTTTGTTGTTTGGATCTTGAAACGTAGTTAATATTTGAATAAGTTGATTTTTTTGTTCATTAGTAAGAATAAATAATCCTGACTTTTCAATTATAGCTTTGTAGTAATCAGTACTAGAACAGTTATTACAACAAGATGAGGAATCTGAATCAGAGTAGTCTATCTCGTAGTCTGTTTCAGAATTAGAGTTAGATTCTTCTAAATTTAGAAGAATTTTCATTAATAATTCTTTTGTATCTGTATCTAATTTTAATTCGCTTATTTTCTTTTTCATAGGACATTTATTTGAATAATGTCATATTTTACCACATTTGAAATATTTGATTGTTTTTTCAGCTTTCTTTTCATTTGATTTTTTAAAACGTTTTTCTTTGTATGACCTTTTTGAGAATTTTTTAGGTTGAGAAACTATTTTATCTCTTTTATTATGACGTTTTTTAGCTAAATTTCTTTCCCTTTTTGTTAAGGGTCAGGGACATGCAAATTGCTCACAGAATGCACCTAATTGCTTTCTGTCTGATATGCGTTCTCGTTTTAATTGTTGAGTCATTCTTATGTCATTACATAAAGTAATTCCTACTTTAGTACATTCATTGATTATACGTCCATACGTATAATTTTCAAAAATTAATTGCCCATTGGCATTTCTTAATTTTTCTTTGACCTTTGTAGCAAAGGTGGCTGGGAGTCCTTCTAAGAATTTTTCTTTCTAGTAGTTTGAACTGGCGTCTGAAAGGTTCATAACTCTGGTTATAAAGACGTCTTTATACCAACGAAAATGTGATAAAGAAGGACATTTAAATTTTTGTAATAGAGATCGCATTTGTTCTCTATTATCAGTCATATATCCTAAGAAATGTTCTAAGATATTATGTATAAGTGCATAAACAGCTTCGTCATTAGTTTTGTCAGGATCTAACAAGCTTTTATCATTTTGCAGATCATTTTTCTCTGCTTGGCTTAGATAATTATCCCACCATCCTTTAAGGATTATGGTAAAACCGTTAACTATGATTTGCACCACTTCCCAAGGTTTATTACCCTTACTTTGGGCTACGGTTGTGTAGATTAATATACGATGGACAGTTTTATGAATTTGGCAATCAGATAGACCATCAAAATTTCATTCATATAACTGTCGTGGATCATAGGAGATTTGTTCGTTTAGATCTTCTTCATATAAGATATCAGAGGGAGTTGGTCTTTGATAATAATATTTGCCTAAGGAATTTTTAGGATGTTTTAACTTATTTAATATCAATGGTATATTTGGATTAAGATTTAAATTTGAATACTTAAATTGGTTTTCCAATTTATCAATGTCATATTCGCTTGAAGAAGCTTCTGTTTGCTCTTCTTCTGAATCAGAAAAAAATGCTTCTTCATCTAATATGGTTATTTTTTGTGATTTAATTTGTTTTATAACTTCTGACATGTTAAGATCTTCATCCAATTTAACTTTAATTGGAGGAAGCTTTATGGCTGGTTTTGTTATAACCAGTTTATTGATAGTATTTGAAGGTTCTATTGTTGATTGTTCTAATTTAGTTTTTATTAGATCTAATTTTTTATCAAAAATTTCTAAATAGGAAGTTATAGTTTGCAAGGTGCTATTAGTAAAGTTGAGTTGTTTAACTAATATGGCCAATTCTCTAATGGTCTGTGGGTTTGATGGAATATTTTCAAAGGGTACCATTACAATGTCAAGTTTTGACGATTGTCCTTTAATCATTCTAATATTAGAAGTTATTTTATTAATAAACCAGTAGGCAAATGGAATTGTAGCTCTTCCATTTTTATTTAGATTTTTTAGATCTAAGAAATACTGATCTGAGAATTTTATACGTTCTTCTTCTGAAAACATTTTTCTATACCAATTTTGAAATGATTCAAATTTTGGTAACATATAATGACGGATGACCGTCTCTCTTAACGTCGTATTTTGACCGTACATTAAAACTGCATTTTTGAGAGAGTTAGGGATTTAAATTCTTGATTATCCCTAACTGGATGTAATATTCTATTTCGATTTAATATTAATCCTGGACTAGAATATAATTCAAATTCATCAGATTTAGAAGTTTGGATCTCTTCCCCTGATGTCGAGGAAATAGAGATTCTTGGAAGATTAATAGATCTTCGAGGATTAAAGCGTACTTCTACATCGTCATTGGATGTTTGAATTATTTGATCGATATTTTGATTTATGACTGGTTGAGGTGTAATTACGTGAGGTAATGTTCATTGGTCTGGAAATATTACTTCATTCCACTTAATTACTCGATTAGTGGCTATATTCGAGGCTAATAAGTTTGTTTCGATTAATGTAGTTCGGCTATTGAATTGAACTACCTTTTTAATTCTTGGACTTAAGGTATTCATTACCTTAAAGTGAATTTTATAAATTAGTGATATAGTTTCATATCCAGGGAGGAAATTGTATCCGTGGAGTTAAAGATGTAGTTTTAATGCTTCAAATAGATAAACATTTGTTAATGATAGACTTAGATTTGGAAAGGTGTTGAAATAGACTGGTCCATGACACAGACTAGTTTTCATAACACCCATAAATGATTGTGCCCAATTAAGACATCGTCCATCTCTTAAACATGTAAGAATGGAAGCATTAAGTCCTCTTAATGTTAAGGGCTTAAATGTTATTTGGATTAGACCAATATGCAGATATTTGTAATCTTGCATATAGGATCTTAAGTCATCATAAGATAATAGAGAGATTGTTTTCTCTGTTGAGACAATAGTTATTGACTGTTCTACCGATTTTATGATAGTTTTTCCTTTGAAATCAAAGGTACCGATTTGATAGATTAGATTTTTATCTACCTTTGGTAGAAACCAATTATTTAAATCCTCTTCGTTAAGGGGATATTCAATTAATTCTACATTTTTGATGTCGCGAAAAGACGGTATTTTACCCTTTTGAAGAATGGATGATGATGTTTGGGAGATTCACTAATAGAAGGATCCAGAAAAAGATTATTAAGAGGCTTAAGTTTAAAGTGGTAAAGGAGATCAATTACCTTGGTGTGAAGATGACCCTCAAAAGGATGGTGGCTTCGGATTATCAGGTTCTGTTGGAAGCTGCACACAACAAGCTCAATACTTGGGGGAAGAAGTGCATTTCATTGGAAGGTAAATTGGTATTAGTAAAGTCGGTTTTTCTTTCTTTGCCCCAGTTTTTATCTACACTCTCTTTGGTCCCTTTGAGTATTCTTAAGGAATTTGATAAGATGTGTAGAGGGTTTCTTTGGAGTAAAAACAATGGAAATGCTGGTATTCATTATGCTTCATGGGAGCTGCTCTGTAAGCCGGAATCGAAGGTGGTAGGGGACTGTTTTCTGCTGTTTCAAGAGTTGGTCCTCTTAGAGCCAAATTCGCATGAGATTTCTATATGAAGCCTCACTCTTTATTGAATCAAGTCCTTAGAGCAAAGTATGGGGGAGATCTTTGGTTCAATTCGGTGAAGGGAGGAAGTTCTTCAACTTGGAAGATTATTACCATGGGAGCTAAATTTCTCAAAAACATTGTTAGATGGAGTATTTCAAATGGAAATTCTGTCAATTGGGTTAATGACTCTTGGATTTTGGACAAGTGTATAGCTTCTTGGCCCACTTTTGTCAATATTCAAAATATTTCAGATTGCAAACTCAGTAATTTCATTTCCAATGGGAGCTGGAATTTGGAAGTGCTTAAGGCTTCTTTTGGTGAGCAGCTGGTGAACTTAATTTCCAACATTCCTATCATTGCCAATAGAGAATCTGATATGTTGGAATTGAAATACAAATTCTCCGGGAAATCTGTTACAGCATTGGTTTTTGTAGCTACTTTGGAGCATGAAGTTGAGGTAACACATTGGAATTGGTTGAAAAAGATAAAATTAAATCCGAAATAGAACTCTTTTGGTGGAGACTGTGTATGAAGGCTATTCCCTCAAATTCTTTCCTAGTTAATAGGAAATTAAGCACCTTTGCTGGATGTCCGAGCAATGTTTAAAATTGCGTATTCGGGTATTGAGGCATTTTTCATTCGTGAGGCGAGGCGTAAGACTCAAGGCGTTTTGAGGCGTAAACCTCAAAATCAAAAGATTGCGTAAACATAAAATGATAAATTTGTTATATACTAATGAGTGAATAATATAAAACATAAAAAAGCATAAGATATGAAGTGAAATCAAAATATCTCAATAATAAGACAACATGAAATATAGTTCAACTCAAAATTCTATCTTTCCGAAATCCCAATATTCTTTTCATTAACATATAATTCCGATTTCCAAAAATAAATAGCAATGACATATCACATAAGAACTCATAAGTCATTAGCACTGTCATCACTAAGGGGTTTTTCATTTGAATCATCATTATGATGAACTGCTCTCTCCCCTTCCTCCTCTCCTATAGAGTCCAATGTCGGACATTTACTTCAAGATTTATGTAAGTTTTAATATATATAGCGTGAGGCATAAGCCTCAAGCCGGTGAGGCGAGGCGGGCCTCAACCAAGTTGAGGCGCAAGCCTCATAAAAAAAACTTGAGGCGTAAGCATCGAGGCGTTTTTTACTGGAATTGCGCAAAGGCGGGTCTCAAGGCGAGCCTCATATTGCGCAATTTTAAACCATGTGTCCGAGAGGTTGTGAAGGTGTAGAGGATAACAGTCATCTAGTCGGAAATTGTTGTAAAATTCAGAAGGTTATCCTTTTACTGAATAGATGGGGATTTCCCATTCCACTTTATAATGGCTTTTTGGATTGCAAGGAAGGACTTCAAAAGCTTGTGAGTAAGGATGTTCTTAGTGCTAATATTTTCTATTCCGTTATTTTTCCTGGTTTGGAAGAGTAGATGTAAGGTGGTTCATGGAGAGAAGGAAGACTCAGAAGCTGTCATTGCAGCAAATGCTATTTCATTTGTTGTGAAGAAAAATTTTTTGAATGTTCATCCGGTAAACTGGGATGCTAATCAGCAATCGCTGTTAATTCCTTGGTATCCTCCTCCAACCGGTTGGATTAAAATCAACGTTGATGTTGCTCTAAAAGGGAATAATTTGGCCGGGATAGGTGGTGTTGCTAGAGATGGGAACGGCAGGTTCCTGGGAGCTTTTGGTCCCCGATGTTTGCATTGGGATATTTCATAGTTGGAGCTGATGGCTATTCTTTATCTAAGAAATGTAGTGAAGGAATGGATGTTTGAAGCTCAAGGAGTCATCATTGAGGGAGATAATTTCAATATCGTGAAGATGCTTCAAAATTCTATCAAGGATTGGAAGGTTAGTAAAAATATTGATGAAGGTTTAGCTTTTTTGCTAAATTTTAATCAAGTTGTTTTCTCTTTGGCTACTAGAATGTAATAACAAATTAGCTGATATATGTGCTAATTTGGCTTTAGAGAGATCTTACTCGTGGGATGATCTTCTTTGGGATGGTATTCCTTCTTCTTTCCTGTTTTGTTTGAAGGAGGAATGTGATGCTTTAGGGCTCTCTTGATTGTATCTGTTTTTCTTTTCTAGTTTAATGCATTCTGCATTTTTGTTCAAAAAAAAAGAAGAATGGATGATGATGATGATGAAGATGCCATATGATAAAGCTGTTGGTAAGAGTGTATTTAAACTGATAAATCGAAGAAGCAACTAGAAACAATTTAATAATATAAGATATTTTCACTAATATTTTTTGCACAAAAACAAGAACTATCTAGGACTAACTACCCAATGCAAGGGATTTACTGCTAAAGTTCAATACCATTATGCAAGAAAATTTAGTAGAAGCGTCTTAAAATTAGTAAGAAAGTTCTATAGGATGATCCCACTCTCAACACCATCCCGAATAAATTTCCTGATAAAATATTAGATAAAAAACAGCTTCAATGATTTCTTGATGCTTTAAATTATGTATCTAATTTTTATCACAACCTTTACAAGAATGCTGCACCCTTGTTTAAAAGACTTCGCAAAAACTCTCCCCCTTGGGATGATGAATGTACAAAAGCAGTACAAATTATTAAACGTCATGTTAAAAATCTTCCTTATATTAATTTAGCAAATCCTACTTATTTAAAAATTGTTAAAACTGATGCCTCCAATTTAGGGTATGGAGGTATACTCAAACAACAAAATCCTTCAACAAAAAAGGAAGAATTAGTTCGTTTTACCTCAGGATTATGGAATCCTACTCAAACTAAATACGCTGCCATTAAAAAGGAAATGTTGGCTATTATTAAATTTATTAGTAAATTCCAAGACGATTTACTAAATACTATTTTTTTCTTCATATCGATTGTTCTTCTGAGAAATTTATTTTATAAAAAGATGTTAAAAATCTAGCATCAAAATAAATATTTGCTACATAGCAAGCCCAATTAGCAATTTTTGATTTTTCTATAAAATTTATTAAAGGTAAAGATAACTATTTATCAGATTTTCTAACACGTGAATATCTTAGAGGAACTATAACCTAACATGAACAATGAGGGGTGGCGCACCTCAAAAGGGTGCTCTTCACCATCCGTCCCCAATCGAGGACGAGGATGGCCAACTCTCCGCAGAAATCCCCGTGGCAGAGGACGTGGTCTACCAAACCGCAGTAGAGGAGAGTTTACTCCTCCAAAAAAGGTACCCTTAAAAACTTATCTATATGGGGCAGAAGAGCCCAATCAGCCGGGAAAAACTTTTGAAAAAAACAATTCAACTAGTGGCCCAACAAATATCTGAAATGTTTAAACACAAGCTCAAAATGAGCGTTGAGCATATTTTACACCTAAATATTGAAGATAAAGATATAACCTCCCCATGGCTTATCTTCAAAAAATATTTGAATACTAATCCATTTCTCCAAGACTCTACTTACGACTTAGAAACTTATGAAGCTATTCTCGTTTATCTTCAATGTATCGAAGTTAAACATCATTACAATAACAAACGTAATATAACCTATAGCCGAGCTAACATTCTCAGCATAATTCATCCTAAAGATTGGGGGATCACCCCTTTTCAAATCCAAAAATTTGATATTTCATTACCTGATGATAATATCAAAACTTGTTCTTTTAATTATTAGACTTATATTCAAGCTATGCACAAAACCTTTTATGTGCTCAATCCTACTCATTCTCATTTTTGGATGTTCATTCTTAATCCCAAAATATTAAACAATCTCATACCCTCTTGATTTTATCAATTGTGGGAACATAAAGGAGCAATTATTCCTCTTTTACCACCTGAATTGCAGGCCATTTATAATATTTGGATTGATTCATCTCCCCATCTTCAAGTAATGAAAACTGAAGATTTTATCGACGGAATGAGTGATTTTTTTTTTACCCAAGCACAAATTCCATGGATATGGTCCTAGAATCTTGAATTTAATCAAGACTTCTTAAATATTAAATGCCTCATGTGCAATTTTCTGTTAAATGGTGGTCCGTCATTATAGTTGATAATAAGAAGAAGCAAATTGATAAGGTAATCCAAAATAACCTTATCAAAAATTAAAGGCAACTTCCAGTTGCAGAATTTTCTTTGAAAAATCTACAAAAAATATTTAAACAACGTTATCCTCATGAATCCCCTGAGCAAATTAAAGTTTCTCTTCAAAAAGCTTATTGGGAGCAAATGAACTAGTTATTTCCTAACGACGAAGAGATGGTCTCTCAACGCTCTAATGATACAATCCCTGACACATGGGACCACCCGTCGCTCAAAGCAGAAGATGCAGAACCAAGTCATCGTCCTGGTAAAGCTCCACTATCAGAAGAGACAGAAGACTTTTAATAAAGGAGCTTGACAGGCAGCATAATGAAATCAATAATGCTGCCTTTCTAACGTGTTATATTCTCCAACATAAAAGTGGGTCATTAGTCACCCACCACTGTTATCAGCTAATATAGTGGAGAATAAAAGTATGTAACTTTTGCTTTAATAATTGTACTAAGCTTGCTTTAATAATTGTACTATTTCTTCTCCTCGAAGTTTTCTCTTAAACTTATGTCTATAAATAGTCTATAAGTTGAGCCTGAAAGAGCATCGTTTGTACAAAAGGCTTTGTTTGAAGTAATAAAATTTGTAAGTTTTCTTCATCTGGCTTGTTGGTTTGTTGTTAAAGTTATTATATAGTTAGTTCTATTTCAAGTCAATTTAAATTTTATATATATATATATATATATATATGTATATATATATATGTATATATATAAGAACACATGAATGTACCTCAATGTATGTTGCTAGAATTTCAAAAAAAAATACAATTGACTCTAAATACTGCAAATAAATCAAAACATATTTTTTATTTTGTTTTGATTTGTTAAAAGTAAAAAAAAAGCATAAAATTATTTAAAAAAAAGAATCCAAACGTGCCCTAAGGTTACATGCTCAAAATAGTTGCAACCTTGTAAATGTTTAAGCTGGAAAAACATGAGCAAATTCATTATCAGCAGCGGAGAAATTAGAATAAACAAAACAAAATTGCCCAAGACTGAAGTAATATGTTTCTTTTACTGAATTTCCCAATAATATGCTTCGTTTACTGAATTTCCCAATCAAATTACCACATAAATGAAAGAAAGGTGAGAAAACTACTATATTGCATCATTTGTAACATATAAAGCTATGCTAAAACCTGCCTTTCCAAAGAAATGCAACCATGGAACAACAAACAATAAGGAACACCACCACAACAACAACAACATCAAGCCTTTGTCCCATTGTGTGGGGTTGATTTATGAGATAGTAATTGAAAGCAAAGGCCCTGATATCATCATACCTAGGACTTTAACCAAGTTTTATTATTTAGGGGAATGGGGCATTTAAAGCAATTCAAAAGCCCAATAAAGCAGTAATAGGCATAAAGGAAAACTTTAGCCAAAACAATCCTTGAAGCAATAATGAGTTTTTATAGTACTTGAAATTGCCAAACAATTAATGTAGAAAAAGAAATGCTAGAACAATATAAATACAGAATCACAATAGTAGCACAAGCAAGAAATCTAACCATGCAAATGATCTTCCAGTGATCCCAAAGGCATGTATTCATAAACAAGCAAGCGCTGGTCCCCATCAGCACAGTAACCAATTAGATTGACAAGATTTTGGTGATGTAACAGGCTAAGCATGAGCACCTCCACCAAAAATTCTCTATTTCCTTGCAGACCATTCCTATCTAGCTGTTTCACAGCCACAATCTATTAAAAATAACATTTCATCATTCTCTGACATGGAATCAGAAAAAATAAAACCCATATGGAAAATAACCACTAAATGAATAATAAAAGATGCAAGTGTAAAGAGCTTATGATATATAGTTCCAGTGCTATGAAAGAAATATGTCGGATGAATTCTCGAAGAAAAAACATTGTCGCCTTATCGAACTCATTCAATAGGAGAAGATTTTAAACTTAAGAAAAAAAAAATGAATAAATAAACTGATGTGCAATATCCTGCATCAATTCAGTGAATTAGAATTTTCTGCTCCCAAAAAAAATGCTAATTCAATTAAAAACAGATTCATCAAACCAATTGGCACAATTAGACTAGAAATTGTTCTAACCTGTCCATTCTCCAAGCGGCCTTTATAAACCCGGCCAAAACCTCCTTCACCTAACAAGCACTCTGGTCTAAAATGCTTAGTAGCAGCAGCAAGCTCCCGGAAGGAAAATGTCTGAGCAGCAATATGTGCTGTGTTTCCTTCTTTGGGAACTAATGTTTCCTTCTTGGACTCTGAACCGTTACGTGACTTAGATTTATCTATAAAATCAATAAGAAATGAATAATAAATACATTAGAAAGTTGCTGGGGACAAACAAAACAAGGAAAAACAAAGATTCCTAGTAACATGGCACCAATTTGCAACAACAGATTACTTCGAATCATGACAAACTAGCATCCATAGAAAAGGACAAATCTGACAGATATCTTTCAAATTTTCCATTTAGCAGATCAGTTTCAAAGAAGAAAAAAAAAATAGCACAGATAGATTTGCTAATGAAACAGATTTTCTCATCAAATTGCATTCTTCCTAAACCACATAGAACAGCAGGGGAAGCATTTTCAACCACGAAAGTTCAACTTTGGAATATAAAAAACCAATCAAATTGGACTTTTCCCAATCCAGCCTTAAAGCATGACTACTAAAAATACTAATTTGCCAACCATAGCACAAGACGTCAAGAGCTATTCACATGCAGAATCAAAAGAACTGTACATCAATAGGCAGCTTCAATCTTCAATTCCACTATCCTAAATTAAATTAGAATAAAAGCCTCTCATGATGAAACTTACATACAAACTCCATACCGTTCCATCGATTTCTCTCAGACGCATAAGCCGTTAGATCAAGCAAAACCGAAGCGCAAAAAACACCATAGATCAACCAAGATAAACCCTAGCTAAAATATTCGTTTTTTACCAAAATTACGAGGAGAAAAACGATTACCCGAGTTAACCCTCATCACTTGGCTCGTTGACAGCGCCGATGCGGCCTCCTTCCTAAACCCCTCTTTCCCCCCTTCCACATCCACCTTCTTATCCCGTCTGTTCTCCGAAGATCCGAAGCACGGAAAGCAACCCATTCAGGAATGCGAGAAGAGAAGCCAGAAAAAAGCACTATTTCCGTCTCCCCGTGGATCACAAACGCGAACTCATCTACAGGGATGAAAAAAACTTCCATGCAGACCCCATCGAAGTAAAACCAACCGGAAATCCTAATTTGATACCGGAATTGATAGCGGGATCAATTTAGCTCTTTTTTTACGAATTTATGATACAGAGAGAGCCGAGAGGGCGCCGCAGGCTTGGCAGCGAAGTACAAGAACGGGGAAATCTACGGAACTGTGCCACTAAAGCTGATTTTTTGCAGATTAATCACGGGTCTGGCTACTGTAATTAGCTACTGTACTACCCGTTCTGGAAGCTAAAAAAATATAATTTAAAGCCAATGATATCCGTTTACGCTGTCTTGGAAGGCGGATGGATGTTCTTGACGACCTTGATGAAAACGTGGTCTTAATCCTCTAATTATTATTATTATTAAAATAAGAATCAAATTTTGATAACCAAATATTTGACTTTAGTTCTTTTTTAGTTCCTATTTAATTACATGTTAAGCGACTAAAAAATAATTAAAAATACTAATTAATTAATAATATTAGCGATAAAATGTGAAATGAGTATATGTATGTGAAGAGTTTGGAGTAACTACAATGGAACAATGGAAGATAAGTTTGGCCTTCCGATGAACAAGCTTAAGAGAGTAGATATATTAGATCTGGCTAAGAGTGTCAAAATGGATTTTTGAATTAGGCTTGGGTCCAACTCAAAACTGATATGCCTTTATTTGATCCAATTTGAACTCAACCCGATTGGACAAACGAGTCAAAAATTTAGATCCGAACCTGGCCCGATAGGCCTTAACCTAGGTTGACCCGACCTGACCCAAGAGTATAATGAGTGTCAAGTGCAAGGGCGAGCAGGCGAGGCCAAGCGGGCGAGCTGGCAAGGGGAAGCTAGCAAGGGGGAGAGGGCTATAAGTTGGTGAGGCCGCTACATAAGGGGGTAAGGCCGTGAGGTCGAGTCTCAAGCAGGTGAGCAAGAGCACCGGTGTGAGCAAACAAGCGTAAGCACCGATGGGAATGGGTGAGAGTGATCACAGATGAGTGAACTGGTGCGAGCAAGCTAGAGTGAGTGTGGGTGAGAGCTTGGGTGCCGAGTCAAGCATGAGGGCGATGCAAATGTTGGTTGCGAGTGTAATTTCAGGTTAAACATGTTGTTTTCCCAGTTCAAATGTTAACCTTGTAATAACCTAGACATATAAATATTTTTAGGAGTCATTAAAAGTCAAATTTAAAAATCATCTTCACCATTAGATATATGTTATTATGTTTTAATTACACTATTTTTTTCATGATTTTTGGGCGCTAGTGAAATCTTTAAGAAATTGACACATATTAATACAATTGGAGATTTCGGTGCTGTCACATGTTTATTTTGCAAACTGATTCCACTAATATTTTTTAAATAAAATGATTTATTTTATGAATATTTTTTATAATTTTTAAAATCCAAAATAATTTATACGAATTTTATACTAAAATTGATTAAACTAAATAGTTATATAATTATTTATTATAAAATATCTTAAAGCATTATAAACTTTACTTTTTATCCTTCATGCATTCGGCTACATAGAAATGGCTTAAGAAAATTAGAGAAAAAGATAAAAGAGAAAATGGAAATTCTGATGTTTGGAGGTCGCGAAGTGATTTTAATCTGTCGAGTCTATAGGGAAATTTGCTTGTCTCTTTGTAAGAAATATTTACACTATTTCTTATTTCAATGATTTTATATTTTGGGTATTTTTTGATTAAATTTATATTTATGTTATCAAAAAATGAGAATAATTTTATTTGATAAAATTTTTATCACTTAACTTTTTATATGTTATAGAAATTGAGATTATACACGTTTTGAGTATTTATTTAAGATTTTTTGTTATCTACTTAGAAATTTATTTTGATATCTAAAAATAGTATTTTAGCTCAATAAAAGCTTCAGATTGTTGTTATATACAATTTATGATAATTTGATTAAATTCTAAAAATGTAAATTTTTGCTCAATAAGATTTTATGTTGTCTGTCGTTAGGATACTTTAGAACTTTCTAAATTAAGCTCAATTATACATTATTTACTACAATGCATTGAAAATGAATCTAAATATGCGATTGAGATTGTTGTTATGATACTGTGATAATAATGTGCGTGTAAAAGATAAGTAAATACTAGTTGACCCGTTGGTTGGAGACTGATTATTTTGTACAGAATGGCGGCCAGTTAGGCTTTACTTTAAGTACTGTAATTTGGCATCACTATGGGAAAACACGCGATTACTGTCGGAATTTTTGGCATAATATTTTGCGTCGGTAAATACGGCGTTTGTGTCGGCGCATAGTGCGAAGGAAATATTACAGCATTTTTTCAGGCGCACGTTGCGTCGAAAAATTTCTGACGTCTAATGCACCGGGCTTAACGTCGTAATATACCAGCATTTCACTGGAACCGGCGCACTTTACGGCGGGAAATGTACATCGCATTTATCGGTGGATAATAGGACAGTTGTTTTAAACTCAACGACTTTAAACAGGAGCAAAATGTGCCGGAATGTGTTCCGGCGTCTGGGACGCCAGAAAATCCGCCGGCGAAAGCCCTATTTCCGAACCCGAGACCCTTTGGCTGCTCATTTCATTCGTTCATTTCTCTTGCATCTCTGGTGTTTCCCTCATCGCCCACCGTCGCTCACCGTAGATCGACGTATTCGAGCTGTGTTGACGGCCGAAGATCATTGCCTTCGTCGCCAGCGAGAGCTCCATTTCCGACCATGAGTTTTCGCCTTCCGCCTCCCGTCGATTGTAAGTCGCCTCTCTCCCGTCGATTGTAAGTCGCCTCCCTCCCGTCAATTATAAGTTTTTTTTTGTTCATGTAATTTCTTTGGATTCATGCCGGGTAGATCTATTGTGGAAGCCATACATTTTTTGAGAGGTTTGATGGACAAATATAGAGAGAGTAAGGAGGATCTACATATGATTTTTGTTGATTTAGAGAAAGCATATGATAAAGTTTCAAGAGGAGTGCTATTGAGGGTTCTTGCAAAAAAAATAGTTGATAACGCTTATATTCAATGTTTTTTTTTTCTAAACTTTTCAAAATCAATTTGAATTCATGTCGGGTAGGTCTACTATGGAAGTTATACATTTATTGAGAGGTTTGATGGAGAAATATAGAGAGAATAAGAAGGATCTGCATTTGATATTTATTGATTTAGAGAAAGCATATGATAAAGTTTTAAGAGATGTGCTATGGAGAGTTCTTGAAAAAAAGAGTTAATAATGTTTGTATTCAAAACATTAAAGATATATATGCATGAGCTATTACTTGTGTTTAAACACAAGGTGGTTTGACCAAGTATTTTCCTATTTTGTCGGGATTATATAAAGGATCTACCTCAATTCCATATATTTTTGCTTTAGTCATGGACATTCTCAATAGGCATTTGCAAGAGGATGTACCTTTATGTATTCTTTTTACTGATGATATTCTTCTTGTTGATAAGATTAGAGAGGGAGTTTAAGGTAAACGAAGTCAACTTTAGAGTCTAAAGGTTTTCGCTTGAGTAGATCTAAAACTAAATATATGGAGTATAATTTTAGTATCAATAGACCTAAAGATGAGATTGTGACTTTTGGCGATCAAGTCAATAATAAGAGTAGACATTTTAGATATCTTGGATCTATTATTCAGAGTGATGGTGAAATTGAAGGGGATATTATCAGCAGAATTCAAGTTTGACGGTTGAAGTGGAGGAATGCATCGGGCTTATTGTGTGATAGAAAAGTCCCCCTCAAACATAAGTGAAAATTCTATAAGATGGTGGTGAGACTTGCAATGCTTTATGGTGCCGAATGTTGGCCATAAAAAGAGAAGCATAATCTTAAGTGTTGCAGAGATGAGATCCTTAGGTGGATGAGTGGCTTGACCTTTTGAGATAGGATACAAATTGATCATAATTTTCTACAATCACCTTAATGACTTCGTTGCATTGAATCACTTACGACTTTTAGCTTTAACTTGTGTTAAAACAAAAAGAGATGCTGGGTAGAAAACCTACTCCTGTGGAATTGCATAGTCACACTCATAAGCGACAGGAGGATCAATAATGGATTGATGAGAGAGCAAAAAAAGCCCATGTAAGTATATATATGTGTTTAATAATTTCTTTTTTTAGTTTAATTATATATATTTATATTCTACTTTCACAGGAGGAATATACACGACTTCGAGAGAGTTATGCCACATCAGGTGAGGGTTCTTATGGCGGCTCTGTGGAGTTTTCTGAGTACCGCATCTGGTCGCAGACCATCGGAGGAATGCAGCATGTCAGAGTTTATGGTTTAGGTTCGTAAGCTCAGGTATATGAGGGGATGACCTCCTCTACTTCATCCAGCTTCGCATCCAATTCACATGAGTCCTTACATGCTCAACAAATAACTGCACTTCAAGCAGAGCTAGAATAAGTAAGGAAATAACAAGCTGATTGGCAAGCTCAGTTGCAAGCACAGGTTCAAATGTAGATGCAGGAGCAACATAATCAGTTGTTGGATGAAATGCACAAAATGAGGAAGTTGTTGACTGGAAAAGAGGTAGCTCCAGCTGAGGAGTTCACGGATTCAGAGTAGTTTAGTTCAGTCATATGAACTTTTTTATTTCTTTGAATCTGTGTTATTGAACAATATGTAATGTTTTTAGTTGGTTGATGCTATTGAATAATTTTTTTAATGGATATTTATATTTTTGAATATATGTTGAAGTTCTTTATATCTATGATGTGTATATCTGGGTTGTGGATATGTATTTGTATATGTTTGCAGGTGTGGAAATCCAGTTGTTGGATGGGAAGGCAATTTTTTTATTATTGCTACAGGTTTCCGGTGGATTTTGCGTCAAAAATATGACGGAAATGATGATACAACGAATCGGTGCAATCATGCCGGCATTTTTTTGTCCGCCGGAAATTGTCGGCGCCGCTTACGGCGTCTTTTCTGCCGGCGTTTCCCAGTGCCATTTATTTGCCGGAAACAAGCCGTAGTTTATTTACGGCGAACCTACGGTGTTTTATTTGCTGGTATTTTTCCATCAGATAGATACGTCGTAAACTTCTGACGCACATATCGCCGGAATAAACAGTTAAAAAAATGCCATTTTGGCTAACATTTTTTGCTTCGGTAATGCGCCGGAGAGATCGCCGGAAAGGTTTCCGGCGTCTTATAAACATCGGAAGGTATTTTTTGACGCGCAAACCAAACCGGCGCAAAAAATCCGACGGAAATGAGCTAGAAACCAAGGACTTCCGTCGGGTTTTACATGTTACCGACGGATATATTCCGCTGATAATATCGTGTTTTTCTGTAGTGCGTTCTCCCCTACTAATTCACATGATACTAATTAAGAGTTATAATAAAATGATTATTGTGACGATGGACAAAGAGTGACGACTCTATTTACTAAGCTAACTATTTATTGATACTGAAACGATACTAAAAAACACCATGATAGCTTGAATTTTTACTTGTTTGGTGTGACATACCAAGCACATAATATATTGATTTGATACTAATATAGAATAATGTGATAGCATATATACACTTCTATATGCTTTTACTATATTTATTTGATTTTGATAGTCTTTATTGATGTTTTGATTTGATGTATTATATGATTTTTTTATTGATTATAGTATTGATATCGCGATTTCTTTAATGATTTAACACCTATACTAGTTTAACTGATTTATCTATTATATTGCCCAATAATCATGTGGATGTTATTATTATGATTTGATATGTAACATGCATATTGCTCATTTGCCTTATGTTGAGTTCAGTTATAGGATTTGGTTGCTTATTAGGCTTATTAGCTCGTTACACGTGGTTAAATATTTTCAGGTCATGGTAGAGGATAAGAAGTGTGAGATTAATCAGGATTCCTTAAGTTTTGTTTCTTTTTTTTATTTTAGTTATTCTTTTGTACTCATGACAAAGTTGTTATAATACTATTGTATAGATCTTGAGTAATGTATATGATTTTTAGGAATTGAATAAAGATGTATATATTGATGCTTTAATTAATAGTTTTATTTCAGATGCTATTTAGATTGATAAAAAAAATTAGATAGCTTTAAATGTGCAAAATACAAAATAAAAAATAATTATTTTAAATTAAATTCTATGATATCACAAACCCGAACCCGACCAGGTATATCAATCGGGTCCAAAAATTCAACTCAAACATGACCCGTTTATTAAACAGGTTGACCCGAACCTAAAATTTTATGGTTGACTTTTCAAGTTGTATCATATATTAATAGCCATAGGTTTGGTTTATATTAAAAAAGATAGAGGTAGATCTAAAAAGATTTGGTTAAAAAGTATTAGAAATGACTTTTTTATTATGTTTTAATGAGAATTTAACTCTACATAAAACACAATGGAGAAAAATGATTCATGTAGCGACCTCACATGGTAGGATATAGGCTTGTTGTTATTGTTATACAAATTAATTAATAATTTTATATTTTATATTAAAAAAATATGAAATTGAATTAATAGGCTTATATTTTATTATTATTTTGAATAAAGTACTATTAATATTTTAATAATGATCTTCCAATATATACATATAATAATAATAGCAATATAACCTTTTTATTACTATATTGGGTCAAAATGAATCTTTTTTCTCTATTATGTTCTATTAAGAGTCAAATTCTCATTTAAATCTAATAAAAAGATCATTTCTAATACCTTCTAACCAACTCTCTTTAGATCTACCTCTACTTTTTTAATATAGGTCAGATCTAATATATTTACTCTCTTAACTGGGTATGCCATCAGACTATGATATTGAAAAATATTGGTCAAGTTGTTAGAACTCAGCAATAACTATATAAATATGATAGAATACAATAGTATGGTTGAGTCTTCTTTGGCCACTTACCCCAATAAACTTCTAGTAAGGCATGAGAGGCCCAAAAATTGTAAGCATGGTAGGAGCCTCTTGAGGGTTGACAGTTTGGAAAGAAGGCTGCATGTGTAGTATGATCAATTCCATCATAGCTAATATAGTGCCCCTTTATTAGTGAGACTATTGAGAATCATGAGATGGTCTGCCTTGCAAATTGAGAAAGCATGGCACACAACTCACTCATATAGAGAGGACTAAGCTCACCCCACTCACTAATATCTAACCGTCACTTTCTTATGTGTGTCCATTGTTGAATTGGTGGAGGATATTCAGAATGGGAAGCTCTTCAAATGCCCATCACCAATAATGGTGGGCCCCCCCACTCCACCGACATATAAAAATTTTATTTTGTCACTAGGGATCATGTGTATGGTAAGGAGGAATGCATTCATCTATGAAGCATTGTAGAAGATTTAATAAAAATAGGAATTTTGAAAGAATTCATGCTAGCATACCTCAAGCAAGAAAGGTACTTATAAAAAAAACAAGGCAATGAGTCAATTCTAGCTCATGCCATCCACATAATTAGAGCACTGCCTGCAATCCTTAAAGTGGATGGAGCCGAGGCATCTCCGTGTAGCAGAGGTCTTGAGTCTTAAGGGACATCATTTGTTAGAAGTTAACTTAGCGACTACATTCTAAATGCCAATAACTAAATTTGCCCCAATCATCTTTATTGAATCAGACAACCAATAAGTGAGAGCCCCTTCAAGGATGCTATGGTTGTCATTGTGATAGTCTCTAGCTACCAAATCAACAACATCAATATGTTTAATTAATATTGTTTTCACATTTGTTCTTAATAAAATGAGTTTGCTCACTTCCCAACTCACTATGATCATTGGTCCACTCTATAGATTCTCAGGTGCATGATGAAAGCTCGAATGAATGATTTCCTTGTTAAGACCCAACTCAACACTGTCCATATATCTTAACGGGTCATATTAGGTGGATGCATGACAAAGGAGTCACCCAATATATAATTGGAAGAATTTCTTTTCAACTTCAAATTTTAAACAATAGAGCCACTAAATTATTAATATACATAAATAAAATAAAAACATCATTTAATATATATATATATATATATATATATATATATATATATATATATATATATATATATATATATATATATATATATATATATATATATATACATCTTAGATATATTCATTTCAAAATATTTTGTACAATAATCATGGGCTTTTCCCAAACATCTCATCCAACAAACATGTCACATGATTAGAAAAAAATTCAAATATAACATCATAAATAAAATGCCTCTAATAGCAACCCTTTAAATCTATTCTATTGAAGCATTTCTTTTTCTTAAGACATATAAACATATAGAGTGAGAAGACAGCTAAGTAGGTTATACATAACCCTCAACTGTACTCAATGCAAGGAAATAAAATAATATGCATGTTATCATTAGCATAATCATGAAAGCTAATGTGTTGAATTAATGTTTCTCTATGATATTATTATACATGCATCATATATACTATAGTTATGATCAATAGAATTATATTAGGTTCATAATAAATTGTTATCAAGACCAAGATTGTTGTATTAAAGTTAAACATAGTTTAAGGAATTATATCATATCGGCATTAATTCATTGGTTAATATCATGCATAATAATTCTATCATCATATGTAGGGGCATATTCTTATGTGCATGTATTAACATCATTATATCAATGGTAATAGTATATAGTATATCATGTATAATAGTGTGTGTGTGTGTGTGTGTATATATAGACATATATATACCTCATATATTGTAAGTGAAGTATTTTGAAACATCATATCATAGTCATCATATATAACAATACTTTTCGTATTTGAAATTATTATGTATATAATGATGATATATAATACATGGATTTTAGAATAGTCATGTCTTAGTATAATTTGTATTCTTGTAACTCATTATATCAGGTTGTTTCGTATCTTATAAACATTTTATCTTATCGTTAAGGCACATTATACCTAAAATATTAAGCAGGACTTCTTGCTATTCATGTCATATGTAGTGTGTTCCCTATACATGCATCATATCATATCGTGTCATATCATACCATGTTATATCATATCATCATACGAAGTAGTGTATCATATACATATATACTACCAAGTAGAAATTTTGACTAATCATATCATGTGGTGTCTTCCCTCGTATCAATTATTGTATTCATTATGATAATATTTAATATTTTAGTCAAGATTCATTTTATTGTATGAATTCTTCATGCAAATGAAATAACATACAAATCATAATAAAGGAGATTCATAAGATAATATAATATGTTTATTTTTGTATGCTTATTATAAAATCTCCACATATTAATCATAGTAGGTGTACATATTGTAACAAATGAGCCATATCAAATATGCAGGTTCTATCAAATGAACCATATTAGATATGCAAGTCATTCGCTCTACTTAGACTTAATACCAATATTAATATTAATTATCATAATTTATTTATCTTACTTATATTTGAGAATAATCCTCTAAATAGAAAAATAAATTGATAAGATCCCAACATAATCATGTCAAACGATGTAGAATGAGCATATTTAACATACTAAAAGTTATAAGGTAAAAATTTGTTATAAATCAAGATATCATATTTTATAAATTATGATCAAATTAAATAACATATATTCTACATAAATCAAATTCATTAAAAATAAAAGTAGTATAAAGGTAATCTACCTTGAGGCAAACAATTTTCTCTCTGATGGATGAAACAGGCCTGAAGACTCCCAAACCCTACATCTCTCTCCTCTTCCTCCTCTTCTTCTCTCAATCTCCTTTTCTTCTTCTCCCAGCAAAAGTGTGGGGAAAAGGAAATGGGTTAGGATATTAAACTAGATTTTTTAATGGATTTAAATATTTTTTAAAATACTGAACTAACACCATGATGCCACATTTCTTAGCGTCACAGTGCTCCCCAATGAAGATTTCTAGAACTTCAAATAAAGACCTTAGTATTGCATACCACCTATTTAATAGAGAGGATAACACCACACTTCCAAGCAAAAATTTCATTCATATATGAAATATAAAATAACATGGAATTTTTTATCAGGTCACTATTAAGTCATCTAACTACTACATAAGAGGTAGCTATATATCTTCCTTGGTTGACAGAGCAAGAGTGAGCATTAGTACATGAAAAATTGGCATCTTTAGTGTGGTTGGCATGGATAATACTAATAATATGATATTTTTAGATGTCCACTTCTAAAGACTTTTATGGTGATCATTTTGAAGTATCACATGATTATTAAGTTCCCAACTATAGGCTAAAAAATTATGCTGAAGGGTAACCTAATGCAATCCTGAGTCTACTACCTGAAGGTGTGGTAAAAGTGATGTGGCCGCCTAAAGAGTTACTTTAGCTTGAAGTGGAAAGGGGGCCAAGTATGAAGACTATTGAGGCATTTGAAGATGTCCCACTAACGAAATACAATAAAGGGAAACCGATGAATAAGCTCTTCTTTTAGCCAAAAAGATTGAGATGAACTCACCTAGGCTATCAGGGACTGCAATCAAAATGCTAGGGATAAATGTTAAATTTGCCTTTCATAGACTGAATGTCAAGAAGGAGGCCGAACTAATCAAATGAAAATTAAGGAAGACCATAACAATCCTAGTTGACCCAAATAAATATAAAGTCCAAAAATTCCAAAATGTAGCTTCATCAAGAAAGTGTACTACCTATATTAGATCTCCAATATGGTAATAATATGAAAGGAGAGCGAGAAATGGAGGATGAAATAGTTTCTATTTTATTTTTCTTAATTTTAAAAAAATTCTATGCGAGCACTGTAGCGTTGGGAATGGTGGCACCCCGACGGTGAGCTTACTAGATTTTGGAAAATCAATTGGTCATATCAGCGCTGGTTTTGGGTTCAACAATGCTAGCTCTCAAACTTTATTTTTTAATTAAAAAATATAAATTCATTTTCTAAAACCCTTAACCTAACCATCTCTCCCTCATTTCATGCTTGGCATCAAGAGAAAGTGTTAAAATACACAATTGTCCCACGGCTAACCAAGAGGGGGAGGGGGGGGGGGTGAATTGGTAATTTAATTAAAAATTTTCTTAAATTTTTAATAGAAAACGTATTAACAATTTTTTAAATTTGATTATCTATTTAAAATAAGCTTTTCAACCTCAAATATTAAATGCTGAAAATTAAAATGCATAAATAAAAAGAGCACGAGGATTTATAGTGGTTTAGTCTAACAAAACCTACGTCCACTCCCTAAAGACTCCCTCTTCAGGTATTACACTATTACCAAAAGTGACTCTCATTTTTCTCCCACATTAAGGCAAAGAAGCCTTTACAATTTTCCTCTCTTCCACCTATCCCCGGTGCGGCAGATTACCATCGTCTATTCACACCCTTCAAGTATCAGCAGAGTACCGTCATCTGTTCACACTCTCAAAGTGTCGGCAGAGTACCATCATCTGTTCACACTCTCCAAGTGTCGGCAGAGTACCTTCATCCTTTTATACCCACCAAGTGTCGACAGAATACCGTCATCCTTTTACACCTTCAAATTTCGATAGAGTACTGTCGTCTGTTCACACTCTTCAACTGTCAGCAGAGTACCGTCGTCCTTTTACATCCATCAAGTGTTGGCAGAGTACCGTCATCCTTTCACACCCTGCAAGTGTCGGCAGAGTACCAAATCTTCTTCAAATAACTTCTCTCGAGCAACTAAAAAGAAAAAAGAAACAGTAGTAACCAAAAACTAAAAAAGATTCTTACTTTTGAGTAACCTAATGATCATTTCACACTCCACTTGCAAGGACTCTCTATCAAATATTTTCCCAAAAACATTCTTCCACTTTCTCTTACAGAAATCACAAAGAACAACTCTTTTCACGTTAGTATCTAAGGACCTTTTATATGAAAGACACGAAAAACTATATAGAAAACTTAAATTTTCCATTTTGAGCGTATATGATTGTACAATAAGATCATATTTCATACGTATGAATAATTCAAAACTGTTGCATACGAACCTATAAAAACCTGGATGAAATATTTTAGCACATGATGATCGTTCAGTATGAATCATGTTCGTACTGTACGAACGATTAATAACAATTTTCAACTTAGTTGGGATGAAAAGGTACCCCACATTTTTGTATTATGGATGTCGTCTGTATGAACAAGACATCATACCGTACGAACCGTTCAGAAAAATTTGGAATTCAACAGGAGGAAAAGGGACCTGTCCAATTTGTACTCTAGACATCATCTGTACGAACAAGACATCATACAGTACAATCAGTTCAAAAAACTTTGGAATTCGTCGAGACTAAAAGGGACCCGTTAAATTCATACTCTTAACATCATCTGTAAGAACAACATATCGTACAGTACGATCAGTTCAGCAAAAGATTTAAATTCGTCGGGACAAAAAAGGGACCCATTCTTTTCGTACTCTAGACATCGTCTGTACAAAAAACCCTTCGTAAAGTACGATCAGCACATAGAAAAAATAATTTCTCTCATTCATTTAACTACTCGTAGGAGATCAGTATAACTAAACAAATCATCCCGTACGAAATGAATTCGTACAGTACAATTATTTTAAAAAAAAATGTATCATTTTTAATCACTCCCCTAGTGTGTGTGCATAGTTACTCAATTACAATCACACTCTCTCAGACTCAATAAAATAAAAAATATATACTCCATTTATAATGAACCCTAATCTAATATGATTTGAAGTTACACTACAGGAAAATCATTGATTTCCGGCGGAAGTTTCCGGCGGCTTGTCGGCGGTCACTTTTCCGGCGGCTTTCCAGTGATTTTCCAGCGATTTTTCCCCACGAAAATTTACGGGGCTTTTTCAATTTTCCAGCGGCTTTAAAAAATTTAATGAAAATGAATAAAATTCTAAGTATTTTTAATGATTTAACAAAAAATTATTAAAAGTTATATTAACTATTTAATTAATTTTCATTTTAAAATTAATTAGTTAGTTAATTTTTATTTTATATTAAATATTTTTTTTAATTTTAAATTAATTAGTTTCAAATTTTTTGTATAATTAAAAAGTAATTGATTTTAGGTATGAATATAGTTTAAATATAAAAAAATTAACAAAATATACACATTTACATCTTTAGAAATTCGGTCGGTTGTTGGAAATTCTTCCTGAACGACCGCCGTTCGAACCTCACCACAAGCATATGCGCGGGAGCTGGCGTAGATGCCGCGGGAGAGTGGGAGCGGGCGCAGGCGCCAGAGCGGGGTGGCTGGCCTGAGCATGGTGGCGGGCACGGTGCCGGCAGTGCGGGAGCGGGGGGTTGGCCGGAGCGGGGTGGTTGACCGGTAGCGAATTTTTTTTTTAATTTGACCAGTAGTTTAAGACTGTCGGCAAGCCGCCAGAATTTTTTTTCCTACGTGATTTTTTCCGGCGGTATTTAAACTGACGGAAAACCACCGCTAAATTACAAAACCGCCGGAAAAGGCTCAATTGCCGTCGAAAACAGCCGCCGGAAATGGGTGATTTTCCTGTAGTGGTTTTCAACAATCTAGAGTATGATTTTCCTAAAATATTAATACAAACAAATAACAAAAGCAATATATCCAAATATATTAGGAGAAATTGTAATTAAAATAATAATATTTGAAATCATAAAAAACAAATATGTTGCAATAATCTAAATAATAAAAAAACTAAATTGCAACAATCTCAACAGAAAGAAGAGAGGAAGGGGAGAGAAGACAAAAGGTAGAGAGGAGAGAGAAATTCCATTCCGAATCATTTTTATCCATCGCTCCAATTAGAAAAAGTATTCTGATATAATCATAACAAGTAACACAAATCCTATTTCTACTTTTAATGATTTTTTATTTCTCAAATTTTATCTCTCCTAAAAGTGATTAAAATGTAGTATCTCTTGTTTTAATAATTTTTCATCATATAACTTTGGATATGTGGTAGATATCTTCCTCCTGAGCATTTTAACTAGTTAATATTAAAATTTCACTAAGTGGTTTAGGTTATATGTCATTTTAAGTAAAATGGGTAGTGTAATATTATTTATAAAATTATTAGGCATAAGTATAATGCATTTAGATTTAGAATATCCAACATGTATGCATTTATTATTCATTTAGGTCAACATGCATGTTTAGCATATTATATACATACTAATAAGTGTACTGAAAATTATATGGAGTATGTATTAAAAATCCTATTATGCTTTATATGATGTGACATGTGTGAAAAAGGCAAAAAAGGTTGGCTGAAAATGATTGACTCATTAAGGTGTTTAACACTTTTACTCATGTTTTACGATGTTTTTACCTTGTAACTCTTAGCATATTGATGAATACTTTGTTCTGAATATTTTAACTACAAGAAGTCAAATTTCTACTAGATGGTTTTCTCTACACTAAATTATGCAAGTATTAAATAATTGAGGCATTTCTAGCTTTCATAATAGTTTTATAAAAAGCTTAAAATACTATTTTGAATATTCCTTTAGAATTAAAATTATATGAAAAAAAGTCTAGTAGCTATATTTGTATACATGCAATGTGAATTATTGTAGGCAATTTTGGCATTTCATACATCATCATAAATACTTGTTAAGGCATAATTTCTTTTAAAGTGATAATTACTTACTAATGCGTTCAAATTGCATAACTCATGGCATGACATTGAAGGAGCTATGAATTTTGAAATATGATATGTGCGCTATCTAAAATGATACAAGTGCAATATATATTATGTTATGCACCATCTATCTTGTGTGGATGTTGGAGAGATTCTGGCGCCACTTGCTATATGCGGGTTTGAGAGATTATTTTATTTTGTTGTGTTTTGGCTCCACTTGTTATATGCATGTGTGGGAGTTTAAAAGGAGTTATAAGTGGAAGTAGTGCTATAAGCACACATCGGAATATGTATATTACACTAATGTATTATATAATCTGATAATTTAATAATTAATATATAAATGCTATTCTAAATTAATTTTAGTTGATTATGATATTTTTTAATGATAACACTGCCGTTGTCAGGTCCCAAGTCCTGGATGAGAAAAGTGGAGGGTTGTGTTAGGTAGTCGACAGCCAGCGTAAAACTTGTCGAACAATAATGACATGAAACCTTTAAGAAATTGTGTTAATGCTAGGGCGTACCCTGGAAGCGACGTGCTGTATGACCTGAATACAATGATAAGTGTGCAAGGGCTGCTGCACCGGCGCCCGGATACAGTGTTAAATAGGCAAGGGTTCCCACATCAAGGACGGATGTGGGCAAAGAAGCTAGTCCATGAAACTAAAATTAGGAAAGGAACTTAGAATATAAGTTCCCTTATAGGAAAATTAATGAAATTAATAGATATTATGATTCATAGGAAGTTAAATATTTTGTGCATTCAGGAAACTAAGTGGGTTGGAGAGAAGGCTAAGGAAATTAATAGTTTAGGATTTAAACTTTGGTATTCGGGTAGGAGTCGTACTAGAAATGGTGTAGGTGTTATTACAGATAAGAATTTAATGGATAATGTTATAAAAATTAATAGGATTGGAGATAGAATTATAGCTTTAAAGATTGTTGTTGAGGATAAGATTGTTAATATTATAAGTACTTATGCTCATCAATTAGGTTTGAATATGAGTTCTAAATTAAAATTTTGGAATGACTTAGAAGAATTAATACAAAAGATACCTCTTGAAGAAAGAGTTTTTATTGGAGGAGATTTAAATGGACACGTTGGTAGAGAGGTAGATGATTTTAAAAGCATTCATGATGGCCATGGATTTGGAATGACGAATGAAAGTGGCAAGACCATATTAGATTTTTGTTTAGCTTATGATTTTTTAATTTCTAATACCTTATTTAAGAAAAGGAATGAGCATCTCATCACTTATAAAAATGGATATAATACAACCCAGATTGACTATTTTCTTATTAGAAAATTAAATCGTTTAGATTGCAAAGATTGTAAAGTTCTTCCGAGTGAAAATTTATGTACCCAACATCGATTATTAGTTTTGAACTTTAAGATAAATGAGCATAAAATAAAAAATAAAGTAAAATATTTTTCTAGGATTAGATGGGGTTATTTAAAGAATATTAACAAAAATATTTTTGAGAGTAAGATTTTAGATCTTAGATTTTGTCTGTGCATGAGGATTTTAATATTATGTGGGAACAAATGGCTAGTGATATTAAGAATATTGTAAAAAATGTGCTTGGAGTACCAAAGGGAAAGCTCCCAATAGTAAAAATAGTTGGTGGTGCAATCCAATTGTGCAAGAAAAGATTAAAAATAAGAAGATTTGTTATAAAAATTAATTTAATTTTAAAACTTCTGATAATTGAGAAATATATAAAGTGGCTCGTAAGGATTCTAAGAAAGCAATATGCAATACAAATACATTAGTTTTTAGTGATTTATATAATAGATTAAATACTAAGGAGGGAGAAAGATATATGTATAAATTAGCCAAATAAAGAGATATGAGTAGTAAGGATTTAGTTCAAGTGAAGTGTATTAAGGATGAAGATCAAAAAATAATTTTCTTAGAAGATGATATTCAACAAAGCTGGGTGAGATATTTTGCTAAACTTTTTAATGAAGATTGTAAAAATAAGATTAACTATAGTGACCTTAGCACCCTAAATGAAAATAAAATTTCTGTTTTTATCGGCGTATTAGTAAAACTGAAGTTAGAGAGGCTTTAAAGAAAATGAAGGGTGGAAAAGCTGTTGGACCTGATGATATTCCAATAGAGGTGTGGAAATGCTTAGGAGATGAAGGGATTTCTTGGCTTACTAAACTTTTTAATACTATTTTGAACACTATAAAAATGCCAGATGAGTGGAGAATGAGTGTGTTAATTTCTATTTTTAAGAATAAAGGTGATGCACAAGATTGTACAAATTATAGAGGTATTAAGTTAATGTATCATACTTTAAAACTATGGGAGCGAGTTATGGAGCATAGGTTGCGGCGTGATACTAATGTTTCTCAAAATTAATTTGGATTCATGCCGGGTAGGTTGACTATGGAAGCCATACATTTATTAAGAGGTTTGATGGAGAAATATAGAGAAAATAAGGAGGATCTACATATGATATTTATTGATTTAGAAAAAGCATATGATAAAGTTCCAAGAGAAGTGCTATGGAGAATTCTTGAAAAGAAAGGAATCAATAATGCTTATATCCAAATCATTAAAGATATGTATGCATGAGCTATTACTTGTGTTCAAACACAAGGTGGTTTGACCAAGTATTTCCCTATTTCAGTTGGGTTACATCAAGGATCAGCCTTAAGCCCATATCTTTTTGCTTTAATCATAGATGTACTCACTAGACATTTGCAAGAGGATGTACCTTGGTGTATGATTTTTGCTGATGATATTCTTCTTGTTGATAAGACTAGAGACGGAGTTGAAGGTAAACTTGAATTATGGAGGTCAACCTTAGAGTCTAAAGGTTTTCGCTTGAGTAGATCTAAAACAGAATGTATGGAGTGTAATTTTAGTAGTGATAGACCTAGTGAGGGGATTGTGACTTTGGGCGATCAAGTCATTAATAAGAGTACACGTTTTAGATATATTGGATCTATTGTACAGAGTGATGGTGAAATAGATGGGGATATTATCAGCAGAATTCAAGTTGGATGGTTGAAGTGGAGGAATGCATCGGGCTTGTTATGTGATAGAAATGTACCCCTCAAACTTAAGGAAAAATTCTATAAGATGGTAGTGAGGTCTTCAATGCTTTATGGCGCCGAATGTTGGCCATTGAAAGAGAAGCATATACTAAGTTAAGTGTGGTAGAGAAGAGGATGCTCAGGTGGATGAGTGGCTTTACCCTTAGAGATAGGATACAAAATGAGCATATACGTGAAAAGGTTGGAGTAGCTCAAGTAGAAGATAAGATTAGAGAGAGTCACCTTAAATGGTTTGGTCACATAAAAAGGTGGCCTTCTGATGACCCGGTTAGGAGAGTAGAGGTATTAGATTTAACTTGTGTTAAGAAAGGTAGGGGTAGACCTAAAAAGACTTGGTTATAAAATATTAGGAATGACCTTTCTTTATTAGATTTAAACGAGAATTTGACTTTTAATAGGACATAATGGAGAAAAAGGATTTATGTAGCCGACCCCACGTAGTGGGATAAAGGCTTGATGTTGTTGTTGTTGTTGTTGTATGATATTTTTTAATGAATTTTGATGAAATGGGAAAACTAAGTGCCTGTAATATTCTGGTAGGCCTGTCAAAATCGGGTCACGGGTCGGGTTCGGGTTCAACCCAAAACTGACCCGGGTACATACGGGTCTACCCGAATCTGACCCGTTTTTCGAAACGGGTCAGTTTGCTGGAGCTGAACCCAACCCGCGTCGGGTCCAGGTCAACCTGACCTGACCCGTTTGACCTGAAAAAAATAAAATTAGTTTTTTGTATTTAATTACAAATAAAAATATATACCCTTCATTAATTCAATTAATTGTGAAACAAATTTTTAAAATGTACAACAAAACATATTATTTATAAATTAGAAATCAATAAATTACAAAAAAATTACATATCTTTTACAAAAAAATTACATATCATTTACAAATTAGAAATCAACAACCGCAGGTTGTCACTTTTCCCTTGCTCAACCAATAAGCACGTCTCAACTTCAAGTCTTCAGCACTTTACCTGTATTCAAAGAACAAGGAAGAACTGTATTCTGCATTGGCTAGATATGATGCTCATTGCTCAGATTAAACCTTCCAAATCTTTAATCACCTTATGATATGTTCAAATTTCAATCAACATTAGCATATTACCATCCATGGAGACGATTTGTATTTTGCATTAAGTTAGTATCTATTCATTTATATATGTAGTGTAGTATCTACTCATTTGACTTGAATACAAAATTACAAATGTCTCCTGGTTGTAATAGCATTTATTTTGAAATTATTCGGTTATTCCCACTATAATTTGAGAAGGTTGATCATCATTGCTTCATCACTTCAAAACAACAACAAATAATATTTAATGCTTGATCAAATATTCAAATGAATCATAAGAAGCAGCAGGATACACGAAAGTACGAAACAACACATATCAAAATAACAAATGAATCACATAATCATCATTCAAAAGAAGCAGCACACTAGGACAGATCAAAAGAACCAGTACAGAACTGAAGCAGCTGGAAGCACATGCACCCAAAAAAATACAACAAGTACTCCAGAATGTTGAAGCTCAGGATAACAGAACTATCCAGCACAGCACAGATTACAGAATATGCTAATAGAGTAATTGCTAATGTTCTAGATCATGTACAAAACTGCAACAAACAACCAAATAAATTTTTCACATCAATAAACACAGCAGCACATGCTAAAGTTTTCCAGCATGACAGCACAACTAAAGTTTTCCAGCACAGCATAGAACTGAAGCAGCAAGCAACAGGTAACCCGAAACCAAACACACTTACAGAAATACAACATTAAAGAAATAACTGTCTTTTGAGTTCAACATTAAACAAAACTACCAAAGTACCAAACAACCAAATAAATTTTTCATATAACAGAACTTTCCCCAGCATTTGTCTCAAGTTCATTTACTGTTAAAGTAAGGACATCTTCAGTCACAGCTTCAAGCTCAGGATCATGTATAATTGCAACAAACCAATAAATAATAATATGTTTTTAATAATTCAGCTCTTAATTACAAAAGAAAGTTCAATTATATAAGTAAAAGTTTAGAAAAATTGTACCCTTATCCCCATATAGCCAATCCTTGGCACAGACCAAAGCCTCAACGATATCATGTTTTAGTGCACTCCGATATTGATCGAGGATTCACCCACTATTACTAAAAGCACTTTCAGAGGCAACAATTGATATGAAAATACACAAAACATCATGTGCCATTGCAGAAACCTCAGGAAATCTATATTGGTTGGCTTTCCAAAAATGTAAGATATCTAGCTCAATTTTTCGATCTATTTTTGGTTCATCAAGATACATCTCTAATTCTGATTTTTTTGGCATTTCTACCTCCTCCTCAAAGGAATCAAAATCCTATGTTGGAATGTAAGAAGTGAGCATTGGTGCAAATAAGTTAAGCCTCAAAGGATTCATACATTGTTAATTAAAAAAAGTTATACCTGCAAAAATTGAGAATTTATAACAGTGGAAGAAGAACGACTTGTGCATTCTTTATTTCTTCATTCACTTACATTTGCCGGAACATTGACACTATTGCTTGTATAATTTGAGAATAATGAGAACAAACTGTCTTTCACCTTCTTTACCTCAAACACATAATCACCCACATATAACCTCTTGTAGCACCATTCTACAAATGCGAATTTATATCTCGGATCAAGTATAACTACTATTGCAAGAATGACGCTGAAATCATGTCAATACTTTTCAAATTTTGCAATCATCCTTCTACACATTTGTTTTATATAATCAGGGCCCTCTATCAATTCATGTTTCAATGTAGCATAAGCTATAGATATGCATGGAAAATATAGATTTGCCGTTGGATACTTCGTGCCAGAGATAACACACGTTATATCATAAAAAGGTTTCAAGAATGTTAAAATTTTCTCTACTCTTTCCCATTCTGAATTTACTGGACATGTTTTGAAGTTGGAGTCACCCAACTCCAATTGTTGGAAAGCCCTGCGGTAATATAGAACACTTTCTAACATTATGAAAGTGGAGTTCCACCTTGTAGGAACATCTTATCTTAAGCCTCTTTTTGATTCCAAGCAACTCTAGTTCACACAATCTAAAAATTTTTGTTTCCTAGCTTGAGATCCCTTGACATATTTTATGCTCTATCTGATTTTTGAGATTGAAGCATCAATCTCCTTCATTCCCTCTTGAACAATAAGATTAACAATATGAGCTGTGCATCTAATATGGAAAAATTGACCTTCACATAGCAAAGCTCTTCTCAAATTTAACTGATTTCTCAAGTGGTCAACACATACATTGTTTGCGGAAGTGTTGTCTAAGGTAACACTGAAAAGTTTAGATTCTTTTTTCCATTCAAGAAAAAGAGACTGCAATTTCTCACATAGTGCTATCCCATCATGGGGTGGTGGCATAAAAGAAAAACTAATAATTTTTTGTGTGTAAATACCAGTCATTGTCAATATAATGCACAGTCAAACAAATAAAGCCATCGATGTTTATAGATGTCCACAAATCAGATGTAATAGAAACTCTGCTAGTGCACTTACTTAAGTTTGATCGAATATTACAAACCTCTTTAGTGAATAATTTCTTGCAATCATTTCTTGCTGTATTCCTAGAAAACATTTGAACATCCCGACGAAGATATGTCATAAGTGATCGAACACCCATCCATTCAACTCATTGGAAGGGCAAATCATGCATAATTATGCAAGCAGTAAATAAATCACGAAATTTTGCATTGTCAAACTTATGATCAACCATAAAAATAGATGCACTAAAACCAGTTTGCAATATGAGCTGTTCTATATCACGTAAATCTCTTTTCTTGCAATTTTAAAAGTGTCTCCTTAAGTTACCAGTGCCATTTTTACAATCATATAAGTATTGAGCACCACATCTTTTACATTTACACCTTTGTTTACCATCTTTAGGATTAGGTAACATCTCAAAATGACCCAAAACCTTGGAAGTCATCCTTCCACGCTTCTTAATTACGACTGAACCATCATCACATGCATCATTAGATGCATCTAAACCCACTACCAGATTGTCTTTAATGCGAACTTCATCATTTTCTTGAATATAATTTTCAGGAAGTGTATTTGAATCCTCCATCTATTGCAAAAATTATATCAAATTATACAAATGAAAAATGATAATTTACCTTAGAAAAATATCCAACACACAAATACAAAATCAGTGAAATACGAAATTGCATATAGCACACTTCCAACAGGCAACAGGTAACAGCCAACAGGAAACAAAGAATTCCAATAGTCAATACACTGAGTCACTGATACACTCATACACAGATACACTAATAAGTGAAAACAACCACAACTCACAAGGTCGATAACAGCCACAAGGCCGACAACCCACAGGCAGCAGCCAAGCAGAATAAATGAATAATAGATATTGCCAATTAACCAATTTTAATTTTCCATAACAGATAATCAAAGCCACAGATACAAGCACAAAATGTGAAGCCCTAATCGGTATTTCAAAGCTACAGTAACTTCAAATTGGAAGGAAGAATCAAAGAAGCAAACAACTCAAAAAAACCACTATAGTCTCTTCTCTTTAGCAGTAGCAGTGCCTCCATAACAAAAAATCAAAAAAAAAATTGCAACACTCATTGCTTGACTTCAATTCTTCAAAGATAACCGAAAGATAAGTAGATAACCGAAAGAAAGTTAACCAAAAAATTAAACCAATGAGGTGATGAGCCGATGAGTCGATGACGAAGAATCAAAGAGGTGCAAAGGAGGAAATCTCAGTGAAATCGACCAGCCCTAGCTTAGGGTTTTCTCGCTCGAAGAGAGACGAAGTCACGACTCAGTACTCACGAACGGTGTACTCTCGGCCTCGGATTATGGCTAGTTAAATGCCCTAAGAGGGTAAATTTGTAAATACGAAAATGGGTCGAAACGGCTCACTTTCAGGTTACCCGGGTTGACCCGAACCCGACCCGAAATGGCATACGGGTCAAAAAATAGAACCCGAACCCGACCCGTTTGTCACGACCCGACCCGAGACGAGACGGATCCCGCCCGCGCCGGATCGCGACGGAGGATAGCTAACCAGGATCTGGCTTTGGATTAGGTTACTGAACTGATCTTCCAAATTCTTAACTCAACAGAAGCACACAGAACAACAGAGCTACTAAAAACATCAAATGCAGCGGAACAAAACATCTATCTGAATTCATTTCCTCAAATAATCATTTACAGAACAGTACATGGCTTTCAACAGAAAGAAAGACAGAACAGGAAAGCCATGACTGTACAAAAATCAAAAGTACAAAAGTACCTAATCTGATCAGACTCTGAGACCTAGTCCTGAACTTCCTTGCCCTTCCCAGAACCTGAAAACCACCAGAAAGCAAGGGTGAGCTCAACAGCTCAGCAAAGCAACAAACCTCCAATCTAAATTCTCAGAAAACAAACCAAATTCATCGGACAGAAAGCAGATCAGAAGTCGGAACAGAATCGGAAATCAGAACTTATACGGACAGATATCAAAGCAGAAATAGAATCGTACAGATCAGATCACAGAACAGAATAAACTCAGCAGAGTCAGAATTATACAGATCATATCGAAACGGAACCAAATCGTATCAGAATCACATATCAGATCAGATATCAGATATTTAATATAGTTAAGTGTGCCCCCGGCACCAGAATAATAGCTGAGTAATTAATAGCTAAACTAAACTAAACAGAATCACTGCGGATTCTAACCCTTATGTCTCCCTTGTGCTCACGGCACCTGAAATTCGCTGAATAATTAATAGCTAAGCTAAATGTGCTCACGGCACTGAATAATAGAATTCACGGATCCGGAATATAACAGATATATTTCTCCAACTTGAGCTCTTCTAAATTTCCCGTTTCACTAACTGAATCTCATAGGATCCAGGCCCCTTATAGCTCCCTTTTTATAGCTTATACACATAGCATTTCAATTCAGAAGAAATCCGGACAATTCAGAAATTACACAAAAATCGGGCAGCACAACGGCAGTATACGGAATTTACACAAAAATTCCTGCAAAGAAAATTTACCGAATTCGCACAGAATACAGATATCAACATTTCAGAACCTTTATTCTACTGCACAGATAAATTCCAATTTCACAGAAAAATCCGGTCGACTAAAAACACAGTCGAATCAAAAATACCCGGACGAAAATCTTCAAAATATAGTCAAAATGTGCACACCCGGCACGGCAACGATATACAAAAAGTTACGCGGTAAAAACTGAACCGTTCAAAAGATACGAACAAAAATCATTAACGAAAACGAAATCCGGACAGAATATACCGCCAAACACGACGGAACTGAAAATTGAGAAAGGCGGAATGTGCCTTACCTCGAGCACATCAATTTCCTCAACAGTCACTTCGATCGAAAACGGCTCCGCGTCGTCCGAAAATCCACTTTTGCACAAAAGTCCACGACTTTCTCTCTCCTCGGCTGATATTTTCGTTTTTAATGATTTTCTCTCTCCTCAAAATGACTTGAAATCAGCTTTATAATACACAGATCGGCCCGGCCGATCGCAGCATCGTCCCGGACGATCCGACCAAAAGGATCGCCTGGTCTCCATTCAGGGCTATTGCATGGACGATATTTTCTACAGTGCCGATCGGCCTGGCCGATGTCTCCAATCGGCCTGGACGATGCATGCAGAAAATCACCTGGAGCAAAACTGTGGAGCTGAATTCCACTGATCGTCCCAGGACGATCCCAGATCGTCCTGGACGATACTGGAGCAGATCTTGATATTACAATCTCCCCAACTCAGAAAAATGTCGTCCTCGACATTATCCAGTCCAAACTCAGTCAAAACAAGTACGGGTACGACCGTCTCATATCAGACTCCTTCTCCCAGGTTGCTTCCCGTGCAGTCCGGTGCTTCCACTGGACTTTAACCATCGGAATCTCTTTATTTCTTAACTTTCGGACGTCGTACGCCAAAATAAGCTCTGGCTCTTCCTTGTACGCCAGATTCTCCTGAATCTCCACCTCATCAGCTGACAACTTCTTCCCAGAGTCTGAAACCCACTTCCTCAGAGTGGATACGTGAAACACATTATGCACATCCGGCATAGATTCAGAAGGCAATAACTTGTAAGCAGCTTTTCCAATTCTTTCCGAAATCTCAAATGTCCAACATACCTTGGACTAAGCTTGCTCACCTGACCAAATCTGCTCACACCTTTCATCGGGCTGACTTTGACATACACAAAGTCACCAACCTGAAACTCAACAAATCTGTGCTTCTGATTGTAATACTTCTGCTGACGATCTTGAGCGCTTTCAATCTTTCTCTTATCAAAATGATCTTCTGAGCAGTTTCATCAGCAAAAGTGGCCCCCAAAGCCTGTCTATCTCCGACCTCCGTCAGAGTCAAAGGAGTACGACACTTCCTGCCATACAAAGCTTCGTACGGTGCCATACCGATACTGGACTGAAAACTGTTGTTATAGGCAAACTCAATCAGCGGAATATGATCCTCCCAACTTCCGCTAAAGTCCAGAACACAAAGCCTCAACAGATCTTCCAGTACCTGAATCGTCCTCTCAGACTGTCCGTCGGTCTAAGGATGAAAGGATGTACTGAAATGCAGTTTCGTACCCAAGCCTTGCTGAATGCCTTTCCAAAGTCTGGAAGTAAAACGTCCATCTCGATCAGATACGATCACACGAGGCACACCGTGCAATCTGACTATTTCCTTCACATAAATCTGTGCCAAGCGATCAACTGAATCCGTCTGTCTGATCGAAGAAAATGGGCTGACTTCGTCAATCGATCTACAACCACCCAAATGGCATCATGTCCTTGTCTAGATCGAGGAAAACCCATCGCAAAATCCATCGTTACCTCCTCCCATTTCCACTCAGGGATAGGCAACGACTGCAACAGCCCACCTGGTCGCTGATGCTCTGCCTTCACCAACTGACAGGCTTCGCATCTCGACACAAATTCTGCCACATCTTTCTTCATCCTAGGCCACCAAACAAAAGCTTCATATCAGCGTACATCTTACCACTGCCTGGATGAACAGTGTAGCCAGAATGATGAGATTCACACAGAATCTCCCGCCTCAAATCTCCAGACACAGGTACCCACAACCTGTTTCTTACAGAAAATAACACCAGAATCAGAAATTCGAAGTTCAGGAGTCTTACCAGATCCAATCTGTGCAATCAACTTCGAATAATCAAAATCTGACTTCTGGGCTTCTTGAATCCGTGCTTCCAAAGAAGACTGAATACTCATCTGAGCCAACTTCAAATCATTGGAGGAAATCATCTCCAACTGCAATCTCTCCAAATCACGAATCAGAAAGTCATCACAGGTAAACTGAATACCTGAGAATCCAGAAGACTTCCTGCTCAAGCGTCCGCTACCACTTCGCCTTCTCAGGCTGATACTGAATAGTCAAATCGTAGTCCTTGATCAACTCGAGCCACCTCCTCTGTCTCAGATTCAGATCCTTCTGAGTAAAAATAATACTTCAGGCTCTTATGATCAGTAAAGATCTCACATCTGACGCCATACAGGTAATGACGCCAATCTTCAAAGCAAAAACTACTGCAGCTAACTCCAATCATGCGTCGGTAATTCTTCTCATGTGGCTTCAACTGTCTCGAAGCATAAGCAATTACCTGACCATGCTGCATCAGAACACAACCCAATCCTTTCAGTGAAGCATCACTGAACACCTGGAAACCCTCCGTACCTGACGAAGTGCCAACACTGGAGCTGAAGTCAAACACTCCTTCAATCTCTGAAAACTAGCTTCACACTCCGGTGTCCAAACAAAAGGACTGACTTCTGAGTCAGTCTCGTCAGAGGAGTCGAAATCTGTGAAAATCCTTTCACAAACTTCCTATAATACCCGGCCATGCCCAAGAAACTACGTACCTCAAATACCGTAGTCGGCCTTGGCCAATCAGCAACAGCCTGAATCTTCTGGGGATCTACAGAAATGCCTTCTCCGCTAACCACGTGCCCCAGAAAAGAAATACTCTTCAGCCAGAATCACACTTAGAGAACTTGGCATACAGCTGATGCCTCCTCAAAGTCTCCAACACAATCCTCAAATGTCTGCATGCTCATCCTCAGATGCAGAAATATACCAGAATATCGTCAATGAAGACGATCACAAACTGATCCAAATACTCCCTGAATACTCGGTTCATTAGATCCATGAAATCGCAGGCGCATTGGTTACCCCAAAAGGCATAACCAAAAACTCGTAGTGCCCGTACCGAGTACTGAAAGCAGTCTTCACCACATCAGCTTCCTTCACCTTCACCTGATAGTATCCGGATCTCAAATCAATCTTCGAAAATACCGAAGATCCGGAAAGTTGATCAAACAAGTCGTCTATCCGAGGCAAAGGATACTTGTTCTTGATCGTGACCTTGTTCAAATCTCTGTAATCAATACACATACGGAGTGTACCGTCCCTCTTCTTCACAAATAATACAGGTGCTCCCCAGGGCGAAACACTAGGACGTACAAACCCTCTGTCAACCAACTCCTGAAGCTGAACTTTCAACTCAGAAAGTTCTTTCGGTGCCATCCTGTACGGAGCTTTCGATATCGGAGCTGTACCCGGAAAAACATCGATAGAGAACTCCACATCTCTATCCGAGGTAACTCAACCAACTCCTCAGGAAAAACGTCAGCAAACTCCCGTACCACAGGGATCTCAGAAACAGAACCAACCTCCAGGTTCAGATCCCGCACCGAAGCTAAAAATACTGGGCATCCTTTCTTCCACATCCTGCTCACCTCCAACGTAGAAATCAGACTGGAGAGAACACCTCGTAATCCCTGAAATACACTCTCTCTCCAGCCACCAAGCAAACTCACTTGCTTCTTCAATGACATACAGACTTCTGGCTTCATACTGACTCAGCCAATCCATGCCCAGAATCACATCATACGAAGAAATCGGCAATCGAATCAAACTCGATTTCCACTTCTTGCCAGAAATCTCGATCTCACACAAACAAAACTGTCGAGCAATCAATGGATTCCCAGCCGGTAAAATCACAGACAAAGAAATCGGTAGAACCATCGAATCCAAATGTAAAATCTCAAAACAATGCTCGGACAGAAAAGAATGACTCGCTCCAGAGTCAAACAAAACACGACAGGGCTGATCAGAAATGTAAACCGTACCTGTCACAACATCCGGAGCATCACGAGCCTCCTGCTGACTCAGACTGTAAACTCGTGGCTGAGCTGGAGCAGGAACTGAAGCAACAGAACTACTCTGCTCCCTCTGAATCGTAGGTGGTCTCCGCGGTGCAGACTAGAACCACCACCTCTACCAGCAAATCCCTCAGGGCGTGGAGGAACAGTCCTCGGTCTTCCTGCTGCTGAACCAACAGGTCTGACAAAGCCCTCAGATCGCTGCTCATATCCCATCTATGGACATTCTGCAATCCTATGTCCTGACTGACCACATCTGAAACATAGACCAGCTATCCTGTAGCACTGGCCATGGTGTCGCCGTCCACAACTCTGGCACACAGGTGCCGTACTGACAGATCCAGAACTAGTCGTACTGGTAGCAGTACCAGACGATCCTCCGCTCTTCCTGGAGTCTCCAGATCCAGATCCAGGAACAAATCTCCTCTTCCCCTGATCAGAAATGTAAACCGTACCTGTCACAACATCCGGAGCATCACGAGCCTCCTGCTGACTCAGACTGTAAACTCGTGGCTGAACTGGAGCAGGAATTGAAGCAACAGAACTACTCTGCTCCCTCTGAATCGTAGGTGGTCTCCGCGGTGCAGAACTAGAACCACCACCTCTACCAGCAAATCCCTCAGGGCGTGGAGGAACAGTCCTCGGTCTTCCTGCTGGCTGAACCAACAGGTCTGACAAAGCCCTCAGATCGCTGCTCATATCCCATCTGTGGACATTCTGCAATCCTATGTCCTGACTGACCACATCTGAAACATAGACCAGCTATCCTGTAGCACTGGCCATGGTGTCGCCGTCCACAACTCTGGCACACAGGTGCCGTACTGACAGATCCAGAACTAGTCGTACTGGTAGCAGTACCAGACGATCCTCCGCTCTTCCTGGAGTCTCCAGATCCAGATCCAGGAACAAATCTCCTCTTCCCAGAGGAACCACTGCCAGATGTATCTCCTCCAAACCTCTTCCTACTCGCAGTCCACCGCTGCAGAGTAGCCGTCATGTCATTCTCGATCAGACGAGCTCGCTCCACAAGCTCAGAGAAATCGGTGATCCGGAACGGTATCAGAGGCTGCCTCAAAGTGTCTCGTAAGCCTCTCAGAAATCTGTAGCACCTCTCAGCAGACGTGCTAACCAGCTGCGGAGCGTACCTGGCTAATGCAGTAAACTCAGCCTCGTACTGCATCACCGTCTTGCTTCCCTGAACAAGTCTCAGAAAACTCTCCTGCATCTGCTGTCGTGCAGAAGGGGGAACAAACCAGTCTCGAAATACTTCGGTGAACTCCTCCCAAGTGACTGAGGAGTTCAATCTGCCCTGAAATCTGGCTGCTTGCTGGCCATCCCACCAGTGCTCAGCCTCTCCGTCCAACAGAAAAACAGCTAACGGAACTTTCCTGTCTGCAGGACACTGCATCCCGTCAAAAGTCTTCTCCAATCTCCTCAGCCACTCCTCGCTGCTGCTCTGGGCTCAACAGCTCCCTCAAACCTCGAGGCTTCAACCTCAAAAATAATGCAGGTGTCGATCAATGCCTCAGATCTAACAGTCGAAGCTCTGCTCTGAGTCTCGCTCATCATCTGAGCAACAAGTGAAGCAAACTGTGAAAGCGTATCAGCACCGACCACTGGGGCTGTACTCCCCACTGGTGCTGCCTGATCGTCACTCTGACCGTCTGTCATATCTGGGTCTGGCTGATCCATACAGAAAAATCCAGAAAATCCGGAAAACTATCACAAAACAACACAAATAAAACACAATAAAAAGCCAAACGACCCAAAACTACCTCCCAGACAGACTCACTAATCACTTCCTAGAGCTCTGTTTTATAATCCAACCTGTTTCCAAAACCAGTGCTCTGATACCAAAAAAACTTGTCACGACCCGACCCGAGACGAGACGGATCCCCGCCCGCGCCGGATCGCGACGGAGGATAGCTAACCAGGATCTGGCTTTGGATTAGGTTACTGAACTGATCTTCCAAATTCTTAACTCAACAAAGCACACAGAACAATAGAGCTACTAAAAACATCAAATGCAGCGGAACAAAACATCTATCTGAATTCATTTCCTCAAATAATCATCTACAGAACAGTACATGGCTTTCAACAGAAAGAAAGACAGAACAGGAAAGCCATGACTGTACAAAAATCAAAAGTACAAAAGTACCTAATCTGATCAGACTCTGAAACCTAGTCCTGAACTTCCTTGCCCTTCCCAGAACCTGAAAACCACCAGAAAGCAAGGTGAGAGCTCAACAGCTCAGCAAAGCAACAAACCTCCAATCTAAATTCTCAGAAAACAAACCAAATTCATCGGACAGAAAGCAGATCAGAAGTCGGAACAGAATCGGAAATCAGAACTTATACGGACAGATATCAAAGCAGAAATAGAATCGTACAGATCAGATCACAGAACAGAATAAACTCAGCAAGTCAGAATTATACAGATCATATCGAAACGGAACCAAATCGTATCAGAATCACATATCAGATCAGATATCAGATATTTAATATAGTTAAGTGTGCCCCCGGCACCAGAATAATAGCTGAGTAATTAATAGCTAAACTAAACTAAACAGAATTCACTGCGATTCTAACCCTTATGTCTCCTTGTGCTCACGGCACCTGAAATTCCTCTTGCCATTGCTCATAATATATTTTTTTTTG